>JAJOZX010006513.1:0-240988 GCA_023014485.1 Bathynomus jamesi | reverse complement strand
CTCAGGCAATAACAGCAAACACATGTGGATCATAATTGATAAGCTGTTAGAGGATGCTGATATTCTCTGCAGGAAACATGGCTATGGAAACAGGACTTAAAGGACCCGAATAGCCTGTCCAGTAACTTTCATGGGATAGGGGAGGCCACCAGAGATAAACAAGATGGTCTCCTTGCAGGCCACCCACCTGGTGGGGTAGCTATTCTATGGAGGTTAGGGTATGGGAAATATATTAGTGAATTAAAACTTGGTTTGAATTGGCTAACTGGAATAGAAATTTGTGTAGATGATAAAAAATTTGTAATTCTGTGTATCTATAGGGTCATTCCAGCTCAATTGGTACAGGGGTGGTCAGGTAACCATCTCCGATTTTCTTCAAATTTTCAGGGTTGATTCATACACCATTCAATAGCTTAAATCTAAAATTTTAGCTTCCTCAGTCAAAAACTTTTAATTTTATGGTCGCTTAAATGGCCCCCACCTTCGACAAAAAATGCCCATGTTGGGCTTGATCGGCCAATGCCTTCATTTGAGAGGTCTTGAAAAGTGTCTTCTAATAGGAGTAGAAGCTTCAAATTTGTCATGCCAATACAACTTCTGGTGGGATTTTCAATTTTGCAAGCAAAAAGGCTGTGGAACAAACAGTTTTTAAGTTACAAGGGCTTAAATATGGCTCCATTTTGAAGCTTGCATCAATTCCTCCCACTTTTACGACTACCATTTTCAAAAGTTTTAGTTCTACATCAATCACAGCTGTTTTAATACTCCTAATAGTCTCTATGGGTTGTAAATTTATGAGTGAAATAAAAAAATAACCAAAAAAGGATTTATTTCTATTTTTAAAAATTTCCAAAAGTTGATATTTTCACAAAATTTGCAAAATTAACATCAACTTTGGGGCTTAATATAAAGGTGTCCGAAATTAGTCAGGGAGTTGATACTTCTAGTAAAGAAAGATATATGTGTGTAAAAAAACATATATTAAGGAATAGATCTCAACTCAACTCCTTCATATAGTTTTGGTGATTCAAAGAAAAGTGCTTTTTGTGAAAAATCTCAAATTTTTGTAAATTTTTAAATTTCTATTTATGACATTGAATTGTAATTTTACTTCCATTTTATTACTTAGTAAGTTGATTTACAATTGTAATAATATGTAAATAAGTCTAAAACATACAAGAAATTTAATATGCCTGTCAAAACAACCAGCGACTCAAAGGGCTCTGGGTAGCTCATTTCGCTTTGTATATTCTTATAAATGTAAAACATGATGGTTAATCATTAATGTCCAGGCCTATTTTATAGATCATGATCTTTTATTTTCAGAAAATTTAACTAGAGCAATTAACTTAATTTTACTGCCTGTAATAATGGCTTATTCTAATCAAGAATCAAAGTGCAGCTTTAGTATGTACTTGGATGATCCATGTCATGAACACAGACTCACCATGAAGGTGGGTATGTATACCTTACATGAGCTGACAGATGAAACAAGGAAACTGCTATCGTGGAGAACAAAAGCAACTGTAATCAACCCAAATAGTGCTACTGTATGCTACCACCATGAAAAAATGTTTGGAATGCATTACCAACAAATGCAACGTAGCTGCCAAGATCCATGGAGAAATCATCGAAAGAAGATAACAAGTAAGTAAATATAGGTACTAATATATTTATATTTCATAAAGAAGTTTATATTGTAAATTGTAACCTAAATTAGCTATTTAATTTTAATAGGGTAGGCTATATACTGTGCTACTGAATGCATATGTTTTGAATATTTTATACGAATAGCCTATAAGTTATAACCAAATGTTGAGGTTTTAAAATTATTTTCCAATGTGTTTAGAGTTTACATTACCCTACTTTATTTGCAGAATCACTACAAATTACTGACAAAGATATAGCAACTAGACTGAATCTGATACCAGGACAGAAACTTTGCTCAACATGCTTCTCTAGAGCCAAGACGATTGAAGATGAAAAAGACTCAGGTAGTGATGAATATGTTCCGGAAGAAATAGTTAAGGAGACATTTGATGAAACGTTAGGTTCAGTAGAATGCTCACCCACTAAGTATGTAAGAGCAAGAGATTGAAAGTTTTACATGAAAAGGAAACTAAAGCAAATTGAAACATCAACAAAATCAAAGCTGTCAAAAGTACTTCATATGAAGCCTAGCATTTTGGATGAGGAAGCAGAGAAACCTATAGAGAGTGAGGAAGAAAAGTGTTATCAGCATATGATAGAGGAACTGAAAGAAAAGTGTAAAACTAGTACCAGACAAGAAAAGATACAAATTCTAACACTCCTTCCAATTGGTAAAACCTGGTCCAGAGAAAGAATTATGAAAGAATTTGAAGTGTCAGCCAGAATGGTTAATGCTGTGAGGGCCTTAAAGAGAAAAGAAGGTATCCTTCCTATAATGAGAAATAAAAAGAGTAGCAAGGGTATAAGCGATGAAATAAAGGAAAGTGATAGAATTTTTCCAAAACAATGAATATACTAGAGAATGCCCTGGTAAAAAAGACTACAAATCAATAAAAACACCACAAGGGAAGGTTCACAAGCAGAAAATACTGTTGTTGACAAATATCAGAGAATTACATACGCTTTACAAAAATAAATATCCAAACGACAAAGCATTGGATGTTTTTAGCAATTATGGTGTTATTCTCTCATCCTTAACTTGCCCAAAATGTGGCAGTGAGTGCCTAATACGAAAAGATCAGAAGATATTTAGGTGAAATAACCAATATTAACATGTTAGGTTAATTGAATGCCCAGTTAGGTCAACTGAATGCTCAGTTACGTCAATTGTACACCCTTGATGATTGGTTAGGTTGTTAGGATATTTTCATTAGTTTAACCAAAAATGATAAGAGCAAACTTTTCTGGTTAATTTTAGGTGTTTTGCATGTTTCCTGTGGTAATGTGTCCTTTACGAGATCTTGTAACATGAACATATCCTATATGTTTATGTTACAATATCTCAAAAACTATGCATTTGCACAGGAAACCAATGGCAGATTTGTGCAAAGCACTTCAAAATTGACCAGAAAAGTTTAGTTAAAACTCTCTAGATTTTTTCTTAGGTTAGGTTAGGTTTTGAAGCATTTCCCTTACTAGTGTCTAAATCGCATTCCTAATGAAGAAACAAAGCTACTGATGTATAATTTATGAAAATTGGAGAGATGGGAGCTTAAGTAGATTAGGTACTTACGTATTAACAAGGGCCACCACATACTGATGATTGGTTAGGTTAAGTTGTAATATTTTCGTTAGTTGAAAATTTCTAATACATTATATTTTTTAAATAGCAATACCTTGCACAGCGCGGTTAATTGGTTCGTCTATTTTTCGAATAAAAATCGAAAGTTCGTCGAATGAAATAGTACCGAAAAGAAATTAGAAAACAATAGGAAAATTGTGCGCTAAATTTAAAAAAATTGACGAAAATACAAACTGTGCTACATCAAAACCCGCGCTAATCAAAACCACGCTATTAAGGTATTACTGTATATATATATATAGCAATGGATATTTGGAGGCATTTGTCATCAAACTAAGGAATGCTTTCTACTTCAAGTTCCTGATCATACTGCTTCCACCCTAATGGAGGCTATAAAAAACAATATCGCTCAGGAATTGATAATTTACTCAGACTCATGCCATCATACATGTCAGAACATCTAGCATAGTCAGGATTTCAACAAGTGCTTTAAAGTTAACCACAAGTACAATTTTGTCAACCTGGAAACTGGTACTCACAAGATTGAAAGGCTCTGGGGATCAGCTAAGTGGAGAAATAAAAAGTATCGAGGCACTGCATGCCATCACCTAGAGTCATATCTTGCTGAATTTATGTGGTGACAGTTGGTACATGATCACGATCCATTCAATTCCATTCTTAATGCTATTAAAAAATTTTGGCCTCCAGAAACAAATGTTTCTAATGTGTAACATGTATTAATCATTGTAAATATTTTTTTAAATATTACTATTTAAAAAATATGATGTAATAGAAATTTTTAACTAACGAAAATATTACAACTTAACCTAACCAATCATCAATATGTGGTGGCCCCCCCATTAGTACGTAAGTACCGTAGATTATTACCTATTTTTCTGTGTTGGCACCCCAGCAGAGTGAGGCTGACCCTTCACAGACCATGTTCCTTTTGCCTTGATTGTTGGTTCTTGAGGTGAGGGAAAGCCCACCAGGTAAGATTACTGGATGACCATTATTAACTCATCCTTAATAGCTAGTAGATCTTCCTCCAGATCTATGGGTCCTATAACACCATGTACAATATGGGTGTCATTAACTAAAGAGCAATCTACCTCCCATGGGCCCAACTTCCAGGGAGGGAAGGGCAGAGGTGATTTTTATTTGCACTGTGCCAGAGCATCTCTGGAAGACTGGTACCTGCATACGGTACCCAACCCATGGAAAGGCAAATCCCTTAGTGCTATGCTAAAAGCCAAAGGTCTTGATGCAAAAGAGCTATCTTGATTTTTAGGAGTAATCCTATATAAAAAGGAATCCTTCACTGGGCCTGAGAGTTCTGAATCCATATGGGCCATAGGCCTATTAGGAGGAGCCAGCTAAACCCAACATTGCCCAGTCCCTGGAGACCAGACTGGGAGAAATTTCCCCCAGCCACATCAGCATCATTAGGCCCATCCAGCTCTCTGCTTCTAACCTTAAGTGGGGGAGAGAGCTTTAATAACTGATGGGGCAAGAGAGACATCCTCGTCCGTATCAGATTCATACAACCTTTTACTTCTCAACCTCTCGAGATCTGAACTGGTAGCCATATCGGAACTAGGCGAACCCGCCATGTGCCGTAATCTCCAGAACTCAGCCTAGGCAAAAAGCCCGAGCCGAGTCGAGGACCCCTAACACAACGGACCTATCCTATTCAGAGACTAGAAGAATACAATTAGAAAGTGATAGTCGAAATCGTAATCAACAATCGAAAGAAGTTTTAGGTATGACTCTTAGTATATAGGCCCAGCCTAAGCCAGGCAAAGCCTGGCCCTTTCATATAACACTTAGACCCTGAACTTACTGTAAGAAAAGTGGACTATTAAGTTTGTTGGTTACACAATAGGGTGTAAATTGTACAACCAAGCCTTAATCTAACTGGTTTCAGTAATAAATTTTTTAACTTTTTGTTTACAAGCAATTCTAGGTACGTGCGATTACCACAAAGGTTCACTGATTGATAAAGTTTAATGGTGCACCAACCCAATAGGTTATTAACACCAGAACGAAGACCATATTTACCTTAAAGCGCTTCTGCCTCAAGGGTGCGCTGCTCCCACGAAGTCCGCTCAGCGCCTCCTGAGGCGGAGCCACGACGGGGTCGCCACCCTTCTTTTCTCTTGCTCCTGCCATACGATTTTGTCCCCTATTGAATTTGTGAGGGCTGGTCTGGCAGAGGAATACCCTGGCCTGGCAGTGTGGGTTGGTCGGGTATGTTTGCTAAAAACATGTCCAAGTGGTTTTTAAAAGTATCTACTGGGACTGCACTTATCTCTAAGGTACTGAGGCAAGGAGTTAAACAGGCGAGAACCCTGCCTAGAGATACTATTATATTGAAGGGTTTGAATCCTTCTCAGACTGTTTGGTGGGAGGTGATATTTTTTACACATTCTGCCAGTTCTTGTTAAGGTGGGCACAATTGGTTCAGTATTGGGGGCAACTAAAAGCCCTTCTAGAATTTTCCAGGTGTAGATTAGGATGTATCTCTCAAACCTTCTCTCTATGGAATAAAGGTCAAGGTCTCTGAGCCTATCCCAGTAGTTTAATTTGTTTTCACTCACCTGTTGCCCATCACGTTTAATATACGAGGTAAAGGTTCTTTGTAGGCCCTCAATTTTTTGCAATTCATTCTGTTTGTGGGGAAACCATAATTGAGAGTAGTCAATGCGTGGAAGAACAAATGATTTCCACAGGGTAAGCATGGTCATACTATCCCTAGTTCTGAATGTCCTCCGTATATATCCTATTATTTGTTTGCATGATGAGGTTATTTTGTCAATGTGCCTGTTGAATGTTGCATCTTCAGATAATATAATCCCTAGATCCCTTACATGATCAGTTTGTACAATATCTTTTCCTGTGGGTCCAGTGTAGTTGAATTGTTCTTTCAGGTATTTATTTGGTCCATACTTAATTAGTTCAAATTTGTCTTCATTGAAGGCCATATTGTTTGCATCTGCCCATGCATATATAGTTTCTAGATCTTTTTGTAGCTCTACACAGTTTTCTTTTTCTGTAATTGGTCTTAGTATTCTGGTATCATCTGCGAATGACAGGAGAGCGCTTCCTAGGTTGCAGTTTATATTGTTTAGCATTATAATGAATAGAATTGGTCCCAGTACTGTACCTTGCGGCACTCCACTAATCACTTCTTTTTCTATAGATCTTGCTCCATTTACAATTGTTATTTGTTTTCTGTCAGAGAGAAAGGCATGGATCCATTTTCCTATTTTTCCACAAATACCAAGTTTTTTTTAGTTTATGGAATAATATACCATGGTCAACCTTGTCAAAAGCTTTTGCAAAGTCTAGATAGATGACATCAACCTTGTGGTTTTCTCCCAAATATTGTAGGATTGTAATGCAATGGTCTATAAGTTCAGTAAGGCAGGATCTCTTTTGTCTGAAGCCATGTTGAAAGTCTTCTAAGAGATGTTCATTTTCTATAAAACTGGCAATGTGCCTTTTCAGGACTTTCTTAAATATTTTGATAATATGGGCAGTCAAGGATATGGGTCTATAGTTCTTGGCTTCCTTTCTTTTGCCTCCTTTGTAGATTGGGGTAATATTTGCTTGTTTCATGATTGGTGGTATTCTACTGGTGTCTAGTGAGGATCTCCACAGGATTTTCAAAAGCAGAGATAAAGTATGTTTGCATTCCTTAAGAATCTTGGCTCCAATCCCATCTGGACCAGGGGCTGAACTCTCCGGTAGCTCTGCTATTGCCTGTGGTATATCTCTAGTAGTTATTTGTAATCTTCCAATAATGGTCTGTCTTGGTCATTTCCTTATCTATCAAAAAATGCTGTTGTTTTTATTTTCTTTGCTACTACAGGAGTGTTCCAGCTTAAAGCATATTGAGATTGTAGAATGTTTGCCATTTCCTGTGGATTAGATGTGAGAGTTAGTCCATCTTTAGCAAGTAATAGGCCAATGCACGCTTTGATAACTGCTTTGCGTTTAGCATAGCTAAAGAAGAATTTGCTATTTTCCTTTATAATGCCAATAGCTTCGTGTTCATTATCAATATTCTCTCTTATGGTTGACCCCTTTATTTTAAGTTCTAACATCAGTATCTGATTCCGGATGTTACTATGTCTTGTATCACTTAATTGCTTTGTCAGTTGTTTAGATAGCTTTGTTCTCTTTCTCATAAGTGTCCTTCTGTATCTATGTTCTTTTGTCAGGTGCTTCTTTGCACTATCGTTTATCTTTGGTGTGTGCTTGCACAATGCTGATGATAGCAGGTATTGTATTCTACTCCAGCATTCTTCTGGTTCTAGGTTTTCTCATTCATCTTCCCAGTTTATTTCTCCCAGACAGTTATTTATTGATGTCCAGTCTGACTTGTGCAGGTTTAGGTCAGAGTATGGCAAGTTCATTTGGCATGGGTCTTGCTTACATTTGTGGAGAGACAAGTTTGTGAATATGTGCATGACATTGTGGTCGGAGTGTATTGTTGGTGTTATAACAATGTGGTCAATTGTAGTTGCATTATTTGTCAGCACTAAATCTACGATATTATTTTTTCTAGTTGGGCAGTGAACATGTTGTACTAGTAGTAGTTTTTCCATAAACTCATTCAGGTGTTTTGATTTGGACCTTTTTGTCCCTGATTTCATACCACCATATTGGTTCCAGGTGCAATTTGGGAGATTAAAGTCTGTAATGATTAAGTCTCTTGTCGAGTCTACAATAGCTGGGCATTGCCTGATTTTTCCAGAACTTCAGTGAGCTCTAGATGGTAGCTATCTGGGGAGGTTAAGAATTAATCACAAGTGTTCAGGGCATAATAAATGGGAGAAAAGGACAGGAGAGTAAGAGACCCATCACCTCTTCAGCCACAGGGCCGACTCTGTGGCGCTTGAAAAGAGGGCCTCTAGCTACATATTTACCTTCAAGCGCTTCTGCCTCAAGGGTGCGCTGCTCCCACGAAGTTCGCTCAGCGTCTCCCGAGGCGGGGCCATGACGGAGTCGCCACCCTTCTTTTCTCTTGCTCCTGCCATACGATTTAGTCCACTATTGAATTTGTGGGGGCTGGTCTGGCAGAAGAATACCCTGGCATTGTGGGTTGGTCGGGTATGTTGGCTAAAAACATGTCCAAGTGTTTTTTAAAAGTATCTACTGGGACTGCACTTATATCTCTAAGGTACTGAGGCAAGGAGTTAAACAGGCGAGAACCCTGCCTAGAGATACTATTATAGTGAAGGGTTTGAATCCTTCTCAGACTGTTTGGTGGGAGGTGATGTTTTTGACACATTCTGCCAGTTCTTGTCGAGGTGGGTACAATTGGTTCGGTATTGGGGGCAACTAAAAGCCCTTCTAGAATTTTCCAGGTATAGATTAGGATGTATCTGTTAGAAAATCTAGAAGAGGAAGAACCATTGTTGTCCCAAGGCGATATGATGACTAAGCTGATTGATGCAGCATTGCTTGTATATATTAAGTTAAGGTGTATATATATCCATCTCATAATTGTAAGGTTAGTGAAAAATTCACTTAATTTAGAGCTAGCATTTTTGGGCTCTTGTGGCATCAGTGTTTGGGACTCTGGTGGCATCATTTTGGGGCGCTGCGCGTCCTTTCTACTCGTTTGTGGGATGTCGTACGTACAGGGTGTGGTCTGATAGAGAGCTCTCTTGCAATTCAGTTTGGTTGTTTAGATACAAGATTGTTGCAATAGTCCAGGTTGCGTTGTTGCAAGGTTGAGAAAGAAGACCATAAATAGTACCCCTTTTGTTTTCATATTAAATTCATGTAACTAAGGTCTAAGGTAGGCCCGCATCGAGTCAGCAACCCTGAGGTAGGACCTAATAGGATCTCAAATCCGTAAGTTTTAATTTTAGCTTAACTTGGGCTGTGGTAGAACTGGCCCTTTAGAATTTGGCCGTTCACGGCTCAGCTGGGATTTTGAACCCAACAAATAAATAAAATAACAGTATCTCTCAAACCTCCTTTCTATGGAATAAAGGTCAAGGTCTCTGAGCTTATCCCAGTAGTTTAATTTGTTTTTACTCACTTGTTACCCATCAGGTTGTTTAATGTATGAGGTAAAGGTTCTTTGTAGGCCCTCAATTTTTTGCAATTCATTCTGTTTGTGGGGAAACCATAACTGAGAACAGTAATCAATGCGTAGAAGAACAAGTGATTTCCACAGGGTAAGCATGGTCATTCTGTCCCTAGTTCTGTCTTATAGACAGGGAAAGTGAAAAAAATAAGTAAATAAATAAATAAAATTAAATGAATGCATACAATTGGGACTCTATCAAAAAGCTGAGTACAGGATGAGGAGGAAAGTATGGGCTGAGAATGGAACTTAGTTGAAAGGGTAGAGTGAGATCTCGGCGCGCAGTCCGAAGACGCAAACGGGCAGCATTATATGCCGGACACTCAATGAGTACATGGGAGAGGGTGGTAATTATTCGTTTTAACACGCATCTCGCTAATGAATGGAAAACATGTTTTTCTTATGTAATTTGATGCGTACTGTTTGAAGATGACCTTCATTTCCTTGGAAATGTGCCGTTGTTTTAGAATTTTTTCAGAAATGACCTAACCTGACCTAACCACATGCAAAAGTAATTTTCACGTATATATCCACTATTTTCTCCGATGCGTAGCGGAATTATATCCGCATACGATATAGGACGCTCGTTTCTTCGGGAAATGTCTTTTTTTCAGAAATGACTTCGTCATTTCTGAAAAAACGACACATTTACCAAAGAAATGAAGATCATTTTCGAACAGTACGCATCAAATTATATAAGAAAAACATGTTTTCAATTCATTAGCGAGATGCGTGTCAAAACGAATAATTGAGAGGGTAAGTGAGGCATGACACCGAACTACCCGGGGCAGCCCACTTAGCGTGTGTGACTGGTTCAATAATTTTATCTTTTAGCAGCCTGTCAATTTCTAAATCTACCTTCTCCCGCAGTGCATGCGCAATTGAACGAGCCTTACAAAATTTCGGAGTTACATTAGGATCTACTTCTATGCAGACCTGATGGCCCTTTAGGTTGCCTACTTCAGGCCCAAAAATAGAAGAAAACTCCCTTAACAATGAGTCTCTGTCAGATGGATATGAGAGTGTATGCACATCTGCCTGACCCCTTGGCAAGATTTTGTCAATTGGCATTTTCAAAGCATCAATCCAATCACGGCCTAGTAGAGTAGGCCCTTGCTCATCCACCACTAAAAGGGTTAAGGGATGAGACAAAGTTTTCTGGTTGAGTGTAACTGTGACGTATGCTTCTCCACAAATAGGTATTTGTATGTCCCCATACTTCTTCAAAATAGTTTTAGATGCATGTAGTTTAGGTGTTTTTTGAAAATCTTATCAAAAACTGCCTTGGACATGACCGTCCGGGCAGCACCCGTATCCAATTCTAGAGGAACTGTAATTCCATTTAGGCCTACCTCTACAATATATGGGCCTGTATTTTTCCCACTTTGCTGCTCATAAAATAGGTACTCCACTCCAATGTTCGAAGTATTTCTCCTTTCAGGATTTACACTAGAGATGTTAAAATTAGAATTTTCACCCTTCGTTTTCTTTGAAAAACACACTTTAGCTATGTGGCCTATTTTACTACAGTTTCGGCAAACTGCTTCTTTAAAAGGGCAATCCTTCTTCCAATGGTGTTTTCCACACCCTGTACATGGCTTGGAAGGCTTAGTAGAATTAGTAGGCTTAGTCGTATTCGCCTCATACCTTTTATTTGCCTGTCTAGTAGGCTCATTAGGTCTGCCAGGCCTAGAAGATTTAAAGCTATTTACGTGGTGGGCTTTACTACTATGATTGCCAAACGCTCTAACATCTTTAGCAGCTGCTTCTCTAGCCGTAGCTATTTCTACAGCCTGACTAAAAGTTAGGTCCTGTATGGCTAATAGGGCTCTCTGGGTAGACCTCTTTGAGACCCATTACAAACCTAGATCTTAGCATTTCATCTAATTTGTCCCCAAATTTACACGTACGGCTATGGCTTTTTATTCCTGCAACAAACTCTGCAATGCTTTCATTTCCCGTCTGATGCCTTGAATAAAATTTGAAACGTTCATAGATGAGAACCACTCGGGGTTTGTAGTGATCGGTTAGGGCCTGTACCAATTCATTATAGGTGCAAGTTTCCGGTGCTTTAGGAGAAACTAAGTCCATAACTAAACCAAACGTTTTAGGGCCTATTATAGTTAAAAAGGTAGGTACTTTCTTAGCATCCGGAATGGAATTTGCCTCGAAAAACAACCTCACCCTAGTGGCATAAGCTTCGAAGTCCTCCCCAGAGTCTTCGTAGGGGCTTATATGGCCAATCACCGACATGCTAGAGCAAAACCGAATTAGGCCAAATCACGTGAAGTAGGTTAGGTTGTTTAAATTTGGTCTAGTTACTCCCCAGTTAGGGTTGAATAGTGAATTTTATTAGAGTTAGGGCTGAGTAGGAATTAGTAGTTAGAGTTAGGGCTGAGTAGGAATTAGTTTTAGAGTTAGGGTGAGTAGGAATTAGTTTTAGAGTTAGGGCTGAGTAGTAATTAGTTTTAGAGTTAGGCCCTCGGGACCTACGCTATAGTACGGTAGCTTACCTACACAAACAAACAAAATCGGACGACCCACTAGGCTACATCCAATTTTCAAAACAACCACTTGAACCCAATAAGCCAAATTAAACCAATGAGCCAAATTTAACCCAATGAACAAAATTTAACCAAATGAGCCAAATCCCATCCTCGTCGCCAAATGTGATAGCGTGGGGTAGACACCCCAGTTAGGTTACTTAGGTTCTAGCAAACAATCAAAAGCACTTACCGGTGCGTTGAATTAGGTATTCTTTGAAGCCTACCGTTTTATTCCTGTGTCCCACAAACAGCCTACCTAACTCTCTCTTACATTACCAATTTAGAAGCTATAGACATTACCCCTAATTATACTTAAGTACGAACAACTTTCTACCCGATTTGTCACCTTAGAAACATCACCTAATTATACTCAGCACCCATGATTAGGTCAGATAGGAAAAAACATCTTTAGGCTAGCCCTACACAATACGAACAGCCGCGTTGGTTCGTTTATGCCTTGCTCTTGCCATTCAGCTTAGATTTAGTGATATTTCCCTTTAGTGACTTTTAGACTATATACATATATACAGTGGTGGGCACGCGCAACAATTTTTGTAGCGCCGCAACCGCAACCGCAACTCTGCTGAAATAGTTGCGCCGCACGCGCAAGCGCAACCCTTTTCAAAAAGTTGCGCCGCAAGCGCAAGCGCAACCAAAAATGTTGCGCCGCAACTTTTTGCGGCGCAACTGCCCACCTTTGAATTAATATATACACACACGTCACCTCATAATCTATAAATATACGTTTAATATTTATAAATAATCAATATCAAAACTAATATGCTGGTATTAGTTGTAAAATGATAATGGTAATCCCAGGATTCGGCCGAGAAGGAATTCGAGAAGAAATACTTCAGAAAAGTGAGGTAAAATGCTTCCCGATGGGTGGATCGGGAAGCGGCCAATCGCGAAGCGAATTCTGAGACATTGATAAGAAAGAGTTCCTCGTTGAGAGAAAAAGACCAGCATTTTATTGCTGTTGCTGCTACGCAAGACGAAACAGAGACGTGGAAGAAAGGCCCCTTGAACTTTTGCAGTTTATTCAAAAGTATAATCTTGGTAACTCGGTTCCAAATATTGTAATACTGCTGCGGATTTTTCTCACAATTGCTGTTAGTGTTGCTAGCTGTGAGAGGAGTTTTTCTAAACTAAAACTGATAAAGAATTACCTAAGATCTACTATGAGCACCTTGCGGTTGAGAAATCTTGCCATACTGTCTATAGAACAACAATTGACAGACGAAATAGACTTCGACAATGTCATCGAAGATTTTGCTAACAGAAAAGCAAGAAAAATAACTGTGTAGAATGTTGTAGTTAATTTTTTCACTTCAGAAGTAAACATGTTGTCCTAATATTTTTCACAGGTTTTTTTCTATACGTCGTTTTCACTTTTTGTTTAAGTATGTTTGTTATGTGTATTGTGTTGTGTTGTGTTTCAGGGGGGCGGCAAACTCAAGGACCGCCCCGGGCGGCACAAACTCTAGCTACGCCACTGATTGGGACTCTATCTAAAAGCTGAGTACAGGCAGAGATGGGCAAGATCACCAACTTTGGTGATCTTGAAGATCAAGATCAGATCACCAGAAAAATGTGATCTTGAAGATCAAGATCAGATCACCAGAAAAATGTGATCTTGAAGATCCAGATCAAGATCGTGATCTTGAAGATCACTTTTCAAGATCACTTTTTAAGATCACTTTTATATGAATTGAAAAAAGTTGTACTCTTGTAGAGTAAACAAAAACAAATTATTTTGTTAATCACTCCTGAAAAGTATCACTCCTAATACTCCCCTGAGGGCTGAGGCAATACAAGCATCGCATCCTACCCATGTCACCTGATCTAAACCACGGGGATTGACGATTCCCCTTTCAGTTTTTCAGGTGGTAAACTTAAAACTTAGTATTATCATAACTTATCAGCAAAGAAAAAACTATTAAATGACCTACATATAGTTTTTAGTTCTATTTTTCTCAATTCTCATTTCACCAGGTCCATAACCCATATCAATGAATGGTCAGCATATATAAGTAAACATTTTTTACATAGAATTTAATTTTACAGTTTTACTGCAGTACGCAATTACTGACAATATAAGGGTAAAAACCGCAAGTTAAGAGTGTTAATTTAATGTTCAACCGCTGTAAACATTTGCTTTCAGCAAAACCAATTGTTCAAAGTTACCATCCGAGAGACGACTTCGTTTGGGGCTATGAACCATGCCAGCAAACGAAAACAACCGTTCCACTGGTGCAGAGGAAGGTAGCGTGGTGTTATACCTCTTGAAGATCTTCTTTATAGCAGGATACCTATCTAAAGAGTCGAGTGCCTTACTGGTGTCCTGCAAATAATTGAGGACTTCCAAGTCTTCCTTGTTGTTAGGAGCAGAGAATGAGCCGTCCATAGTTCTGAAGAAATCGTCTTCAGATGATGAGTCTGAGTTCACCGAACTATTACCACTGCTGTCAGAATTACAATTTCTTACAGCCATTTGCAGCTTGTCTTTTACTTGAGACTTGATTGCTTCATGATCGCCGAAATTAGGCCCTTGCAACAATGATATCCATCTAAGTTTGAAATACGGATGAGATACTGAGGCCAAAACGGCATCAGTTACCTCGGGGCTCAACGACAAAAAATGACCAAATCTGGCATTGAAGCCAGAGACGACTGCTGCCAGTAATGGCATGCAGTGTCTCAAGCGCAGGTCGTTTGGTTGGATAGGCTCCAATCTTGCGAGGGCATCTTGAGTCACTAGGACTGTTGGAAGAAGACAACCGTAGTAGCATTCTTTCTCTGCCTGTAATTTGTTGAGGGCTGCTGCAATTGGTTTTAGAACAGACAAATATTCTGAAATAAATTCCAATTCATTGTCTTTGAGGATGGGTAGATTCAGTTCTTCAAGAGCTACATTCACGTCGTTCTTATGTTTATATATTTGGCTTAATGAGTCGTACATTGAGTTCCATCGGGTGACGCATGGGTACCTAAATTGGACGCCAGTTATTTCCTGTATTTTTTCTGCTGACTTGGGTTTACCAGCAGCATTCCACAGCGCCGAACATTTTCCCATTGCAGAATGCTTTATCTTCTTTAGTCCAGGTGAATTCAGTCCTTTATCTGCATCAGTTGTTGCTACCAAGTTCAATGTGTGGGAGGCACATCGAATATGGGATGATAGTTTCACTGACTCCTCTCCATGCTCTCCTGAATGTTCAGGAAAGTTGCTGATGATAACCTCTTCATCTGAATCTTTTTCATCATCATCTTCATCTGCATCATCTTCATCAATGTCGTCAGTACGATTCTGAACACGAACACCGAACTCTTTAAAGCATTTCACCATGTTCGATGCATTGTCGGTGACTGTAGATACAACTTTTCTATAAGATAAACCATGCTCCGAGTTGATCCTGTCCAATATTCCAGCAATTTTATCAAAGCTATGTGTTCCACGAAATCTTCGGCATGCCAGTGCAGCTGATCCTCGCGACAAGTCATCATTGATCTGTAATGTAAGAATATAAAATCAATGTTTGTATGAACATTTTTTTAAGCTTAATTTAATAATATTGGTTAGACACGCACCAGCTAAACTGCGCCACCAAACATTGAAGAGAAGAACTATGTGATATAAAGGAGGCAATTCAGCGATGAGTCGCCTACCATACCACCACATCAGTGACCCATCCCATAAGAGCAAAATGTGGAAGAGTCCATATTCACAGCCTGTGAATATGGACTCTTCCACATTTTGCTGTGAATCAGACACAATGACAGAATCAGTGAATTAGTGTGAATCACAGCAAAATGAAGACTCACCAAATTAATGAATGAGGAACACATGTCGAATAATTGAAAAGATTATACTATAAGTCTATCAGACTATCAGTCTATCACCAATGGTCAATTTATCAATTATATAAAAATAATACACTAAATCAATAGCATACCCAATGCGCAGTGACTCCCATGAAACTGCGGTGATTAGTTGACCATATGTCGCATGTAACACACACATGGTCAACTGCTGCCAGTTTTGCTTGTATGTCTTCCTTCATTGTACTGGTTGTTGTTGCAAGAGATCTAGCCAGGGTGCGTCTAGATGGCACCTGAACAGCCGGGTTGACGTCTGAAAAAAATATTTAAAAATTAAAACAAATACAATAGATTAGCTATGGAAAAAATATCAAAATATTTAGCTAGGCTAGCGATAGTCTAATGTTCATACAAATAATATGATTAATTATTTTAATCAGATATTAGCTATGGAAAAAATAGCAAAATATTTGAGTTATACTAACATGAAAGAAGATCCTTAAATTCATGTAGTTCAACTAGGCTCAATGGTAGGAGCCCATTAGCCACAAGCGAGAGAATCTTCTTTTCAAGGATATCCTTGCATATTGGTGGTCCTGGTTTTTGCTTGGAAATGTGGAACATGCTTAGTGTTGACTGCTTGGCAATTTTGGCAGGGCCAGCATTGCTGCCGCTGGCATCTTCTTCTTTAGCTGGACGCTTGCGAGATTTCTTCTCCGATTCATATTCACCCAAAAGATCCGAATGTAGTTTCTGCACAAGAAAATAAATTATCATGCGGAGAGACTTCTTGAACACCCTGTATAATATTTATCAGAGTATCAAACTTCTAGTTGAAATTAATACTTAACAAGATTCTAAAATTTTGTTATCTTTAACTAAAATTATTTTCACCATGATCAGTGCATTTTTATCCTATGTTAAATTGAAAGCCGAATTTCGTCCTTCAGTAACTAAATAGGAGAAATTACAGACATGGATCAGACAGAGAGAAAGACAGATACACCTGGCGTTTTATTATAGTTGGATATCGGCAGTTTTTAATGTAGTTACTAGTCCATAATCTATTAATATCTGAAGTGCACAATATATTCAAATGGACGTCTATGTAAATGTAGCATTAGTCTTGTATGGCACCAGTCACTTAAAATATGACTTGAACCATTATGTTAATGTTGCTACTTACTACTTAGTTACTAAGTAGTACTAACCCTGAGGTGCCTCAGAAGATTGCTTGTTGAGTCGAGGCCAGCAGACAGAATTGTAGTTTTCTTTGTACACTGCATACAAATAACTTTGATACTGTTTCCAGTTTTTTCGACAATTTGAAAATATTTTCCGTTCAATAGCACAGATTGATCCTTATTACCAACATTGTTATCTAAATATATTGAATACTGTTCTGGTGACAACCTAGAATATTTGGTTCCCTTGGGAGCCTGTTGAAGTTGTAAAATTGCACTCATTATTAAAAAATTCAATCTGTAAATAAAATATGTTTAGAATTAATAGAACACTTTTAACATAATTGCACAGTAAATTACACTTTTTACGAGCCTAAATTCCACAGCAACTACACCTTCCATGAGCCCACGCATGACGCAAGTCACCCAACTAACAGAAAACATAAACAGTCGGTGTTGAACAAAGTTGCCACCAGATGTCGCTTGGACAAAAAACAAATGACATTCGCATAGCGGCATATTTAAGAATCTGAAATTAAAAGTGATCTTGAAGTCTAAAGCGATCTTCAAGATCACAAGAAATAAAGTGATCTTAGATCAAGATCAAGATCACCATAATAAAAGTGATCTTCAAGATCAAGATCAGATCACGATCTTGATCTTCAAGATCACGATCTGATCTTGAAGATCAAGATCGTGCCCATCTCTGAGTACAGGATAAGGAGGAAAGTATGGGCTGAGAATGGAACTTAGTTGAAAAGGTATAGTGAGATCTCGGCACACAGTCCGAAGACGCAAACGGGCAGCATTATATGCCGGACACTCAAGGAGAACATGGGAGAAGGTGGTAATTATTCGTTTTAACACGCATCTCGCTAATGAATGGAAAACATGTTTTTCTTATGTAATTTGATGCCTACTGTTTGAAAATGACCTTCATTTTCTTGAGAAATGTGTCGTTTTTTCAGAATTTTTTTCAGAAATGACCTGACCCTAACCTAACCACATGCAAAAGTAATTTTCATGTATATAGCCACTATTTTCTCCGATGCGTAGCGGAATTATATCTGCATACGATATAGGACGCTCGTTTCTTCGGGAAATGTGCTATTTTTTCATAAATGACCGAGTCATTTCTGAAAAAACGACACATTTACCAAAGAAATGAAGGTCATTTTCAAACAGTACATATCAAATTACATAAGAAAAACATGTTTTTAATTCATTAGCGAGATGCACGTTAAAACGAATAATTGAGAGGGTAAGTGAGGCATGACAAGAGTGACTAAAAGCAGGAGGGCTATTGGTGAAGAAGTGCTGGTGCATAAGGCGACAAGTACCAAGGCGGAGCCTAGCCAGGATCACTTGTTCTCGTCGGGATAAATTAGGTGATGGCCAATGGAGAGGAATTGAAGGGGCTGCTGTAGAATAAGGGGCAGGAAGTGAATCCCAAACCTCCTGTCACCAACTCGGGACATGAGGCTGGAGGAGGTCCTGCGCCTTATGAGAGAAGACAGTTTGAGCCGTACTCCAGAGCCAAAGATCGCTGCATTCCTGGCAGCAACGTCAGCAGCCTCATTTCCTGGGATACCCATATGGCTCGGTATCCAGAGGAAGATTATAGAGATATGGTTGGGAAGCAAATGTAGCAACCGTAAAATTTGGTGAATGAGGAAATGTGAAGAAGAGTTTCTTTCCAGGGCTTGCAGAGCGGAGAAGGAATCAGAGCAGATAACAAAGTTGTGATGATGCAGTGTGTTGCGAGAAATATACTGAACTGCTCGAAAAATGGCATAAAGTTCTGCCATAAAAATGCCAAAATGTGGCGACAGTGTCAATGACAAAGGCAGATGCTACTTGTCCGTCTAGAAGTTTAGAACCATCTGTGTAGATAAATTGGAAGGTTGGTAGGGACTCTACGAGGGGAAAGAAATGACTTTGTATGACAACAGAGGCTACCTGAGACTTTGAATACTTAAGGTCATCATCACTGAAAGGGAATGGAGTTATCAAATAGAGGGGGGACAGCCCGCTTGAGTGTAGGTCATGAGTAGAAATGTTAAATGCAGAGAAAATCCTTTGAGCAGCAGCAATGAAGGGTAAAAGATGGGGGGCGTTGCAGATAAAATTGGAACAAGTAAAAATCCAGGTACAACCGGCAGACAGGGTGATCAGCTATGCTGAAGGTGTGAAAAAGATAACGAAGACCCACCAATAAACGGCGAAATTGTAAAGGCATGATAAGAACCTCTGCTTCCAGGTCCACCCGGGTGAAGCGCAGTGCGCCCACAGCAAGTCGAATGCCTCGATACTGGAGCCTATCTAATTTAAGGAGATGACAAGAAGCAGCAGGGGAATATAAGAAACTTCCATAGTCAATTCTTGATCGAACCAGAACTTTGTACAGCTGGAGTAGGGTATCCCTGCATGATCCTCACGCCGTGTTGGAGAGATATCCCAGGATAGAAAGAGGCTTGGTACACCGATTTTTGATGGAGTCAATGTGAGACTTTCAGGTCAGACCTTGATCGAAGACTAGCCCTAAAAATCTATATTCATTTATCGAACAATGGGAAAGGAGTCTAAGTGTAGTGGACGATAGTCAAGAATAGGGCGTTGGTGAAGACAATATACTTCGTTTTTGCAACAGAAAAGTTCAATACCCATTCATGAGCCCAGTCGATTAAAGCGTCTAGCATGTCCTAAGCATATTTTAAGGACTCATGGAGGTCACCTGAAGGTACCCAAAAGGCACAATTATCAGCATACATGGAGTATGAGACAGAAGGGAGTACAGCAAAGATGATGTCATTGATCATGATTAGAAAGAGTGTGGGGCTAAGTACACTGCCTTGAGGAACCCCTGTCTAAATCTCAAAAGTCTCTGATAGATGGTTATCAGAATATACTGATATACGTCTGTTCAGCAAGAAGTTGGCAATAAAGTTGCTAAATGGCCACGCAGTCCCAGATTGTGTATTTTAAGCAGAAGACTATGATTCCAGATTGAGTAAAATGCCTTGGAGATATCCAGAAACACAGCCACAAGGTATTCACCCGTACGGCAGTTTCCCGTACACCACATTCCAGACGGGTAAGTGCATCGTAAGGGGAAAAGCCCTGCGGAAACCACTCTGATGAAGATCTAAAGGAGAGCTATCCTCCAGGTAAAGAAGGAGCCTCCTGTTGACCATCCTCTCGAAGACTTTGCACATGCACCTGGTGAGATCAATAGGGCGGTATGACTGTACCTCAGTCAAAGTGAGTTATAGAAGCGTAAAAGCTGAAGCTTACCAGAAGAACTCGGGTGTGTTGAAAAAAGGAATAATGGATACCATCCTGTCCAGGGTAGGAGGAGCCAGAATGATGTAGAGAGTCGAACAGCTTAGGCAGAGTGAAGATAGTGTTATAAACTTTCCCATTATCAGAGCGAAAAGAGAGATGCGAGAGCTCAGCTTCGGCCATTCTATAAACAAAGAGTTCAGTGTAGTTTCGAATGCTGTTGACAGTAGCGAAGTGCAAGCTGAGCATGTTGCAGACCACTGCCGGGTCAAAGTATGGAATGCCATCTTTAACTAAGACCTTACGTGGCAGCATAGAGGAGGAGCCTTGAAAGGCCCGGATTTTTCTCCAGACTGCAGATGAGGGTGCACCAAAGGAGATGTTAACATAGTTCCTCCAAGAGGTTCTCTTTACTAATTTTACAGTGTGCCGAGCAAGTGCTCGAGCATGTTTGTAGTTGATAAATAGACGTAGAATTGGGTTCTTTCGAAAACTATGGAGGGCCCTCTTACGTGATAAAACAGCAGCTTCACATTCAGCATTCACATGCTGCATTATACTTAGGATTAACGGTAGTTGACTTCAGTGGAATAGAGTCAGAGGCGGCTGTGAGTATGGAGGTAGAAATAGCTGTACAATCCAGATCGGTATCATGAGAGGGAAGAAGCAAGTTGGTTAAACGGGCATAAGCACTCCAGTTAGCTTTTTTCAGATCGAAGCGGAAACGTCGTTGAATGGGAGGAAGGGAGGATGTAGACTGCAGAAAGATAGGAAAATGGTCACTATCACAAAGGTCAGAGGATACGAACCATGGAACTGGTGGGCCAGTTCTTGACTACAAATGGTCAGATCAATGGAGGAGAAAGTCCCTGTAGCATCAGAGAGGTAAGTAGAGGTGGGCAAATTAAACAAAAATAAGGAGTTGTCCAAAAGGAAGTTAGCAAGGAGGACCCCTCTCTCGTCGCAAAAAGAGGAGCCCCAACAAGAGTGATGGGCATTGAAGTCCTCTAATAAGATGAAGGGAGTTGGCAGTTGCTGTGCAAGATCATCAAGCAACTGTAAGGTGAGAGAAAAGCCGGGGGGGCATGTACAAAGAGCAGACTGTAGTAGTTCTACCAAAGAGGGGAACCTGTGCTGCAACTGCTTCGAGTGAAGTATGTAATGGGAGGGGAGTGCCAGGAAGAAGGACGTGAAGCAATAAAGCAACACCATCCCCATGGGCATTCCTATCTTTTCTATAGCATGTGTAGTTTGAAATAAGGGTAGAATGGTTGGGATAGGCGAGTTTTCTGTAAGGCAATTAGGGCAGGAGAATAGGTGCTAATTAAGTTCTGCAGCTGGGGTAGTCGTGCACGGGGGCTCTTGACAGTCCACTTATAAACGTGAAAATTAAGTGGTGAAGAGGAGACGCATCCCCTCGGCAGAAGTAAGTTTTTTATTCGGAACAAGATTATTTGTATTAGCATAAGAGGCAAGTCTGTTAACAATTTGTTGAGGAGATTTATTCCTGTGCATAAGGTCACAAACATCCTTCACCAGCTGCCAATACTGGAAGCTGGTGAGACCACTGACAACCTGAGGGCTCTTAGGATGAGGAGGCTGAGAGGCAGCCTGGGAAGAGGGAGACGGTCAGGAGGGGGCAAGGAGGGCAAATGACCGTATGGAAGCGAAGAGGTGTCTCTGACAGTAAATGGATGGGGAGGTGGAATTGTAGGAGGTGCAGAAGAAACCGAAGGGCCTGCCGGGGAAGACGAAGGCCTGGGTCTAGGCTGGACAGGTGGAGTTGGGGGAGAAGACTGAGCTGAAGGGGGATAGGGTGGGTCTGTCCTGGCTACCTGGAAAAATGACCTATCCAAGACCGAGCAATGGCGTCTTGCCTCTGAGAGAGACATTATTCAAACATTTGTATCGCACTATAGCCTACTCCTTCAGGTAAACTGGGGAAGTGGAGGAGAAGGCGGGATGGGAAGCATGACAGTTTGCACAACCATCCGGACTTTCACAATCTGGAAAGGAGTGAGACCCCCCACACCTCCCACAGCGGGGCTTATTCTGAAAGACATCTCGGCCATGACCAAATCGTTGACACTTAAAGCAACGCAGAGGTCTCGGAAAGAAATGCTCAACAGTATAATTGAGGTAGCCACAATAGATCTTAGTAGGGAGAACCTTCCTACCAAAGGTAAGTACCAAGGCCCTCGTAAGAATCTTGTCCTTATCTCGTGTAAGTCGTCTCACTTCCAAAACACCGCAAGGTTTTAGTTCCTCCAAAATATCCTGAACTGAATCAACTAGCAATTCTGGTGCACGAATAATGCCTTGTATCCTTGTATCGCATCAAACTTGGATGCCAATTCTACCTAAATATTGTACTGGTTGTTCAAGAAGGAGGTTGCATTAAGAAGGGTTCGCAGCTGAGATGGAGAAGCAGTCTTCAGTAACAAACTACCACTCCTACAGTATTTGACAGAACCTTCCTACCAAAGGTAAGTACCAAGGCCCTCGTAAGAATCTTGTCCTTATCTCGTGTAAGTCGTCTCACTTCCAAAACACCGCAAGGTTTTAGTTCCTCCAAAATATCCTGAACTGAATCAACTAGCAATTCTGGTGCACGAATAATGCCTTGTATCCTTGTATCGCATCAAACTTGGATGCCAATTCTACCTAAATATTGTACTGGTTGTTCAAGAGGAGGTTGCATTAAGAAGGGTTCGCAGCTGAGATGGAGAAGCAGTCTTCAGTAACAAACTACCACTCCTACAGTATTTGACAGACCTAACCTCCCCACAAAGGGCCTCAATATCCCGCTTAAGGGCAAAGGGACTGAGCTTAGTGAGCCGAACATTGTCAGAGACAGCAGTCATATAGACATATGAAGCGTAAGAAGGATTTTCATGATGTTGGTCACGACGGAGGAAAGGCTTAGTCTTGAAAGGAAGTGTAGGGGAAACTTTTATCGCAGAACCGGACTTAGAGCCAAGAACCTCACAATCACCGGAAACTGGACGCCCATCAGCATGCCCTTGGGGAACCAGGTGCTATGGACAACAGAGGTAGTGCTAGTACTAGAGGGCAGGGAAGTTAGCACTGAAAAGGAGTTTGAAACAGGCACAGTGGTGATTAAGGCAGTCTGAGAACCTAGCCCTTTTTAATGCCTGAAAGCCATCCGAATCGCAATGCACTTCGGTAGGAACAATAGACGACTGGAGGGCAGAAGCACCCCCATCCTCAGATGGGGCTACCTGTGAGACATACGTAAAAGCCGATCGAAAGATGGTAGGCTATCTGAACTAACCGAAAGATTTAACCGAAGGCTAGGCCTGGCCTTGGCCAAAGCCTAGAAGCCAGACCCTCTCCCGAAAAAAAAAGGAAAATGAAAAGGCCTAATAGGGATCCAGCTAATTCAGCACACAATCGAAATAAAACGATTAAGTAAATCTACACAAACCAGGGTAAAAGCCCGGCTTAGAAGTTAGCAAAATCACTGAAACACGTCCTATCAGCACGATTGACCGCTTGCAACCGTTTCAGTAATAAATAATTTGAACTGTTTGTTTGCAAGCAATTCTAGGTACATTCGCTTACCACAAAGATTCACCGAAAAGTCCCCAAAGGTTCACTGAAAAACCTCAACGCACTTCTGGCACCTTAGGTCGGTGATATCCTATTTTGGTGTCCCAAATTAGTCAACCAACCAATTAGGTGGCGCACCTAAAGCAAAAGCCCCCTCTGTGTAAGTTCTTTATTTATGGTAAGATTTTTATGAAATTTTCAATATAGAGGTTTTCAAGGTGGACATCGAAATAACGCACACCATTTTTAAAAAAATTTGAAAAATGTTTCAAAAAATTTTTCTTAAAAAAAATCCGGCATACAATTCACCTAACCGGGCTTTCAATGGCGGACATAGGAATAACATTGAGGTTGTATATCCTTTTGGAAGTATATTAATTTATGAAAACTTCAAAAATGTTTTCAATTTTTATATTTTTTTAATTTGAAAATTTTTGAATTTTTTCAAAAATTTTCAAAAAATTAAAATTTTGACCTATTTCTCGATATTTTAAAACCTCTATATTGAAAATTTCATAACAATCTGACCATAAATAAAGAAATTACATAGCGGGTGCTTTTGCTTTAGGTGCGTCTTGGTTATGGTACATTGCAAACCTTCAAGCATATCAATATTAAGCCCGATTTTGGTGGAACTGGACAAGGTTGTGTTGTCCTCCAACCCAAAGTATCGTACCGAGCATGCCAAAATTATCGTATTTTACTTGAAATTATCATACATATATTATGTACAAGTATATATGGATTAAAGTTGAAACATTTGACACTTTCCTAAACTACATTAAGTAAACCCTCGTCCAACGCGTGTTATTTCCATCGCGAATTTGCTTATACACCGAAAAATAAATGCGAACAATTATTTGCCGAAAGCGGAGTTTTATTATACACGGTCCGCCAAACACGCTTTAATACGATAGTACTGTAAGCGTGCCAATGCGCGCTCTAGTGTTTTCTTCTCCACTCTCCAACACCCGCATCTCCCTCCCTCTCGCGTCACCCTCGCATCTCTCCCTCTCGCGTCACCCCTCGCATCACCCTTTGTCTCAGTCCCGCTACCGCGTTAAGTTCAATGAAGTGGTGTTGGATTGTTTTTGTCGTATTTTGTTGTTGTTGTGCTATTACCCTTAGACAGCAGTATGGCACCAAAACGTAAAGCATCTGCAAGTGATAGTGAAGAGAAGAAAAGTCGTAAGGTTATGACATTAGCCGAAAAAATAAAGATTCTAGATAAGTTGCGTGGTGTATGAGCATAACATCACTTGGCAGCGAGTATCACGTGAATGAGTCTACCATATGCACCATCCGAAAGAGAGAAGATACGTGCTATTTTCATTTAATATATTTTTATTTATCATATGTAAGTATCATTATGTTTATGATTTTATTATGTTCTTATTTCACATACAATATAGGTAGGGAAATTCATTTATGTGTGAATAAAAAATCTACGTATCTAAGTATTAATGGGAGACTTCGCGCAGTCGCGTTCACATATCCCAGTTTATCCCATAAGGTATTAAGTTTGTCCAACGCGGATTTACCTAACGCGCCATTCTCGAGAAACCTAACCCCCGCATTCGACGAAGGTGTACTGTATATTTATTTCAAAGTAAAAGAAAAATATGACAAAAGCAGCAAGCTCACCTTAGTTCTGTCCTACTTCTTTGTACATAATGTTGTTTACACACTGCTGGGCCAGCTCACAGATGATGCACCGTTGCCAACTTGCCAAATACAAATACCCCTCACTCTCAAATTGGACTAGAAAACCTCAAGAAACCTTTGAATCTTTTATCCAGACCTCTACAATCCTTTTAATCAGGACAATTGCTCATTGAAAAGGAATTTTTTCCAGTGCTTTTGGTAAATATGACCGACAGGCCAAAATTACCATACATTTCGAAGACAGTATCGTACATCTTACAGACTCCAAATTATCGTATAAGTACGATAATTATCGTTCGCATCACATCCCTGGGACTATCCCACTGTCCCCTAGAAACTTTAGGGGACGCGAAACGTCCCGCTTTGGGAGATAATTGATTTAAATGTCCCATTTTATCAAAATTACTACCTGTAAGCAATATGACTTAAAGAAACTTTTGGAAGCTATTGAAGAATAGGGACCCAGCCTTCTTTAGTTAGCTTTATAAGGCTAACTAACGAAAATATCATGACCTAACCTAACCAATCGTCAAGGGCGTACAGTTAACCTAACGATTGGTTAGGTTAGGTCATGATATTTTCGTTAGTTAGCCTTATAAAGCTAACTAAAGAAGGCTGGGGTCCCTATTCTTCAATAGCTCCAACTTTTGTTGCTGTAAAGCAAATACATGTATACAAACAATATCAAAGGTATGATATCATTTTGAACTATAAATAATTTTTTGTTAATTAGAATTTTTGTGGATTCAGTAAATATAATTTTCCCGTAGGTTTCGATTAATTTTAATTAACTTTTACCTAATAAGTTGGACGTTGGAAGTGAAAGTGACAACACCTCTGTTGTGCTCCAAGCATTTTTTACAAATTATTGAAGTAGTATATTAATTCTGTAGATTTGGCTTTGTTGGGATTATTCAAGTACAAATAGATCTAGGGGTTCATTCAGTGCAAGCCCAGTTTTGGCCTGATTAACCTAGGCCCCTATTAGCTTATTCCATCAGGGGATAGCATAATTTTGACCATAAAGCTTTTAACTGAGCTTAAGAATAGTATTTAAGATGACTTTAGACTGTGACTAAGGTTTGTAAGGAAGTAAGTTAGAGAAGGAGTTAAGCATAGGCGTATGAGGCGGGGGGTCTGGGGGGTCGACAGCCCCCGCCCCCAAGGACTTGGAATTGAGCATTTTCAGGGCAAACTTAGAAATGTTGTAGCAAAATTTTATCTCAGTTTTGTAAATTGTAATGTTTTTTATATCAAAAAGGCTTTAACATATGTTACTACTTACTCATACTCTAACCTTTGTGTTATTTTATGCTACACAGTGCTCATGCGGAAATCAGGGCACTGAAAATTTTCAGGGCAAATGTTTTCCCCCCCCTCCCACAGTAAAGTGCCATCCCATACGCCTATGGGGTTAAGGCTGTAGCATGTGAGAGTAGTGATGATTGGTATCACTCAGCCTATATCAAAATTACAGAAAAAATGTACAGGGGTATGAAGTCCCCAAATATTTTGTGGTTTTGTAATAAGTGCTTAGCTGAGGTTAGGGATATGCTCAAGGTAAGGTTTAAGAAAGCTGCTAGCTCAGAGTCCATTGGGCCTAAGTTAGTTGGCCCAATGATTGATAGTGTAGCTAGTGAGACTAATGTAACAGTTAGGCCAGAAACGGTTTAATACAGGAAATACTAATATAAGATGTACTGAGAATGAACTTAAGCCTAGCCTAGTGTTAGAGACAGGGATGCAGGCCCAAGTAAAGTTAAGCTTAATTAAGCCAAGTGTTAGTGATAAGGATGCAGGTCCAAGTAAAGTTTGGCCTGATGAATGGCACAAAGTCAAAGGTCAGTCAAGAAATAAGGTTAGAGAGAATAGTAATCATGTTGTAATAACTAGTAACAGGTTTCAGATACTTGGGAATTTAGATGAAGCAGTACAGTGTGAATTTACCATGGTTGGGGACTATTATTAGGAATCAGGACAATGAATTTTGCAATAATGGTAGGAAAACTTGTCGAAGAATATGTAGGCTATTCCAGGTGGTAATATTTCTAAAGTCAACGATGTAGTGAAAAAGGATCTTATTAAAAATTTGGACTGTGTTAAATTTTTATGAAAATTTTGTCACTAGTACAGTTTTTTATGCTGAGTCTAAGTATGCAACTCATTTTTGCAGAGTTTTCGTTTGTCGTTAGTAGGAGCGGATACAGTGGGGGGGAGAGGGGCTTAACTCCTCTAGCTTTGACCTGAATGACATCTCGTATTCTAATAATTAATAATTTTTAATGTTATTTTATAATATTATATAATAATATTGGGCTGGCAATATTTACATGACACCGGCATAACAAATCCTGAAGCACCGCGCTCCCCCCTGTATCCGCGCCTGGTTAGTATTAATATTTAGAAGTGAACATTATTAATATCAATGTTTTTATTGTCTAAAGTCTAAACGATGCCTGTATAAGGCAGCCGTATTTAAACTAAGCACACCGGACAAAAAATTAGTCACCCCTCTCAGAATGTACCTAATAACGTGTGACGGCGCCTCTGGCCTTGATAACCGCACGAATCCGGCGAGGCAGAGACTCTACGAGGTTGTGCATGTACTGAACATCGATTTGCTGCCACTCGTTCATCAGCCGGTCCCGAAGTTCCGCCAGAGTCCGTGGGTGTCTATTCCTGCGCTTCACTTTCTGTTTCCAGCTTGAACAACACCTTCGACGCATTCAGGATTAAAGGCTTCATTGGACCTGCGATGTACTCGTCGCCTCCCATCATTGGAGAACAAACAAAAACGGGACTCATCGGACCAAATTACACGTTTCCAATCTGCCGCAGTCCAGTTTTGTGCCTCTGAGCCCATTTATAACGTGCCAATTTGTGACTTGCTGTTAACAGCGGCCTCTTCCGTGGTACCCTGCTCCAGATGTCCATCGCATGCAGTTCTCGTCGTAATGTCCGTTCGGAAATTGGTCGCTGGAGAACTCATTGGTTTCTTGGAGCAATTGTTCTCTGGTTTGAAAACGATTTGCAGTTTACTAGACGAGAAACATGGCGGCGGCCCCTATTGTCGAGAATTGTTTTCCGGCCACAGTTACGCCGTCGATTGTCAGTTGATTGCGAACTACACCACTCTTTGTAAACTCGCTGGACAGTACGCGTTGACACACCAACAAATTGGGCTACTTCAGACATTTTGTGTCCGTGGACTCTGCCAAACACGATGGCTCCTTTTTGCCACTGAGTAACGTCTGCCTCATGACCCATTTTGCAGACTATATCCAACACATACTTTGTTCTTCACCACCTCACGAAACAGATCTGATCCTGTGTGCTACGTCACCGATACTTGTCACTTACCAATGCTACATCAGCGCCCTCTGTGTGACCTTGAACTTCCTACTATCGGTGCTATTAGGGGTGACTAATTTTTTGTCCGGTGTGCTTATATTTATACTGATAAAGGCTTCTTTTGAAGTCGATAGTTTTGCCGATATATCTCTTGAAGCAGCTCCGACATGGAATCTTATACTACACTTCGGAGTTAGACGAAAGGTCAGTTAATTGATTTTTTTGGTAAAAGACCACGAGTAGAACAGGAAATCTGTGAAACGAAATCAAGTTGAAGGGGAACGGCGTCCCGCAGTGACTGTGCATTAAAGGGGACCACCAACGCATCCCAAAAAGTCTTATTTTTAATATTACTGTAAAACCTCTTTCGGGCATCTCGTAAGGCCTTATCAGTGAAACTGGGGGAATATCCCAAATTAGCGAAAGCACTCTTAATATACTAAAATTCGAAATCTAGTTAAGAGGGTTACAAATCCTAAAGCCACGTAGGGGCTATTACTATTATATAAACATTACTATTAATAATAATCCTGACTAATATTATGTAGATAAGGTATAGCATTTTAGATGTAAATTTGTTTAATAATAATAATAAAGTAGGAATATAGACACTTTTCAGAACTACACCGAAAGTTTCATCTAGTTCATAAGTTATTAACAGGGTGCTTTGAAAAAAACAAACGAAATTCAAATCGCCGACCTTACCATTTTTTCCATTCAGAACTAAGTAAATCGTGTGCAATTATTTTTCGGGGGGGGGGGGGGGGGGGGGGGGGTTCGGCAACATTTAGGAGTTTCGCAAGTGCACTAAACATTCACCATTTACTACCTATTAGGTCTTATTGAGGAATATTCGGGTGGACTAACGTGAGTACGTTAGTACATGTTTCAGCCACCAGGTGCCAGTAGCAATCAGTACAGAGCGGTTTGTTTACAGTTCAGCGGCGCCATTTTGGTAGTGCACAAGAAGTTTTGATTCTCTAGTGTTCCGTGGCGTTTTTTACTTTTTACTTTTCACTTGTCAGGTTATAAATAATGGCGAAAGCATTAATTACACGATCAAAAACTAAACTGGCTTGTGGGACAGCCAAACTCGGAACTCTCGAGAAACAAGCTTCCCTGAAAAGGCGAAAGCATTTCACTTTCGTTTCATCACCACATTGAACAGAAGAAATCGCTCAAGAAAAGCTTTCCTATAATATGAGAATAAAAACCCACTCTAATAGACAGAGTTTATTTCCACGACAGTTTCGACGCCCACTGGCATCCTCCTCGGGTGGATACAGAAACACAAATGAAACAAAACAAGAGGGAAAAACAGTTCAGGGATCGACCGTTAAGAAATTCGCACCTAGGTTGGATTCCATTCTCTCGAGACAGGAGGGGCATTTTCATTAAGTACATTCGCACAAATTTTAAAACTATCTTCCTGTTCTAAACATACAGATTCTATTATTTTTACATAATTATTACATTTATAATTAAATTTATTACATTTAATATTGCATAATTATTAATTACAGAAATTATAAATTTATTATTACATTGTTGTTTATTATACAGAAATTATAAACCGAAAAAACGAATGAAAAACGAATGAAAAAAGGCGATTAGGAAATAATCCAGAGACCATTGAGAAATTCGCACCTAGGTTAGATATCGTTCTCTCGAAACCAGAAGGGCATTTTATTACAGGGTCAGCTTATAACTACATTTCCACAAATTAAAAATATCTTCTTGTTCTATACATACAGATCCTAATGTTTGACATAATTACTGCATATATTTATTTCCACATTAATTACTTCCATTATTACATTTACTAAAAGCGAGTAAGGAAACATTCCAATCCAGAGACATTTAAGAAATTCACACTTAGGTTCGAACACGTTCCCACGACTCCGTAAGGGATTTATTGACCAAGAATCTCATTAAAGGGTCTAACTTATAAGTACCTTCGCACAAATTAAAATTATCTACTTTTTCTATACACACAGATTCTATTATTTTTCTTTGACATAATTATTACATTTATAAAGTACCTTACTTGATTCCCAATCTATAGCATGATTATTTTGGCTAGCGTGATAAAAAATGGCATTATTAGTATTACAACTTCTGAAGGCATATTTGTGTTCTTTGATACGGGTTTCAATATTTCTTCCAGTTTCTCCCACGTATACTAATTCACAACTTTTACAGGGAATGCTGTAGACACAGGCTTGTTCCTCTTTTGCAACGTTATTCCTAACCAATTTACTTTTCACGGTAGACGAATATTTGAACGCCAAAGCAAACTTAAATTCTTTCGTCAACGGTTTTACTCTTTCTAAGCCGGCAATGTAAGGCAAACTCACATATTGTTTTTGGTTAACTGAAGGTTCCCGAGGGGCATAAAAAGATTTTCTGGCTTTAAAATACGCCTTTCTAAAACCACTCAGGATATTTTAAATCCTTAAAAATGTTCCAAATCTTTGAATTTTCCGGATCCAGCAAATGTGGGCTACAAATCCTGAGTGCTCTTAGAAACATGGAAGAAATAATTGAGCTTTTAACCCCTTCATCATGATATGAAAAATAATGAATGTACGAATTACAGAGAGTAGGTTTTCTATAGACCGTGAAATTGGGCTTTCCGCTTTCGTTAATGACCAAAACATCTAGAAAAGGTAATTGTTTGTCGTTCTCCCATTCATATTTAAATTTAATAGAGGGAACAAGATTATTTAATGACTGAAAGAAAGTGTCAAAGTTGTTCCAGTGGTCAGGCCAAAATGAGAAAATATCATCTACATAACGAAACCAAATTAGATTCCTGGGACATATTGTTTGCAACAATTCCGACTCATAATACTCCATATATAATGTACTCAGTATTGGGGATAAAGGGGACCCCATTCCCATACCAAAACGTTGCAAATAAAATTCTTCACCGAAGGAGAAGGCATTATTGGTGACACAGAGTTTTATCAGTTCTAAAAATACAGATGTGGGCATGCCTAGTTCTACGTTACATGTTGGCAATTTTCTATCTAAAAAACTAAGTACATCATCAATGGGAACTTTCGTAAACAAGGACTCAACATCAAAACTTATCATTCTTCCCCGTTTTAAATCTAAGGACATAACTTTGTTAATAAAGTCACAGGAATTAGTGATGTGCGAGCCTGAAAATTTACCAACTAATGGGGATAATTTATCTGCAAGAAATTTAGATAACCTGTAACTAAAGGAACCCCTGTGTGAAATAATGGGACGGAGTGGTATATTAATCTTATGGGTTTTGGGTAGGCCGTAAATGTGGGGGAGTTTGGGGTTAATCTGTAGAAATCTTTTAGGATCAATCGCCGGGACATCTTTTAATAAGTTCCTGATGGTTTTGTTGAATTCGGCAGAAAGACGCTTTAGGGGGACGATCTCACTTTGGTGTAGGTGAATTCATCACTAAGTAACGCTTCCATTTTTTGTTTATAATCACACTTGTCCAAAATAACCACAGTGTTACTTTTGTCCGCTTTAGTGACAAATATTGCTTCATTCTTCCTGAGCTTGTCTAAAGCTAACCGGAATCTTTTGGGAATAGAGTCCAATGAGTTGAAATGTTCCAGAAACTTGCTCAGAATCAAACCATTTAAACACGGAATATCCACCCTGGAATTAACTACGGAAGACACAAAATCTAAAACAATGTTTTTATCGGGTTTAAGCGCAAACGACAGCCCTAAATTAAGAACTTCCTTTTCGGATTTGGACAAGACATATGTCGATAAATTTAAAACGGAACCTTCCACCGCACACTTTGACCAAGCACTTTCATCACATAAATAGGATAGCTTTCTGTTAAGTCGTTGTTCAGTGCGTCTAGTCTCCACGTCGCATTTATAATCTGCAGTTTCAAACAGCGCCACAAGTAGTTCACACGACACATGCGATTTAAGGACGCGTAGACAATTTCTTAGTTTGAAATACGTATGGTCAATTTCTCTTTTAACACATGGAATACGTTCCTTCAAAATTTCCCTGGCAAAATTCGGAAACGGTGTATGGTCCTTCCTGAAGGTGAACGGTATCAAGGACTTCGGGCACACTTGCTCCACTAAACACTCTTGCAGGAACTTGAGTTGCAGCTTCTTGGTCTTCACAGCCACTAGTGTTTTTTCATATAGACGATAGGAAGATATAAGTTGGGGAAAGGTGACTAAGAAGAAGGCGAATAGATGGCGTCTGATCGTGGGATCCATAATAAATGCAAAAAACTTCACTTTTTTACGTGAAGGTCAAAATATGAGAATAAAAACCCACTCTAATAGACAGAGTTTATTTCCACGACAGTTTCGACGCCCACTGGCATCCTCCTCGGGTGGATACAGAAACACAAATGAAACAAAACAAGAGGGAAAAACAGTTCAGGGATCGACCGTTAAGAAATTCGCACCTAGGTTGGATTCCATTCTCTCGAGACAGGAGGGGCATTTTCATTAAGTACATTCGCACAAATGTAAAAGTTGTGATTTAGTATACGTGGGAGAAACTGGAAGAAATATTGAAACCCGTATCAAAGAACACAAATATGCCTTCAGAAGTTGTAATACTAATAATGCCATTTTTTATCACGCTAGCCAAAATAATCATGCTATAGATTGGGAATCAAGTAAGGTACTTTATAAATGTAATAATTATGTCAAAAGAAAAATAATAGAATCTGTGTGTATAGAAAAAGTAGATAATTTTAATTTGTGCGAAGGTACTTATAAGTTAGACCCTTTAATGAGATTCTTGGTCAATAAATCCCTTACGGAGTCGTGGGAACGTGTTCGAACCTAAGTGTGAATTTCTTAAATGTCTCTGGATTGGAATGTTTCCTTACTCGCTTTTAGTAAATGTAATAATGGAAGTAATTAATGTGGAAATAAATATATGCAGTAATTATGTCAAAACATTAGGATCTGTATGTATAGAACAAGAAGATATTTTTAATTTGTGGAAATGTAGTTATAAGCTGACCCTGTAATAAAATGCCCTTCTGGTTTCGGGAGAACGATATCTAACCTAGGTGCGAATTTCTCAATGGTCTCTGGATTATTTCCTAATCATCTTTTTTCATTCGTTTTTCGGTTTATAATTTCTGTATAATAAACAACAATGTAATAACCAATGTAATAATAAATTTATAATTTCTGTAATTAATAATTATGCAATATTAAATGTAATAAATTTAATTATAAATGTAATAATTATGTAAAAATAATAGAATCTGTATGTTTAGAACAGGAAGATAGTTTTAAAATTTGTGCGAATGTACTTAATGAAAATGCCCCTCCTGTCTCGAGAGAATGGAATCCAACCTAGGTGCGAATTTCTTAACGGTCGATCCCTGAACTGTTTTTCCCTCTTGTTTTGTTTCATTTGTGTTTCTGTATCCACCCGAGGAGGATGCCAGTGGGCGTCGAAACTGTCGTGGAAATAAACTCTGTCTATTAGAGTGGGTTTTTATTCTCATATTTTGACCTTCACGTAAAAAAGTGAAGTTTTTTGCATTTATTATGGATCCCACGATCAGACGCCATCTATTCGCCTTCTTCTTAGTCACCTTTCCCCAACTTATATCTTCCTATCGTCTATATGAAAAAACACTAGTGGCTGTGAAGACCAAGAAGCTGCAACTCAAGTTCCTGCAAGAGTGTTTAGTGGAGCAAGTGTGCCCGAAGTCCTTGATACCGTTTACCTTCAGGAAGGACCATACACCGTTTCCGAATTTTGCCAGGGAAATTTTGAAGGAACGTATTCCATGTGTTAAAAGAGAAATTGACCATACGTATTTCAAACTAAGAAATTGTCTACGCGTCCTTAAATCGCATGTGTCGTGTGAACTACTTGTGGCGCTGTTTGAAACTGCAGATTATAAATGCGACGTGGAGACTAGACGCACTGAACAACGACTTAACAGAAAGCTATCCTATTTATGTGATGAAAGTGCTTGGTCAAAGTGTGCGGTGGAAGGTTCCGTTTTAAATTTATCGACATATGTCTTGTCCAAATCCGAAAAGGAAGTTCTTAATTTAGGGCTGTCGTTTGCGCTTAAACCCGATAAAAACATTGTTTTAGATTTTGTGTCTTCCGTAGTTAATTCCAGGGTGGATATTCCGTGTTTAAATGGTTTGATTCTGAGCAAGTTTCTGGAACATTTCAACTCATTGGACTCTATTCCCAAAAGATTCCGGTTAGCTTTAGACAAGCTCAGGAAGAATGAAGCAATATTTGTCACTAAAGCGGACAAAAGTAACACTGTGGTTATTTTGGACAAGTGTGATTATAAACAAAAAATGGAAGCGTTACTTAGTGATGAATTCACCTACACCAAAGTGAGATCGTCCCCCCTAAAGCGTCTTTCTGCCGAATTCAACAAAACCATCAGGAACTTATTAAAAGATGTCCCGGCGATTGATCCTAAAAGATTTCTACAGATTAACCCCAAACTCCCCCACATTTACGGCCTACCCAAAACCCATAAGATTAATATACCACTCCGTCCCATTATTTCACACAGGGGTTCCTTTAGTTACAGGTTATCTAAATTTCTTGCAGATAAATTATCCCCATTAGTTGGTAAATTTTCAGGCTCGCACATCACTAATTCCTGTGACTTTATTAACAAAGTTATGTCCTTAGATTTAAAACGGGGAAGAATGATAAGTTTTGATGTTGAGTCCTTGTTTACGAAAGTTCCCATTGATGATGTACTTAGTTTTTTAGATAGAAAATTGCCAACATGTAACGTAGAACTAGGCATGCCCACATCTGTATTTTTAGAACTGATAAAACTCTGTGTCACCAATAATGCCTTCTCCTTCGGTGAAGAATTTTATTTGCAACGTTTTGGTATGGGAATGGGGTCCCCTTTATCCCCAATACTGAGTACATTATATATGGAGTATTATGAGTCGGAATTGTTGCAAACAATATGTCCCAGGAATCTAATTTGGTTTCGTTATGTAGATGATATTTTCTCATTTTGGCCTGACCACTGGAACAACTTTGACACTTTCTTTCAGTCATTAAATAATCTTGTTCCCTCTATTAAATTTAAATATGAATGGGAGAACGACAAACAATTACCTTTTCTAGATGTTTTGGTCATTAACGAAAGCGGAAAGCCCAATTTCACGGTCTATAGAAAACCTACTCATTGTAATTCGTACATTCATTATTTTTCATATCATGATGAAGGGGTTAAAAGCTCAATTATTTCTTCCATGTTTCTAAGAGCACTCAGGATTTGTAGCCCACATTTGCTGGATCCGGAAAATTCAAAGATTTGGAACATTTTTAAGGATTTAAAATATCCTGAGTGGTTTATCAGAAAGGCGTATTTTAAAGCCAGAAAATCTTTTTATGCCCCTCGGGAACCTTCAGTTAACCAAAAACAATATGTGAGTTTGCCTTACATTGCCGGCTTAGAAAGAGTAAAACCGTTGACGAAAGAATTTAAGTTTGCTTTGGCGTTCAAATATTCGTCTACCGTGAAAAGTAAATTGGTTAGGAATAACGTTGCAAAAGAGGAACAAGCCTGTGTCTACAGCATTCCCTGTAAAAGTTGTGATTTAGTATACGTGGGAGAAACTGGAAGAAATATTGAAACCCGTATCAAAGAACACAAATATGCCTTCAGAAGTTGTAATACTAATAATGCCATTTTTTATCACGCTAGCCAAAATAATCATGCTATAGATTGGGAATCAAGTAAGGTACTTTATAAATGTAATAATTATGTCAAAAGAAAAATAATAGAATCTGTGTGTATAGAAAAAGTAGATAATTTTAATTTGTGCGAAGGTACTTATAAGTTAGACCCTTTAATGAGATTCTTGGTCAATAAATCCCTTACGGAGTCGTGGGAACGTGTTCGAACCTAAGTGTGAATTTCTTAAATGTCTCTGGATTGGAATGTTTCCTTACTCGCTTTTAGTAAATGTAATAATGGAAGTAATTAATGTGGAAATAAATATATGCAGTAATTATGTCAAAACATTAGGATCTGTATGTATAGAACAAGAAGATATTTTTAATTTGTGGAAATGTAGTTATAAGCTGACCCTGTAATAAAATGCCCTTCTGGTTTCGGGAGAACGATATCTAACCTAGGTGCGAATTTCTCAATGGTCTCTGGATTATTTCCTAATCGCCTTTTTTCATTCGTTTTTCGGTTTATAATTTCTGTATAATAAACAACAATGTAATAACCAATGTAATAATAAATTTATAATTTCTGTAATTAATAATTATGCAATATTAAATGTAATAAATTTAATTATAAATGTAATAATTATGTAAAAATAATAGAATCTGTATGTTTAGAACAGGAAGATAGTTTTAAAATTTGTGCGAATGTACTTAATGAAAATGCCCCTCCTGTCTCGAGAGAATGGAATCCAACCTAGGTGCGAATTTCTTAACGGTCGATCCCTGAACTGTTTTTCCCTCTTGTTTTGTTTCATTTGTGTTTCTGTATCCACCCGAGGAGGATGCCACTGGGCGTCGAAACTGTCGTGGAAATAAACTCTGTCTATTAGAGTGGGTTTTTATTCTCATATTTTGACCTTCACGTAAAAAAGTGAAGTTTTTTGCATTTACTTTCCTATAATGACACGCGAGATCCTGAACGTTTGGGAAAAAGCGACGATTCTCAAGTCTTACGAGCGAGACATCATTAAGAAGCTTGGGAAACTCCACTCTGAGCGGCAAGGACTTAAGAGCATCAGCCGGAAATCAGCCTCGGCCATCAAACGACGAGAGCAGTGCCAAGTGGAGCTCTCCAACCTATTCGACGTCGCTCAGCAACAAGCTCTGAGTCTAATAAAGATTCAAGAGGACAAAGACTTCCTGATAGCATAGCGCAACGGGTGGCTGGGCGCCAAGGACGGATGGAGGGAGTGGACAAGCAGCTGGCAAGGAGGGAGGAACGGCAAGCGGCCCGATCTGAAAGCGAGGCTGTGAGATTAGACAGGACAGTAAAGGAGACAGAAGAGGCCGAGGAGACCGTTCAGCTGGAATCTTCTAGTAGCAGCAGTTTCTCCAGCGCTGAAGAGACTGGGGACGAATGCCCTGTTGTTGCTAAAATCTCGCCTCCCTCTCCCACGCGAAGGAAAGGCAAAGGTGCCACTTCAATGGTGGTGGCACCTGCCCTAGACCGGACCCAGACTAGCGACAGAAAAGCAGCACATATCCTGGTCTCCTTCGCGGAACAGATCGGGGTTGACGTCGCAGAGCTCTCTGTGAGTCCAAGTGCCATAAGGGCTCAGAGAATCAGACACCGACGAGCTCTTGCGGAGGAAATCCAGCCTTCTTTCTCCCCTGACGGGAAAATAATCTCAGACGGGATGGGACGGGAAACTAATGTCAGACCTCAGTGGCTGCAGGCAGATACAGTAAATTGTCTCTCTATTCTGGTGTCCGGAGAAAACACCCAAGGTACCGAACTCCAAGGCAGAAGGAGCGATACACAAGCTCCTGGAAACAGTTGACGAGTGATCTTCGTGAACGAGTGAAGGGGCTTTGTTTCGATACCACTGCTGTAAATACAGGCCTGAGCGGTAGTGCATGTACTCTGGTAGAACAAGGGTTAAACAAGGACTGCTTCACATCGTCTGTCGACATCATCATATTCATGAGTTACGGTAATCCTCCAGTCTCCAGAAAGTCTTTACTTCGGTTTTGCAAGATGTGTTCTGAGGCCCCAACACCGCGGTCTTCGGCAGTTTCCGAGACTACTGACCAAATATTCGTCAAGATGACTAAGACGGGAGCGGACGATGAGGTCACCGCGAATATGATCATGGACTGGAAACAAGAGATCATACAGTTCGCAAAGAGTGCCCTTTGGGAGCAGTTGTCGAAGGATAACTACAATGAGTTCCTGAAATTAGTCGTCATTTTTCTCACGGTTACCGATTTCGGATGCCAAGAGCACTTCATTGCGTACGCTGGGTGGCAAGGGCTTTGTACTCGCTGAAAATGTGGATGTCTCGAGAGCAGCTCCATCAGTCCCACAGATCTTCCACATCGAGGTCTCCCGTGCTTTCCTTTCAGGATGCAATGTGGGGACACCTACGTGACGTAAACGTGTTCATCTGCAAGCTGTACGTTAAAGCATAGATTCAGTGCCCCCTCCCTGCATTAGCTGCGGCGAATAACCTCCGTCTCCTACGAGACTCAGCAGTATGCAGCAATTGGAGCAGCCACAGTGTCTTCATTCGGCAAGCATCTCTGGTACCTAAATGAGCTTTTGATTGGAATGGCTTTCTTTTATTCTAGCCTGTCGCTGAACACCAAGAGAAAAATGGTGGAAGCAATGAACACTAAAGAAGTCTCGGAAGATCCACCCCGCCGAGTGCTGGTGCCAGATGCTACGGGGCAGAAAGTAGAAGACTTTGTTACGTCAAAGACAAAGGACCCGTTCAACGTTCTCGGTGTGCTTTGCTCTTTCCTCTAGAAAGATCCTACCAGCTGAATAGACGACAACGACTTTCAGGTTGCACAGAGGGCCGTTTCAATATTAGACCTGTGAATGACTTGGCTGAGAGGAGTTGCTCTTATCCAAGAATTTAACTCCTCACTTACCAGGAATGAGGAGAAAAAACAACATCTCCTGCAGGTTGTTGAAGATCATCGTCACGCTTTAAGAGGGACTTGGTGGCGTGAACCAGGTGACAATGAGTACTTGCAAGCAAAGCTGGGCACTTGCGGTTTTTTTTGCGGTACTGCGGTACTACCGCACTACCAAACCGGTACCGCATAACGCAAAAAATGCGGTAGCGGTACTGCTGTACTTTCAGCGATCCTTTGCGGTACTGCGTTATGCGGTACCGGTTTGGTAGTGCGGTAGTACCGCAGTACCGCAAAAAAAACCGCAAGTGCCCAGCTTTGCTTGCAAGGCATGAAAGCCCACCTTTGAGGGGCTAGTACTCACTGGTGACACAGCAGGCGAGGGGGGACATGGATAGCAGCGCTTTTACACCGATCGCTAACCACGATATGGATACTGATCAGTATTTAGATAGTATAGTTTATAGAAATTTAAAATATGCTCTGTGCAACCCCTAAACCTTCATCGATTTGAAAAAAAAAACCTTTGCACACGGCGTTTTCTCGGTCAACTGTATAAATCAGGGGTTCTTAACCTTTTTAGGCTGCGATCCAAATTCTGGTCTCTGGGCTAGCTCGGCGACCAATGCCTTCAAACATTTCACTCGTAATAGATAATAAAATAAAATAATAATGGTAAAATGACAAATGACAATTTAATGACAAGTTTGGGTCGCGACCCAGAGGTTAAGAATCCCTGGTATAAATTACAGTTTTGAAAATTTCACCCTATAAGGTCAAAGTACTCTCTTGTTTGTGTGTGTGTGTGTGTGTGTGAAAATTATTTCACGAAAGTAACACGTGAAAAATATTTATGATGAGTAAAACCACGAAGGAAAGGAAACACATAATGGTACTCAAGCGCTTTCGTCTAATGGCATCCTCAGGAACACTGAAGTACATAAGGAGTTACAGCCTATAGATAGGTTACAAAAAAAATTTATATATATACACAATAAACGGAGAAATAAAAAAAAATTAAAGGATTGTGGGAGGAGCATACAAATTTGTAAGGAAAAACTACCGATTTTAGCACTTTGCCCGAATCCAACACAAGATCAAATGAATTGTTTCCAACCAATGTTATAGTTAATTAAAAAAATAATAATAAATTGAAAAATAAAAATAAAATTTGTAAGAGGAGCATACGAATTTATACTGGAAATCTGCCAAGGTTTTAGCACTCTGCCCTTCTTTTCTAAGTCCGATATATATAAAAATAAATGTCATTAGAGAAGCATCCAAGTTTACCAAAGGTTTAGCACTCTACCCTTCTTGTCTAAATCCTTTCTGAACGAATTCAAAACAACGGGATCGAGTTGAAAAAGACCTTTGCTTATGTTGAAGTTATTTGTAAATTGGATAATGGCAGACTCAAGAATATTTCTACTAACAATGTTGCTAGAGTGAAACAAAACTGAAGCATTATTCCAATCAATAATTCTGACAAATGGACAAAAAGGGCACTGGACGACTGTCCCGTTCTAACGGAATATTGATGCTGTTTCACACGTGTGTGAAAATCCTTTCCCGTCTGACCTATGTAAAAGGAATTACATTGTTTACAACCAATTTTATAGATAATGCCTAAATTATTGGTAGGGCTATTTTTTACTATAATATTTTTCACAATATTGTTATATGAAAATAATACATTTATATCCAAAAGTTTAAATACATTAGCAATGCCTAAAAAGCCCGGGAAAAATGGAAATACTAAAATATTCTTTGACAGTGCCCTTTCTGTCCATTTGTCAGAATTATCCTACTGTATTGATTGGAATAATGCTTGTTTTGTTTCACTCTAGCAACATTGTTAATAGAAATATTCTTGAGTCTGCCTATGGAAAAACTATACGCGCTCACAACATGGTATCATATGTGGTACATTTATTTCATAATTAAATATAAATTATTAATTAATTGAATTAAATATCTATACAAAATTGCCTCGGGATTGGCGACATAGCCTATTGGGAATGAAATAATTGAATTGCCATACGTACAAAGAACCTGTACGTATGAATCAGCCCCACATAGCAACAAGAAAACCCAATTTATTATTTAGTCTACCAAAAGGTAGTAGACACAACAAAATCATGCTAGTTCGGCAAATAATACACCAGAACCAAGGAACGGCTCTCAGGGCTGTTTATGTGACAGCGAAGCTTTAAACTGGGAGGATGTCTTTGTCCCCCTCTAGTTCTGAGTGAATTCCTTATAATTTAAAACCTAATGACTAAAAAAGGATAGGCCTATTCCTTCAGGGGTTTATATAGTGACTGCCTATATTAATTACCTTAAGTAAATTCGTCGCGAAACTCGATCGTGGCGGCCCTACACCGAAGATGATCGTAACGCCCTACATCGAAGCAAACAAAGACCCAACAAAAATAAGGTGAGGCAAATTATTTTCATTCTAGTATACTGTACGTCGCGCAAATCCCGACGCTAGAATTACCGTAATCACTTAAATATAAAAAGGTCCTTTAAACACCTACATATTCATAACTCTCTAACGAAAAAGCATAGGGCTTTTGTCGGTAACCCTCCACTGACGTCTGTTGGAAATTTCCAACGGATGAGGGCACAGGCAATCAACCCATAGCCCTATATAGTTTTTTCAAACTGCCATTATCCAACTTATAAATAACTTCAACACAAGCAAAGGTCTTTTTCAACTCGATCCCGTTGTTTTGAATTCGTACAGGACGGATTTAGACAAGAAGGGTAGAGTGCTAAACCTTTGGTAAACTTGGATGCTTCTCTAATAACTTTATTTTTCAATTTATTTTTATATATATCGGACTTAGAAAAGAAGGGCAGAGTGCTAAAACATGGGCAGATTTCCAGTATAAATTCGTATGCTCCTCTTACAAGTTTTATTTTTATTTTTCAATTTATTATTTTTTTTTAATTAACTATAACATTGGTTGAAAACATTTCATTTGATCTTGTGTTGGATTCGGGCAAAGTGCTAAAATCGGTAGTTTTTCCTTACAAATTTGTATGCTCCTCCCACAATCCTTTAATTTTTTTTATTTCTACGTTTATTGTACTGGGTGATCCAGATAAATGGGACCCATAAAAAAAAGCCAAATATTCTTAATATTTAATACCTTTCATAAAAACTATATATCATTCGAAAGAGTAGCTACAGTTACAAGTTTATTATGAAATATTTATTTTTTAAAAATGACTCCTTTCAAATGTGCTCCATTAGTTGCCAAGCATTCCAGTGTTCTCGCTTGTAAGTTCTGCATCACTTTTGCAAGAGTGTGCGGTGGTATGGCCTGTATCTCATATGTGATGGCGGCCTTCAATTCTTGCAAGGTCGTTGGGTTATTTCTGTAGACCCTACTCTTTAAATATCCCCAGAGATAATAATCTAAGGGAGAAAAATCTGGAGACCTTGCGGGCCATTCAACGTCTCCAAATCTTGAGATTAACTCGCCTGGAAACGTTTGACGCAAAACTGCCATGCAGTTCCTCGTGGTATGGCAGGTAGCTCCGTCTTGTTGGAACCAGTGGTTTTCTAGACAAAGATCTCTTAATTTAGGAATAAGGAAATCGGTCAACATTTTTTCGTAGCGATCACCATTTACAGTGACCGTGTTTCCGGTGGAATCCTCGAAAAAGTACGGCCCTATGATCTGAGATGCAGTAAGACCACACCAAACAGTTACACGCTGACTATGCAACGGGACTTCGGTAATATTCAATGGATTTTCTGTTGCCCAGAAACGACAATTTTGTTTGTTTACAGTTCCATTCAAGTGAAAATGGGCTTCGTCTGACATAATCAAAGTTGCTAGAAAATTGGTGGTGTCATTTACCTTCTGTTGGATCCATTGACAGAATTGTCGTCTTCGTGCGAAATCTCCATCGTTTAGTTGTTGCACTGTTTGAATTTTATATGGAAAGAGCATTAAATTTTGCTTGAATATACGGTGTGTTGTTCATATCCAACTCCTAACAGCTGAGAAGCACGTTTGATGCTTATGTTAGGATTATCCTGTACAATTTCATGAGTTCTGTTAATGATCTCGTCTATCCTTGCTGTGCGCACTCTTCCAGTTGGTTTTCTTTTTCCAATGCTGCCAGTTAGGGCAGTGGTTCCCAACCGGTTTTGGCTTATGGCCCCCTTAGGAACCTTATTTTTCCTGTGGCCCCCATAAGCATTATTTTCAGTAGGTAATATGCAGATTAACTCTATTTTACAAAAACAAATATATATAAAGGATATTAAAACAACTATTTGTATTCAGGTACAATATTATTTGTCACATAGGACTATAAACATAACAAAAACTAAACAGTGGCTAACAAAAATTTAATAACCTTTTAAAATAAATAATTTTTCCTACAAAAAAATAAAATCCTTTAGCAAAATCAAATAAATATATCATTAACTCCTTATTTATTCAATGCGATCCTTGTGACTCATGCAGTTTCGCAAGTTTTTCAATATCAGGGTCTATGGTTGTCAGAGACAAACGAAGATCACCTCTACTTACTATTTCTAAGCGGTTGCGAGCTTTTGATAGTAGGTGTGACACTACTAAAACCGGACTCAACCAGATAAGAAGTAGGAAAGGCAATGAAATACAATTTTACTTCGTCCCAAAGCAATGGGTATTTCATAGCAATTTCACTACTTGTCCATAAGTTACTGAGCCCATGCTTAAATTTAGCCTGAGAGATTTGATTACTCTGTAACTCAATGAGGCTTTCTTGTAATCTGATATCAACATCAGCTGCATTAATCCCAAATGGGTCTACCACCCAACCTGGAATGTCCATTTCTAGAAGATCTGTGAACCTAACTTCCATATCACTGTGCAATTTCTCCAAATGATCAATGTATACTAAAATATCATCATCTTTCAGCTCACTCTCAATAGTGCGGAGGGTTGGAAACTGTATCAACTCCTTTCGCCCGATATTTGTCCTGAACAGCTTAATTTTTCCCAGAAATGCACAAATAGCCTCTTTGCAAGTTAAAATATTTGTATATTTACCTTGTAGCTGTTTGTTCAAGACATTTAGCTTTTCAAATATATCTGAAAGGTAGAATATGTCACATTTGGCAGCAATGATTTGTACTCCAAGCTGCTTACCATCCAGAAATAATGCAACACTATCCCAAAGTGCAACGAAGCGACGCAGACAATTACCCTTAGAAAGCCATCGCACCTCTGTATGCAAAAGTAGGCGCTCGAACCCTTCTTCATTGCTAGCACAGAGTTGTCGGAAAAGACGCCCTTGAAGTGGATTTGACTTGATAAGGTTGACTGCCTTAATCACACTATCAAGTGCATCTTTCAGACGTCCTCCTAAATTTTTTGCAATCAGATGTTGACGGTGGACAACACAGTGTATGCAAAAAACTTTAGGTACAGCCTCTTTTAAATGTGCAATAAATCCCCTATATCTACCTACCATAGCAGCGGCGCCATCAGTTGCACAAGCCATGATATTTCCAAGTGGAATATCATTTTCTTTGAAATAGGTCACTACTTCTTTGAAAATTGTTTCACCTTTAGTATCTGTCACAAGGCTCCGGGCAAAAAGCATTTCTTCTCTGAGTTGATCATTATCCAAAAACCTAACATACGCCATGAGAAGGGCTTCATTATCACGTAATAATGATTCATCAATTTGTAATGCAAAGATCTTTACTTGTAAATGTTTAACTAGTTTTTCCTCTACATCCTTTGCCATTTCATCAATACGTCTTGATACTGTATTGTTGCTCAACGGAATGACCTCAGTGATTTTTTGGGGATTTTGTTGCATGACAGTTGAAATCACCACAGATACTGAAGGCAAAATCAATTCTTCACCAATAGTATGAGGTTTTCCCGATTTCGCTATTAGCTTGGAAATCTCATAAGATGCAATTAAACCTTTGTCTAATTTAGCCGCTGTTTTGCTAAATATATCTTTAATAGTGCTCCTTGCTTGGAAATCATCGCGCAGCTTTTTAAAGTAATCTAATGTTTTGTCTTTCTTGTCCTTGTGCTTATTCTCCAAATGTATTTTAAGCTTACTTGGTCGCATACTATCATTAGAAAGTGTAGCCATACATATCAGACACAATGGCTTTGTTATATTGTCTGGTGAATGTATAAAACCATAAGCTAAATACTCACTGGAGTATTGTCGACATTTTTTCTTCGTCGCAGTAGCCATGGGTAATCTGTGCAGAAGAAATTTACTATATTAATAATATATATATATATATATATATATATATATTACTTTTTAGAGCCGAAGCGCGCCGCAACAGAAAGGCGCTTATCTCAGCGGCGAAAGAGGAAGAGTATTTCTGAGAAAAGACCCAGAAACAACCCTCCACTCCCTGTGCAGAGCACCGGGAGGGTGCACAACACCAACTCCTAGTACATCCTGGTACCCTGTACCGAAATACAAAACACCAGAAATGTACCTCCTTGAGGGGATATATATATATATATTACTAAAATTAATGCAGATACAAAACGAATAAATACAATCATCAGAATCTAAGAGTAAATGCCATATTCTTTGTAAATAAACCCTAATTGAAACCGAAGTGAAAAAAAATGCTTTGGTGTAGTAATGGCACACTTTATGACAAACAAAAATTTGCAGTTATTTACTTATATTATGTATTAATTATAAAAAAATATAATCAAAAGAAATACTGTACTTATAGCAATCTATTATAAATTAAAAAAACTAGTAAAATTACTACAACTTCGCAATATTAGGGTAAACAAATAAGAGCTACTTACACACTACAGCGACGATCCACGTGGTAAACAGACTGTAAGGATTTCAACCTGAAGTATTTTTATCAAGTCAACAACGCTGCCAGGCGCATAACGATCAAGCGCACAATGGAGTGCGCCGCACAATAAGCTTGTAAGATGCAAAATATTTGTTTACAGATAAATTCAAATTCTATTATAAAATATTAAAAAAAAAGGAAAATATATGTATTAATAATTTTTTAAATGTAATTCAACTACATAAATTAAAATTATCTATTGGCCTAACTATAATTTAGGCTTCAATAGGTTGAGTCCTGTGGCCCCTTCATGGAGTCTGTGGCCCCTCTAAATCTTAACATTTTCCTGTGGCCCCCTTCAAATGTGCCATGGCCCCCGGTTGGGAAACACGAGTTAGGGAAAAATTTCTGACACACCGACGGATTACTTTCTTAGAAGGTGATTTTGACATCTGAAAATTGTCTTGAAAGATCTTTGAGCTGAAACTACACTTCTTCCACGCTCATAATATTGCTCAGTTATGAAACGCAGCTGTTCCACACTCCATGCAGTCATCTTGAAGGGTTAGTTTTAACTAACACTTTTATTTTGTTTTGTATCTTGTCTTGTATTGTCAAAACCTATACAATCCTGTACAAACTTGTAACTATCCTCTTTCGAATGATGCGTATGATTTTATAAAAGGACTTATACTTTAAGAGTTACAGGGGTTTCTTTTGGGTCCCATTTCTCTGGATCACCCTTTAGTTAAAATACTAAAAACCGCGAAGCTTTTCGAGAGTGACTCCTGTCACCCATCAGGCAGCAGAACTTAGACTGACTGTAAAAGACGGTGTAAGAAATGTACTAGACCGTTATGCATCAGGCAATTCAAACCGACGTAAAAAAGAGTCGGAAATTAGTCTTAAAATCGAGTGAAAATTCTTCAATTAAATTTATCTCGCTTTTTTATAATAAAAGATTCAACGAGTTTTCGTTTGTCGTTAGTAGGAGCGGATACAGTGGGGGGGAGAGGGGCTTAACTCCTAACTTTGACCTGAATGACATCTCGTATTCTAATAATTAATAATTTTTAATGTTATTTTATAATATTATATAATAATATTGGGCTGGCAATATTTACATGACACCGGCATAACAAATCCTGAAGCACCGCGCTCCCCCCTGTATCCGCGCATGGTTAGTATTAATATTTAGAAGTGAACATTATTAATATCAATGTTTTTATTGTCTAAAGTCTAAACGATGCCTGTATAAGGCAGCCGTATTTAAACTATATTATACTGATAAAGGCTTCTTTTGAAGTCGATAGTTTTGCCGATATATCTCTTGAAGCAGCTCCTACATGGAATCTTATACACTTCGGAATTAGACGAAAGGTCAGTTATTGATTTTTTTGGTAAAAGACCACGAGTAGAACAGGAAATCTGGGAAACGAGATCAAGTTGAAGGGGAACGGCGTCCCGCAGTGACTGTGCATTAAAGGGGACCACCAACGCATCCCGAAAAGTCTTATTTTTAATATTACTGTAAAACGCCTTTCGGGCATCTCGTAAGGCCTTATCAGTGAAACTGGGGGAATATCCCAAATTAGCGAAAGCACTCTTAATATACTAAAATTCGAAATTTGTGAAAAATGCTCTGTATGAATTGGTCCACAATTAACCCACCCCTTATATCTCCAGTCTAACTATAGAGTAGATCAAGTCTAGCCTAGAGGGGTCAGCCTAGAGATTCCGGAAATGGTCCAGAGCGGGCAGATAAATTGAGGTCCACAGTAGGATTCATCACCAAATTAGGTTAGGCCAATCTACCTTCACCTTTGTTAAGCTATGAGTTGATGCTGGGTCTTAGACCACAAAGTAGGCCTAATTTGTCTGACCCAGCTTAATTTAATGCGTTTACTTCTAAGTTAGAAGTTAGAAGTCCTAACTGGGCTAAAAACACAATTAGTCACTTACTGCTAGTTATTGGAGAGTCCCTTTTTCCGTCTTGTTTAATTGTTAAGAGCGTACTTGCTGGTGGGGATCTTTTTTCGTTGTCTGTTCTTCTCTCCTCACTCCTTCCGTCCTCTCGCCCCGTTCCTCGTTTTCGTTCTCCTTTGTTCTCCTTTTCGCGGGGCTTTTTCCACCAGCGTCGTCTTGGTTTTTTCCTCGGTTGGTTGATCGGTAATGTATATCTATTACCGAGCACGCTCTTGTCACACAGTATATAAATACTAGTGTGGAGAATAACTCTGGTGAGCAACCAATTGGTTTCATCCACCCAGTTATTGACATAAAAGGAATTTAATAATTGTTAGATTAACTACCTACCTACTCAGTGAACCATTTTCGTTACCTCCCAACTACCAACTCATCAGTTTTCCATATACTGGGGGCCCCGGGAGATAAAATTTTGGTGTCATTGTCACCAATTTTTATGTCTGAGTGTAGACTAGCTAACTATTTGACTGTAAATGCCTGTTAATCTGATTAACAGTGCCTATCCTCACCTTCTCATGGAGAAGGTGTAGCATTTAATTAGAAGAGAAAATATAATCCATAGGATGAAACTGTCTATGGTCTTTACCATAAGAAAAGAAAAAGTGAAAGTTAGAAGATAAAATTACAATTCCCCAGCATCTATTTTTTGTTGTAAAAATAGTCGCGCCTTTAATGCTGTTTGTCGCTGAGGTCTTGTGTCTGTCAATGTTGTAGTAGGATGCGTTACCACTCCTACTGTCAAAGGAATAGTTACTGGAAGTTCAGTGTCTCCAGTTGTTACTGTCAGTGGAGAAGGTTCTCCAAAGTCCATTGTTTTGGGTCCAGACTCTAAAGCAGTGGTTCCCAACCGATTTTGGGCCATGCCCCACCTAAACATTTCTAAAACCCTGATGCCCCCCCCTGTGATATTTAATTTTTGTTATTCAAAATTTTACTGTTATTCACGTGAAGGAAGCTTAAAAGGCCATTAACTTGGTCTCTAAACAAGCTTCCAAAGAACATGGCATCCATGAAAGAGAAAAATAAAAAACGAAAGGACAGCTAAATAAATAAAGTTTCCAAACATATAATAGAGAACTGGAATGCAGAAATAGAAAATATTTGAATGAAAAGTTATTCTGTAATACTTTGATCATTTTAATTATGAACTAATAATAATGAAAAATAAAATTTGAGCTCACCTAAAAATGTCTGTTAGTGAGATCCTTGTGCGTCATGTCTGCTACAGAGAGATTTTATATCAGGCACCAATTTAGTCAGCTTAAGTCTCAAGTCTCCTCGTTTAGATATCCAGTCGATTTCTTTTCTTCAATAACAAATCATTTACAGCACTAAAGCCACATTCAGCTAAATATGAAGATGGGAAGGGTAACAACAATTTTCTTGCAAAGTTGGTTGAATGTGGGTATTTAGTTTCTGTCTCATCACAAAGCCATGCCATCACCCCTTTTATATTGAATAAAGTTTAACTGACTCATCATTTTGCATTCCGAGAGTTCTTCTTGGTACTGCATCGAAACAAGATATATCCACTAGCATTGGCTGCATCACCCATGTTGGAAAATCAATTTGTTTTAAATCAGAAAATCTTTCTTTAAAATCAGAGGCCATTATTTTCAGATGATCCACAATGACAAGTACAGCAGCATCAGTCACCTTACATTTTTTTAGCCAATGAAACTGGTCAAAAATTTTGAGAGAAATGTTTTTTTGACATACCTCGATAAATGTAACGAAGCCAAATATCTTCGTCTTTGCATCTACAAGAGTTTTGTTTGATCCTTGAAGTTTATTCAACATATTCAGTTTTTCAAAAATATCTGTTAAATAACTCACAAATGCTTTACCATCAACGGTTAGCAGGTGCTTCATTTCAGGCTTGTCACTTAAAAAGTCACTAAGAACATCAAATAGGTCCATGAATCTTTTCAAGCAATTCCCCTTTGAGAGCCACCTTACCTCAGTGTGAAGTAAAAGTTTCACATAGTCTGCATTTTCATTTTCACAAAATTGCTTGAAGAGACGCTCACATTTTGCATTAGCTTTGATAGCATTGATACATTTTATAACTGAGCGTAGTACCTCATTAAGAACAGGAGTAATATTTTTGGACACTAAGTTCTCTCTATGAATAACACAGTGCACAAGAAGCATTTCTGGATTCTCATCTTTCATCAATTTTAAGCAGCCTTTTCTTGCCCATCATAACAGGAGCACCATCTGCAGCACAAGATGTTATGTTTTCTATTGGTATATTATTGACGTGTAAGTGATTGTTAGCTTACCATATATATCAGCGGCGGAAGTGGTGGTTTCTAATGATTTACAGAATACCATTTCTTCAGCAAATTCACCTTTATCAATATATCTTGCATATGCTAACAATACGACCTCACTGTCTCTCAGAGTTGATTCATCCATTTGTAGTGAGAAATATCTTGATTTCAGCTTTTCAACAAGTTGTGTTTCAATATCTTCACTCATTTCATCTATTCTTCTACTAACAGTATTGTTACTGAGTGGCATGGCTTTAACAGCGTTGTCATCTTTTTCCAGGACTGTTTTAAGAAATGTTGATATTGATGGTTTAATTAAATCCTCTCCTATAGTATGATTTTTTCCACATTTAGCAATGAGTAAAGAAATTTCATAACTAGCCTCAAGAGTACGACGACGCTAACAGTTTGTGTAGTAAACAGAGACTTTATTGTTGATCTTTTTGCAAACTTCCTTTAAAGACTTAAAGTAATTTAAATCTGAATTTACATACGCACTATGTTTCGCCTTCAAATGCAACTCAAGACGACCTGGTTTCATTGATTCGTTGGTCAAGCATTGTTGGCATAAGAGGCAGAAAGGTGACCGGTCATCATGGATAGCGGGTATGAATCCAAATTTTAAATATTCCTCTGAATATTGACGAAACTTTTTTTTTACTTGCACTACTCATTTTATGCATAGGGTTTGTGACTGAAATAAATAAAATTATAAATTAATTAAAGAAGTATCCAGAACAAAAATTTCTGAATGAGGAATAAATGTCAACGAAAACGAATTATTATAGAAACAGTCCAGTGTTTTGCGTACTGGTATAAATGCAAGATACTGCTAATTTACATAATTGCTGAGTTCGATTAATATAAAGAAATAAAATAAAAATATATTCCTTTTCTTTGGTTTGCCAAATTGTAATATATCACATTAATTCACACATAAGTCACATATTATTATGAAAAAATTCAGAACAACACGGTATTATGGTGGACACACGGCCAAACGTAAACACACTAAGAAGCAAACTGAATGCTCACACACGCTGATTGGCCGAGAAAACATTGGCTCATCCGGCGACATGCGTCCCGTCCTCCTTGGTCGACCGAGACACGCGAGTGTGGGGAGACGGGAAATACTTTGTGTACCAATTACACATATACATACATACACACAAATATTTTATGTATACATACTATATATGCACCGTATGCATTAACACGCACACTCACTCACACAGACTCCCTATAAAACAATTCACTGTTAATAATTCATTCTCGGATTGCCCGTAGTCTTTGGTATAGTAAGCCGAAGGGTGCACGTCCTACGCATGCCCCACCAAAATATTACCATGCCCCACCGGTGGGGCCTGCGCCCCACGTTCGGAATGACGGCTCTAAAGGGTACAAAAGAGAAATGTCTCTTGTTGTGTCACCCGTTGAAGTCCTTAATTTGACCACTCTTGTTACCCCGTCTGCCCCTGGTCTGAGTTCTAAAACTCTAGCCAGAGGCCAGTATTGTCTTGGAGTACTGTCATGTATGAGAACAAGGTCCCCTACCTTAATTGTGTCAGATCAATCCTTCTTAGTCATTTGTTTATGTCTCTCCCTTAGACCCATCAAGTACTCAGTTTTCCACTGTTTAATGAAATGAGCTTTAACTCTAGTTAAATGTTGTAACTTAGTCTGGAGCTCATCATGTCGTTGAGTCCAGTTTGGGTCTTCTGAAGAGTCTATATTGTAGTCCGGCAGGAGACTAACTTGTTCTCCCCGAATCAAATGATTTGGAGTTAATGGTTCCGGGTCATTAATGTTGTCACTCACATAAGTGAGTGGTCTATTGTTGATGATGTTCTCAATCTCAGCCAGGAGAGTGAGCAACTCAAATAAGTGTATCTGTTTTTTACCAATTGCTTTCTTCAAGCAATTCTTTACTGTTTGTATATTCCTCTCCCAGATAGAACCATACCAAGGAGAGGCAACCGGAATATACTTCCACTTTATGTTTGAATTTTGTATATATAATTGTGTGAGTTCATCGCTTAACAAGTCGTGGATGACTTGTTCACCAGCCTTGAAATATGTAGCATTGTCAGTCCAAACTGTCTTTGGTACTGAATGTCGTGCACAGAATCTCTTAAAGACAGCAACAAAAGATTCTGCTGTAAGGTCCTCCACAACATCCAGATAAACAGCTCGTGAGGCAGCACATGTAAACAGTACAATGTACATTTTTTGTTCAGTGTCAACCACCCCTACAGTCAATGCTCCTGTATAGTCAATGCCTACAGTCTCAAAGGGTCTGTTGAGAGTAACTCTCTCCTCTGGCAAAGCAGGAGGATTTGGTTTCCTATAGGGCCTAGCATGAATACGCCTACATGTGACACACTCACTCAGGACTGTTTTAACAGTGATCCTTCCCTTGGGTATCCAATAAGTTTTTCTTAATGTAGTTAGTGTCTGTGGTACCCCCATATGATATACATCATTGTGTGTTTTTCTGATGATTAATGTTGTCAAATAGCTAAATCTAGGTAAAAGGATTGGATGTTTGCTTTTGTATGACAGTTTTGATTTGTCTAATCTCCCTTTACACCTTAGAAGGCCTTCCTCATCTCTGAACAAGTTTAGATCCACAACTACTGATGGTACAGGTTCTTTTGTTTGTTTCCCATTAGTCAAGAATTCTAACTCTTTATTGTACTCTTTTTGTTGTGCATGGCCTATCCAGTATTTGGTTGCAACTTCTGTATAATTATGATTGTTTTTATTTAGCTGTTTGTTAATTGTAGTTAAACAGTTGTGAGCAAACCTCAAACAGTAGGCTGTGACCCTGACAAGTTTTGAAATCAGAATAATTTCATAATTAGTGATTGGTTCAACCTTTTCATTTGAAAAGATTAAATTTAATGTCAAGTTAACTTGTTCCACAGGCCATTGGTCTGTATTACAGAGCCACTTAGGTCCCATAAACCAAGTTTTGTTTGACTTCAACAACTTGTAGGATAAACCTCTGGTCAGAAAGTCTGCTGGATTTTGTTTAGTTGGAACATAGTGAAAGTTTACTTGTAGGCTTTCATTAGCTTCAGCTATTTCTTTTAGCCTATTTCTTACAAAGATATTCTTACTATTAATGCTATCATTCCGTATCCAGGCAAGACAAATCTGACTGTCAAGCCAGATGTGGATATCAGTTATGTTCACATCATGGTAAGCATCCTTAAGCAATGAAATGGTTTTAATGGCTAATGCAGCAGCCAATAGTTCCAATTGAGGTATGGTTCGGGTAGGTTTGAGAGGTGCAACTTTCCCTTTTGCATAAATTAGATGACTTTCTGTAGGACTTACAAGATACGCACAGCACCCATAAGCTTGTGTGCTTGCATCAGCAAACACATGAAGTCTCTGGGGCTTATCCCTAAACCCACAGCACCTTTGAATTTTAATGTTCTGCACTTTTGTTAAATCAGCAGCTAACTTCTTCCAAGATTTTTGATTTTCATTTGTTATTGGATCATCCCACCCAACATTTGTCCTCCAAATTTCTTGGAGGAGAATCTTTGATTTTATTGTTGAAGGCAGGAATAGACCCATAGGATCAAAAATTTTGGAAGCCTCTGATAATATTTGTCTTTTAGTATTTGCTTCCTCATCAAGTTTAAAACCTTTAGTACAGATTGAATCATGACTGTTAGAAGTTGCATCCAAATACCAGTTCATACCTAAAGTTTTAACTCTGTCTGATGGCTCAGTAAGACCATTATTATCCTTTAAAATCTTTTTGTTTAAATCCTCATCATTTGAAATCCACTCTCTAAGTTCAAAGTTACCTTGTTGCATAATGTTTTGAGAGTGTTCATAGACTTCAGATAATTCAGATTTTGTTGTTGTTGAGCCTATTAGATTGTCTACGTAAAAATGTTCCTTAAGGAAGTTCAATGTTAAAGAGTTATTAAACTGGTTCAAATGATGTCCAATTGTCAATGCTAATAGGCTAGGTGAGCAATTGGCTCCAAACAACACAACATTAAATCTATAGGTTATGAACCCTTTATTCAAATCAAATGGATCCTTGAACCATAAGAACCTAAGTTGGTTCTTATCATATTCATTTTTAGATTTATTCTCAAAAATGCCTTTGAAATGTCACTTTGTACGGCATATTTATCTAACCTGAACCTCAGTAAGATCTTCACAAGGTCAGAAATGAGATTAGGACCCTCAATCAGGCAATCATTCAAACTGTGTTTATCACTGTCTTTGAGGCTACAGTTATATTAAAGTTCTGTAATATAGGTGTTCATGTATTACAGTTGGTCACATTTGATTCTACAGTATCAAGTTTTGTCTGTTTGGCTGTAGCTAGTTGGTCTCTGGGAACAGTCTTTGGTTTATCCATAGTCTGGGTCTTATTTTGTATTGTTTGGTCTCTGGCCAAGGGAGGCCATAAGACCCTTGTAATAGTTTTCCCTATGGCCAAGGTAGGCCATAAGACCCTTATTGTTTGGCCCATGGCCAAGGTAGGCCATAAGACCTTTATTGTTTGGCCCATGGCCAAGGTAGGCCATAAGACCTTTATTGTTTGGCCCATGGCCAAGGTAGGCCATAAGACCTTTATTGTTTGGCCCATGGCCAAGGTAGGCCATAAGACCTTTATTGTTTGGCCCATGGCCAAGGTAGGCCATAAGACCTTATTGTTTGGCCATGGCCAAGGTAGGCCATAAGACCTTATTGTTTGGCCATGGCCAAGTAGGCCATAAGACCTTCAGTGTTTGGGCTATGGCCAAGTAGGCCATAAGACCGTTCAGTGTTTGGGCTATGGCCAAAGTAGGCCATAAGACCAAGGTTCAGTGTTTGGGCTATGGCCAAAGTAGGCCATAAGACCAAGGTTCAGTGTTTGGGCTATGGCCAAAGTAGGCCATAAGACCCTTTTGAGTAACCCATGCAATCCTTGCTTATGTTCAGATAGGTTGAGTGTATTTGTGGCACATGTAAAGAGTACAGTGTATATATACATATATATACACACAGATTGCAAGGAATGCATGTGCCTGTTGAAAAAATCTGTTGAGTGATTCTTCCTTAAAAGAAGAATTGGATGCTTGGAGTTGTATGCATTTTAAATGCTTGTTCACTAATGTTGTTTAACTGGGGATCGTAATGAAATAGAGGACAAGAAGAAATTACCAGAGAAGAGAGATCACAGACAAAACAGTCAAGTTTTAAATTTGGTTTAATCCCCCCAAGTACTTAGTGTCACTCAGGTCTAAGCTTAAGAGAATGAGACTCCTTAAATGTAAATGTTCCTAGTTAGGCCCTAGGTTGTAGACCTAATAGGCAAGTTGTTACTTTAGCTTGATTAGTTAGGCTTAGGCTAGACCATTTGCCTAATTCTGCAATTTTTTGTAAGTAAGGTTAAGGTTTGTAAATTCCCACACACGGACCACCAATGTGAAAAATGCTCTGTATGAATTGGTCCACAATTAACCCACCCCTATATCTCCAGTCTAACTATAGAGTAGATCAAGTCTAGCCTAGAGGGGTCAGCCTAGAGATTCCGGAAATGGTCCAGAGCGGGCGATAAATTCAGGTCCACAGTAGGATTCATCACCAATTAGGTTAGGGCAATCTACTTCACCTTTGTTAAGCTATGAGTTGATGCTGGGTCTTAGACCACAATGTAGGCCTAATTTGTCTGACCCAGCTTAATTTAATGCGTTTACTTCTAAGTTAGAAGTTAAGAAGTCCTAACTGGGCTAAAAAACACAATTAGTCACTTACTGCTAGTTATTGGAGAGTCCCTTTTTCCGTCTTGTTTAATTGTTAAGAGCGTACTTGCTGGTGGGGATCTTTTTTCGTTGTCTGTTCTTCTCTCCTCACTCCTTCCGTCCTCTCGCCCCGTTCCTCGTTTTCCCTTGTTCTCTTTTCGCGGGCTTTTTCCACCAGCGTCGTCTTGGTTTTTCCTCGGTTGGTTGATCGGTAATGTATATCTATTACCGAGCACGCTCTTGTCACACAGTATATAAATACTAGTGTGGAGAATAACTCTGGTGAGCAACCAATTGGTTTCATCCACCCAGTTATTGACATAAAGGAATTTAATAATTGTTAGATTAACTACCTACCTACTCAGTCAACATTTTCGTTACCTCCAACAACCCACTCATCAGTTTTCCATAATCTAGTTAAGAGGGGTTACAAATCCTAAAGCCACGTAGGGGCTATTTCTACTGTATATATAACATTACTATTAATAATAATCCTGACTAATATTATGTAGATAAGGTATAGCATTTTAGATGTAAATTTGTTTAATAATAATAATAAAGGAATATAGACACTTTTCAGAACTACACCGAAGTTTTCATCTAGTTCATAAGTTTATTAACAGGGTGCTTTGAAAAAAACAAACGAAATTCAAATCGCCGACCTTACCATTTTTTCCATTTCAGAACTAAGTAAATCGTGTGCAATTATTTTTCGGGGGGGGGGGGGGGGGGGGGGGAGGTTCGGCAACATTTAGGAGTTTCGCAAGTGCACTAAACATTCACCATTTACTACCTATTAGGTCTTATTGAGGAATATTCGGGTGGACTAACGTGAGTACGTTAGTACATGTTTCAGCCACCAGGTGCCAGTAGCAATCAGTACAGAGCGGTTTGTTTACAGTTCAGCGCGCGCAATTTTGGTAGTGCACAAGAAGTTTTGATTCTCTAGTGTTCCGTGGCGTTTTTACTTTTCACTTGTCAGGTTATAAATAATGGCGAAAGCATTAATTACACGATCAAAAACTAAACTGGCTTGTGGTACAGCCAAACTCGGAACTCTCGAGAAACAAGCTTCCCTGAAAAGGCGAAAGCATTTCACTTTCGTTTCATCACCACATTGAACAGAAGAAATCGCTCAAGAAAAGCTTTCCTATAATGACACGCGAGATCCTGAACGTTTGGGAAAAAGCGAGGATTCTCAAGTCTTACGAGCGAGACATCATCAAGAAGCTTGGGAAACACTCTGAGCGGCAAGGACTTAAGAGCATCAGCCGGAAATCAGCCTCGGCCATCAAACGACGAGAGCAGTGCCAAGTGGAGCTCCAACCTATTCGACGTCGCTCAGCAACAAGCTCTGAGTCTAATAAAGATTCAAGAGGACAAAGACTTCCTGATAGCATAGCAACGGGTGGCTGGGCGCCAAGGACGGATGGAGGGAGTGGACAAGCAGCTGGCAAGGAGGGAGGAACGGCAAGCGGCCCGATCTGAAAGCGAGCTGTGAGATTAGACAGGACAGTAAAGGAGACAGAAGAGGCCGAGGAGACCGTTCAGCTGGAATCTTCTAGTAGCAGCAGTTTCTCCAGCGCTGAAGAGACTGGGGACGAATGCCCTGTTGTTGCTAAAATCTCGCCTCCCTCTCCCACGCGAAGGAAAGGCAAAGGTGCCACTTCAATGGTGGTGGCACCTGCCCTAGACCGGACCCGGACTAGCGACAGAAAAGCAGCACATATCCTGGTCTCCTTCGCGGAACAGATCGGGGTTGACGTCGCAGAGCTCTCTGTGAGTCCAAGTGCCATAAGGGCTCAGAGAATCAGACACCGACGAGCTCTTGCGGAGGAAATCCAGCCTTCTTTCTCCCCTGACGGGAAAATAATCTCAGACGGGATGGGACGGGAAACTAATGTCAGACCTCAGTGGCTGCAGGCAGATACAGTAAATTGTCTCTCTATTCTGGTGTCCGGAGAAAACACCCAAGGTACCAAACTCCAAGGCAGAAGGAGCGACACAGAAGCTCCTGGAAACAGTTGACGAGTGATCTTCGTGAACGAGTGAAGGGGCTTTGTTTCGATACCACTGCTGTAAATACAGGTCTGCGCGGGAGTGCATGTACTCTGGTAGAACAAGGGTTAAACAAGGACTGCTTCACATCGTCTGTCGACATCATATTCATGAGTTACGGTAATCCTCCAGAAAGTCTTTACTTCGGTTTTGCAAGATGTGTTCTGAGGCCCCAACACCGCGGTCTTCGGCAGTTTCCGAGACTACTGACCAAATATTCGTCAAGATGACTTTAAGACGGGAGCGGACGATGAGGTCACCGCGAATATGATCATGGACTGGAAACAAGAGATCATACAGTTCGCAAAGAGTGCCCTTTGGGAGCAGTTGTCGAAGGATAACTACAATGAGTTCCTGAAATTAGTCGTCATTTTTCTCACGGTTACCGATTTCGGATGCCAAGAGCACTTCATTGCGTACGCTGGGTGGCAAGGGCTTTGTACTCGCTGAAAATGTGGATGTCTCGAGAGCAGCTCCATCAGTCCCACAGATCTTCCACATCGAGGTCTCCCGTGCTTTCCTTTCAGGATGCAATGTGGGGACACCTACGTGACGTAAACGTGTTCATCTGCAAGCTGTACGTTAAAGCATGGATTCAGTGCCCCCTCCCTGCATTAGCTGCGGCGAATAACCTCCGTCTCCTACGAGACTCAGCAGTATGCAGCAATTGGAGCAGCCACAGTGTCTTCATTCGGCAAGCATCTCTGGTACCTAAATGAGCTTTTGATTGGAATGGCTTTCTTTTATTCTAGCCTGTCGCTGAACACCAAGAGAAAAATGGTGGAAGCAATGAACACTAAAGAAGTCTCGGAAGATCCACCCGCCGAGTGCTGGTGCCAGATGCTACGGGGCAGAAAGTAGAAGACTTTGTTACGTCAAAGACAAAGGACCCGTTCAACGTTCTCGGTGTGCTTTGCTCTTTCCTCTAGAAGGATCCTACCAGCTGAATAGACGACAACGACTTTCAGGTTGCACAGAGGGCCGTTTCAATATTAGACCTGTGAATGACTTGGCTGAGAGAGGAGTTGCTCTTATCCAAGAATTTAACTCCTCACTTACCAGGAATGAGGAGAAAAAAACAGCATCTCCTGCAGGTTGTTGAAGATCATCGTCACGCTTTAAGAGGGACTTGGTGGCGTGAACCAGGTGACAATGAGTACTTGCAAGGCATGAAAGCCCACCTTTGAGGGGCTAGTACTCACTGGTGACACAGCAGGCGAGGGGGGACATGGATAGCAGCGCTTTTACACCGATCGCTAACCACGATATGGATACTGATCAGTATTTAGATAGTATAGTTTATAGAAATTTAAAATATGCTCTGTGCAACCCCTAAACCTTCATCGATTTGAAAAAAAAAACCTTTGCACACGGCGTTTTCTCGGTCAACTGTATAAATCAGGGGTTCTTAACCTTTTTAGGCTGCGATCCAAATTCTGGTCTCTGGGCTAGCTCGGCGACCAATGCCTTCAAACAGTTCACTCGTAATAGATAATAAAATAAAATAATAATGGTAAAATGACAAATGACAATTTAATGACAAGTTTGGGTCGCGACCCAGAGGTTAAGAATCCCTGGTATAAATTAGTTTTGAAAATTTCACCCTATAAGGTCAAAGTACTCTGTGTGTGTGTGTGTGTGTGTGTGTGTGTGTGTGTGTGTGTGTGTGAAAATTATTTCACGAAAGTAACACGTGAAAAATATTTATGATGATAAAACCACGAAGGAAAGGAAACACATAATGGTACTCAAGCGCTTTCGTCTAATGGCATCCTCAGGAACACTGAAGTACATAAGGAGTTACAGCCTATAGATAGGTTACAAAAAAAAATTTATATATATACACAATAAACGGAGAAATAAAAAAAAATTAAAGGATTGTGGGAGGAGCATACAAATTTGTAAGGAAAAACTACCGATTTTAGCACTTTGCCCGAATCCAACACAAGATCAAATGAATTGTTTCCAACCAATGTTATAGTTAATTAAAAAAAAATAATAAATTGAAAAATAAAAATAAAATTTGTAAGAGGAGCATACGAATTTATACTGGAAATCTGCCAGGTTTTAGCACTCTGCCCTTCTTTTCTAAGTCCGATATATATAAAAAATAAAGTCATTAGAGAAGCATCCAAGTTTACCAAAGGTTTAGCACTCTACCCTTCTTGTCTAAATCCTTTCTGAACGAATTCAAAACAACGGGATCGAGTTGAAAAAGACCTTTGCTTATGTTGAAGTTATTTGTAAATTGGATAATGGCAGACTCAAGAATATTTCTATTAACAATGTTGCTAGAGTGAAACAAAACTGAAGCATTATTCCAATCAATAATTCTGACAAATGGACAAAAAGGGCACTGGACGACTGTCCCGTTCTAACGGAATATTGATGCTGTTTCACACGTGTGTGAAAATCCTTTCCCGTCTGACCTATGTAAAAGGAATTACATTGTTTACAACCAATTTTATAGATAATGCCTAAATTATTGGTAGGGCTATTTTTTACTATAATATTTTTCACAATATTGTTATATGAAAATAATACATTTATATCCAAAAGTTTAAATACATTAGCAATGCCTAAAAAGCCCGGGAAAAATGGAAATACTAAAATATTCTTTGACAGTGCCCTTTTTGTCCATTTGTCAGAATTATCCTACTGTATTGATTGGAATAATGCTTGTTTTGTTTCACTCTAGCAACATTGTTAATAGAAATATTCTTGAGTCTGCCATTATCCAACTTATAAATAACTTCAACACAAGCAAAGGTCTTTTTCAACTCGATCCCGTTGTTTTGAATTCGTACAGGACGGATTTAGACAAGAAGGGTAGAGTGCTAAACCTTTGGTAAACTTGGATGCTTCTCTAATAACTTTATTTTTCAATTTATTTTTATATATATCGGACTTAGAAAAGAAGGGCAGAGTGCTAAAACATGGGCAGATTTCCAGTATAAATTCGTATGCTCCTCTTACAAGTTTTATTTTTCAATTTATTATTTTTTTTTAATTAACTATAACATTGGTTGAAAACATTTCATTTGATCTTGTGTTGGATTCGGGCAGTGCTAAAATCGGTAGTTTTTCCTTACAAATTTGTATGCTCCTCCCACAATCCTTTAATTTTTTTATTTCTCCGTTTATTATATATATATATATATATACAAAATTTTTTATTTTTTTTTGTAACCTATATATAGGCTGTAACTCTTTATGTACTTCAGTGTTCCTGAGGATGTCATTAGACGAAAGCGCTTGAGCACCATTCTGTGTTTCCTTTCCTTCGTGATTTTATTCATTATATATATCAGTGGCGGCTGGTGGTGAGGGAGAACAGGGAGGCCCAAAATTTTCTATAATATATGCTATATGAAGAGAATAGATTACAAAGTGTTATATGCCCTACTTTCTGCAGGTCACGATCGTATAGAATTAATACTATCAATAAAATCCTCTTTCATAGTTTATAGTGATAAAAGCAGAGGATGCCCGGCCTCCAATGCCTCCTCTGAAAAGCCGCCACTGATATATATATATATATATATGCGCCTTGGTGGTGTAGTGGTTAGCGTCGCTGACTACGAATCCATCGGCCCCGAGATCGAGACCCGGTGACGACACTCGTCGCGCAGGAAACCCAGCCGTTAATCCTTCCACACAATAAAAAAAATGGTTGGTAGATAAATGGGTACCTTAGGTAGCCGAGACGCATATATATATATATATATATATATCGTAAAGAACGACGCTTGTATAGGAGATATTCCGCGCAAGACGAGAGAGAGAAAACGGAACAAATGAAAAAATGAAGTAACCACCTGGGAATCGAACCCGGGATCTTCCGATTGCCGGTCAGACGCGATACCATTACACCATGGACTTCACTCTTCCAAACGCCGTAATTCTTCTACATACTCGCAGAAACCAATGCCCCAAGGGGGCACCTCCCGCATGCCGTAACATTATATACATTCAACTGCAAAGAACACGCAGTATAAATAACGTAAAGAACGACGCTTGTATAGGAGATATTCCGCGCAAGACGAGAGAGAGAAAACGGAACAAATGAAAAAATGAAGTAACCACCTGGGAATCGAACCCGGGATCTTCCGATTGCCGGTCAGACGCGATACCATTACACCATGGACTTCACTCTTCCAAACGCCGTAATTCTTCTACATACTCGCAGAAACCAATGCCCCAAGGGGGCACCTCCCGCATGCCGTAACATTATATACATTCAACTGCAAAGAACACGCAGTATAAATAACGTAAAGAACGACGCTTGTATAGGAGATATTCCGCGCAAGACGAGAGAGAGAAAACGGAACAAATGAAAAAATGAAGTAACCACCTGGGAATCGAACCCGGGATCTTCCGATTGCCGGTCAGACGCGATACCATTACACCATGGACTTCACTCTTCCAAACGCCGTAATTCTTCTACATACTCGCAGAAACGGCATGCGGGAGGTGCCCCCTTGGGGCATTGGTTTCTGCGAGTATGTAGAAGAATTACGGCGTTTGGAAGAGTGAAGTCCATGGTGTAATGGTATCGCGTCTGACCGGCAATCGGAAGATCCCGGGTTCGATTCCCAGGTGGTTACTTCATTTTTTCATTTGTTCCGTTTTCTCTCTCTCGTCTTGCGCGGAATATCTCCTATACAAGCGTCGTTCTTTACGTTATTTATACTGCGTGTTCTTTGCAGTTGAATGTATATATATATATATATATATATCACCCTGTAACCTAGTAGATGTTTCATATGTCGGTCTCTCCTCACACGAAGGTCAGGCTGGTGGCCTCACACACACACATCTATATAAATATATATGTGCCTATCCATTGGCCCCGGGATCGAAACCCGGTGACGGCAGGCGGCGCGTAACAAAACCCAGCTGTTCATCCTTCCACACAATAAAAAAAATTGGTTGGTAGATAAATGGGTACCGTGCGTAGCCTATTGGTTAAGACGCTGGGCTGCTGTTGATGGGGCGTGGTTCGGGTTCCACGTTAAACTGTAGGTCTAAGGTGGAGTGACAAGCTTGACCTTCGTCAGAATGAACAATTCGGGCGGAAGGAAAACGAAGGTTAACCAAAGTATATAGCCTATATACGATAAGTTACTTCTGTTAATCCAATATAGATGAATATATTCAATATTATTTCCGTTTTCAATGCAATACTAAAATTCTTTATTTATATTGTCAGGTACTATATTTCTTTTAAAGTAAAATGTCCATAAATAAAAAAAAACTAAAATATAACATTATTCTAAAGTTTGCCCTCTAATTGCACGAAAACGGCAATAATGAATGACGTTTTCTATCATATTTCTTTTCACCTCCCGTTTTCTTTTTTTTATTATGTGGCTGGTCGCTAATCTTGATTGATTATCTCGTACGTGAGGCTTAAAAGAATTATTTAATTAATGATAAGGTGGTGCTTTAGCATAAAATTAGGAAACTAATTATAATTTATATTTTGTAGCCTCAGACTTGAAATCTTGTTCTCCGCCATTACTATAAAGACTACTTTTATGAGTCGAAATTGACAATTACTCATTACAAGATTTTGTACAATTTTATTAAAGTTATTGCGACTTTTATCTTACGTTGTTTGTTAAAAATAAAATCTAGGAGGAGTAACTTCTTCATTTATCATAGTTGATACACAAAATAAAATAGTCGACACCGCTTTGAAAGGATATCGTGAGAATCTCACAAATATACAGTTATAAAAATCAACTTGATTGAAATATACGGGCATGAACTCTACTCCTGCATAAAGTCTACCCTGCATGAAGCATACTTGCACAAAGTCGACTTGCATAAAGTCCACCCTGCGTTAAGTATACTTGCACAAAGTCGAAATTCATTATGAATACATAATCTCGACTGCAGTTAAAGTAGGCTACACTCAGTGATGGGCACCGTTACATTAAATTGGGCGGCGTTACCATCAGTGGTGTAGTGCTAAATAAAGAAGTGAGGGAACGCATTTTGAAAGTGTTACTCAGATGGGGGGGGTGGGACAATGGCGAGCGCGGCGAGCCCATACAGCTGGGGGTCCGGGGGCACTGTAAGCCCCCCCGGGAAATCTTTTGAAATCTGATCAATTTCAGGGATATTTTGAGGTCATATGCACTGGATATTAGGATATATTCCAAGGTTGAAGATGCAGTATTTCCAGTGTCATTAGATATACGACATCCAGTACGATCAATAAAAATAGCTAACAACTGGAATGATTAACTAAAAAAAAGTTGTTAACTGGTACGCCGTGGTGACTGTTTCACCAGATCTTTATAGGCTAGCATTGCCTCAGTCGAAGCTAAAAGAAATGAAGCAGTTAATGATTCTCTCTCATATTTCTTCTAGGGGTGGGAATTAAAATTTCATGACGTTAGAGATTTGTAAGTTCGGATTTATTTGAAATAGTGAGGGAACGCCGTTCCGTCTACCAAAAAAAGTAAGGGAACGCCGTTCCCACGCGTTCCCACAGCACTACATCACTGGTTACCATTACTCGTTACACGTCGAAAATGTACTCGGCGTTACCGTTACATCGTTACTTTTGAAAAACCTTAAAGCGTTACCATTACCATTCCATTCATGAGGACTATTACATGCAATTCACTATTCCGTGTTAGTGGCAACAACTAAATTTATATTTTCTAGGTCTCTTCATCTTTCCCAAAAATCATTGGAGTGCAAATTATTGCGCAATATATTGTTTTTAAGAGAACAACATTTATATAATCAATAATAGTAGCTATTAGAATTTATGTGGTATGGCTGCCATTTATAAGTTTATCTGTAGTTTCAAAATACGTGTGAAGGCACATAAACAAATATCAAATGTAACTAGTTAGTTACATTTGATATTTGTTTATGTGCCTTCACACGTATTTTGAAACTACAGATAAACTTATAAATGGCAGCCATACCACATAAATTCTAATAGCTACTATTATTGATTATATAAATGTTGTTCTCTTAAAAACAATATATTGCGCAATAATTTGCACTCCAATGATTTTTGGGAAAGATGAAGAGACCTAGAAAATATAAATTTAGTTGTTGCCACTAACACGGAATAGTGAATTGCATTTAATAGTCCTCATGAATGGAATGGTAATGTTATCAAATTCAAGTATCGATTTATTATTGTTAGTTTGTAAACGCGATTCAATAGCTACGTATGATACAACTGCCTACCAACCACAATCCACATCATGTGGACTACATCATACACATGGACATAAACTAATAATGCCTAAATTTGCTATCCAGAGGCTAGCTAGTTATGTAACGTTTTAAAGTAATGTATTACGATTATAGGTGTATAGTAGTAATGAAATATTGAATGCATCTACAATAAACTTTATTGACAATGTATAGCTGCAATAAACTTGATTAAACAAATAAAAATAACTGGAATTGACAAAAAAATGATAATGGGCGATAATGAGAAATCCCATTTTCTGATTCGATTCTAAAATACAAACACTCTTTTTATATAAAAACAAACGATGTGGCCTGCAAAGCTAGAGTCTTTCGATTGGTGCAGATGATGGCAATGGAGTGTTGTATCGTAAGAATATCTTTTTAATTCTAGGATACCGACACAATGCTGTCAATGAAGTTTTCATCACTGAAAAACTTAAGCACATCCATTTCTGCCATATTTTTACTAGATGCAGTCGCGGGTATGTGTCCATATCCGTAAAAGTCGCCAGAACTACTTGATGAATCTTCATCTGCAATATTATTTGTTCTACATTCGGAATTTTCAGCTTTGATGGCTAAGATTAACATATTTTGAACCATTTTTCTGTACTCATCAGTATTCATGTCTTCTTTTATGGTTAGCCACTTTAACTTGAACACAGGGTTAGATACAGAGGCCAGAACAGCTGGATTAACGGCACCATTCAGGTGCAGGAACTTATCAAATCTCTTGTTAAATCCATCGGTGACTGCATCAAGAAGTGGCTGACAATAACGTAGTGGTGAGAGTGCCAACCTTTTTAGTTTTTTTCACAGCAAATAACGTAGGTATGAAACATCCGTGAAAACAGTTGACATCGCTCTGTAATCTATCGAGCGCTGTGGCTATATAGGTTTGAGGACGGCAACATATTCTTCCAAATAACCTATTTCAGCATCTCTGAACAGAGGGAGTTTAAGAACCGACATTACATCACTGAGTTTATCTTTCTTCTGCAGAAGTAGTTGTACACTATCATATAATGAATTCCATCGCGTTACGCACGGCAATCGCAAATGACAGTTCATAATACTATGTATTGTTTCTGCCGACTTTGGTTTCCCTGCATGGTTCCATAATAAGGAACATTTACCCATAGCAGTGTGGTGAATTTTACCTACCGAGCCTTTTAGACCATTCTTCAGGTCAGTGGTACAGAGCAAACTTAGTGTGTGGAAAGCACACATGTAATGATTGGGAAGGATATTGTTTCAAACGAGTTAGTTAAATTTTGATCGAAAGTTTTTTCATAATTTCCGTGTGTACCAACTTTTTCTTAGGTTTACAAGCTTTATATGTGTAACGAGTAACGAAAAAATCCGCTACATTGATAAAAAATTTGCAAAGCTTTACCATTACGTCGATACATTTGAAAATCTTTCAGGCGTTACCGGTACTCGTTACTTTTGTAACACTTTTGTACACTTAACACTCAGGTTAGTTTAGGTTAATTTCGTTAGGTTATATTTCGGGAGTGAGAAGCGAGGCAAAAACAGTGTTTATACCCAGTTAACCCTTTTCTAGCAGTTAGACGTAACACTGATTACGTTAGATTCAGTTCATTTACTAGGTTAGGTTTAGAATTTTTACAAGGGCTTAACAAATACGTCTTGCCTAAGGTCTGTTCTGCATAAAGTCAACTTTCCTTATAAGGTCTGTCCTGCATAACGTCAACTTGCCTTATAAGGTCTGTCCTACATAAAGTCAATTTGCCCAAGGTCTCTCCTACATAAAGTCAGCTTGCTTTAGGTTATGAGATTATAATTCACTTCATGTAAGCCATCATCATTTTTGGAATACATTTTCATTTCTAATTATTATTTTTTAATTATAACAAATTTAATTATTAAATTATGGTTAATTAATTAAATAGAAGTAAATTTTTACCGAAATAATTTCCTGAATAAAATGACCCCCTTTCACAGCGATACTAAAGTCGAAACTTATTCTGCAATATTACATACATTATTATACAATAAGAATCTACAAAGTACCTAAAGTAGGCTTAAACAGAATTTTAAAAAAATCTCACTTGACATCATGCAGTGTTGATATGATGCAATTTCAACATTATCTCAAACTAATTTATGCGACTCCAGTTTATTCACTTTTTTTAAGATAAGAAAGAATTCATTAAATATTGAGAAATTTGACTAAGTGCAATCAGTGGCGGTCCTAGCTTACATGACGCCCTGGGCGAACCTCACCTTCAGCGCCCCCCCCCCCCTGTTCGCCAACACACACACATTCGAATCCCCCCAAAATAAAGGACAGACATAACTCTTTCACAAAATAACTTTTTATTGGACTAATTGTTGGAACTTCAGAACCAAAACAAAGACTCAAATTTCTGAATTTTACAAATCCTTCATCACGTAAATAGAATAACTCACTTAAGAGAATGTAATTATGATACTATGAACAGGAAAAATACAAATTAAATTGCACAACTGCCATAAATAAACTAGAGAATCAAATTTCTAAATTGTACAAATGCTCTATCACATAAATAGAATAAGACACTTAAGAGAGAGTAATTATTATGCTACACTTTGAACAAGAAACAAAATAAATTGCACCACAGCACAACTGCCATCTAAAGCCTGACTCTTCTTACCTTCCTTGATGCAAAGTCATTGATCTTTTATTATTTATTTATTTTATTTTTTATTTTTATTTATTTCTTTATTTATTATTCTTATTTTATTTTTATTTTTTTTGCAGGCGCTCATGCCGCCCCTCCACAAATGCCGCCCTGTGCGGCTGCCCATATTGCCCATATGAGGAACCGCCACTGAGTGCAATAACTGTACTGAAATAAGACGGGAAGAGAAATGTAATCATGATAATGATAAGCTTTATTCGCAAGATATAAATTCCATAAAATTGGAGGAGGAGGAGGAGGAGGAGGAGGAGGAGGAGGAGGAGGAGGAGGAGGATGAGGAGGATGAGGAGGATTGAAAGTAAGGTAACCTGAACCAAATTTAGTATACATTAAGGGAAAACCAGGAAAAGTTTTAGTAACACACCGGCTCCTCCCAGTTCCCCCCAACTCCATTAGTTGCCAAGCATTCCAGTGTTTTCGCTTGTAAGTTCTGCATCACTTTGGCAAGAGTGTGCGGTGGTATGGCCTGTATCTCATTTGTGATGGCGGCCTTCAATTCTTGCAAGGTCGTTGGGTTATTTCTGTAGACCCTACTCTTTAAATATCCCCAGAGATAATAATCTAAGGGAGAAAAATCCGGAAACCTTGCGGGCCATTCAACGTCTCCAAATCTTGAGATTAACTCGCCTGGAAACGTTTGACGCAAAACTGCCATGCAGTTCCTCGTGGTATGGCAGGTAGCTCCGTCTTGTCGGAACCAGTGGTTTTCTAGACAAAGATCTCTTAATTTAGGAATAAGGAAATCGGTCAACATTTTTCGTAGCGATCACCATTTACAGTGACCGTGTTTCCGGTGGAATCCTCGAAAAAGTACGGCCCTATGATCTGAGATGCAGTAAGACCACACCAAACAGTTACACGCTGACTATGCAACGGGACTTCGGTAATATTCAATGGATTTTCTGTTGCCCAGAAACGACAATTTTGTTTGTTACAGTTCCATTCAAGTGAAAATGGGCTTCGTCTGACATAATCAAAGTTGCTAGAAAATTGGTGGTGTCATTTACCTTCTGTTGGATCCATTGACAGAATTGTCGTCTTCGTGCGAAATCTCCATCGTTTAGTTGTTGCACTGTTTGAATTTTATAGGAAAGAGCATTAAATTTTGCTTGAATATACGGTGTGTTGTTTCATATCCAATCCTAACAGCTGAGAAGCACGTTTGATGTTATGTTAGGATTATCCTGTACAATTTCATGAGTTCTGTTAATGATCTCGTCTATCCTTGCTGTGCGCACTCTTCCAGTTGGTTTTCTTTTTCCAATGCTGCCAGTTAGGGAAAAATTTCTGACACACCGACGGATTACTTTCTTAGAAGGTGATTTTGACATCTGAAATTTGTCTTGAAAGATCTTTGAGCTGAAACTACACTTCTTCCATGCTCATAAATTGGTCAGTTATGAAACGCAGCTGTTCCACAGTCCATGCAGTCATCTTGAAGGGTTAGTTTTAACTAACACTTTTATTTTGTTTTGTATCTTATCTTGTCTTGTATTGTCAAAACCTATACAATCCTGTACAAACTTGTAACTATCCTCTTTCGAATGATGCGTATGATTTTATAAAAGGACTTATACTTTAAGAGTTACAGGGGTTTCTTTTGGGTCCCATTTCTCTGGATCACCCTTTATATACACAGGGTGTTAGAACATGACCATTTGAAGCCTTCGTGAAAATTATTTTTTTGATTTAAGTGACAGACTTTTTTCCTGGAAAAATCTGCGGACCTCGCGCGGAACTTTTGACAGTAAATTTCCAAAACATTTTGTAAGTACCTATATACTGTATTCATGAATTTGAATTTGGTGCTATTTCTAGAGTTATACACACACAAAAACCCCTCTATAAATGCTTTTTGAGACTCAAATACTCGCAAACATTTCCTTTAAATTGACAATTCGTTTTTCGGAACAAAATTTGTAGTCGTACATCGGTAGATTTCTTTTAAATTTAGGTCTTATTTTGATTGAAATTAAATAAACTTTGTAGGAGGGAGTGTGTTGTTTTTGTGCTACCTTGCAATAGGTTTCTCTCATAGGCTGGGGGTAAATTAACAGTGAAAGTCGAAAATTAAAGTGGGATTCGAGTAAGCCCCAGAAAACTGCTCGTATAAAATTGAAAGGCCATCCGAGTGGATAGGCAGAGTCATCCTGAAACAACGAATCCTCGCGCGTAATAAGTGCAACCGTAAAAGGAGTTGCACCACAAGCCATTGCGTGTTATTCTATCTGCAACAAAAAAAAAAAAAGTCCCAAAAGAAGACATCAATTTCAACATTTGTTTTACTTCTAATGCATTACTTTTGTAAATTTAAATAAATTTTCCTATGACACCGGACTTATGGAACACCCTATATATATATATATATATATATAGATATTATATATATATATATATATATTATTTTTTTTTTTTTTTTAGTTCAGGAAGAACCGATTCGCCTCTATTTAAAGGGCATATCTCAGCGGAAAAACAAAGAAAAAGTGAGAGGAAAGACAGAGGAAAAAGAAAGGGTGGAGGGGACAGTCGAAGTGGAAAAAGACCAAGGATGACAAGGACTGCAGGGTCGAGCCCCATCATCCTTGGGTGCTGGGGCCGGGAGGGCGCACGTGAAACCTCCAGGAACAAGCACGTACAAACGAGCACAAAGAGCACTCAAGAGCACGAGCTTAGAACCCCTTGCGGGGATATATATATATATAATATATATATATATATATATATATTATATATATATATATATATATATATATATATATATATATATATATATATATATATATGTTAAATACAGACCGTGCATGGAACAAGGAACTCTTCTGGGGAAATTACAGCCACTATAGTTTGAATAAGTAATGATAAATGACAAATACTATAGTTTCTTCTTTTTCATGATGGAAACCCAATGTGGGCACCGGGTTACTTGGCTAAAAATACAAGTTACCCCTTTTTCTTTGCTGTATTTAATCCGACGTGAATGCAACGAGTTTCTTGCGTATATTGAGGTTCTGAATGTAGTGGGCGAGGTGTAAGCTGTAAACCCTAGATCCTGTCCCAAAGCTGGATCCTATCTGCTTTGCAGATAGCTGGTGAGGGAAGCTATATTTCGGAGCCTCTTTGCGAGTAACCCGGTGCCCACGTTGGGCTTTCGATCATGAAAAAGAAAAACTATAGTATTTTTCATTTATCATTACTTATTCGAACTATCGTGGCTGTAATTTCCCAAAAGAGTGTTTCCTTGTTCCATGCACGGTCTGTGTTTAACATATAAGTTTCTCAGGGGACCATTCTGAGTTTGTATATATATATATATATATATATATATATATATATATATATATAATATATATTATATGTAAAGAACGACGCTTGGGTAGAAGAGCGTTCCGCACAAGATGAGGGAGAACGAACAAATGAAAAATGAGGTACCTCCCAGGAATCGAACCCGGGATTGCCGGTCAGATATGCTATCCACTACACCAAGGACCTCGATCAATCGGAAGTCGTAATTCTCCTACATACGAGCGGAATCAAATGCCCTGAGCAGCAGGAACGGAGCAAGAGTGTAGAGTGTCACGGCCCCGGCAAAGCTGGGCACTTGCGTTTTTTTTTTGCGGTACTGCGGTACTACCGCACTACCAAACCGGTGCCGCATAACGCAGTACCGCAAAAAATGCGGTAGCGGTACTGCTGTACTTTCAGCGATCCTTTGCGGTACTGCGTTATGCGGTACCGGTTTGGTAGTGCGGTAGTACCGCAGTACCGCAAAAAAAAAAACGCAAGTGCCCAGCTTTGGCGTCACTCACGGGCCCCGGGGCAAAACTTATTTACGGACCCCCTAACAAAATTTTTAGTATACATTTATATTGCTTTTCTTTGCATTATTTATTTAGCATATATTTAAGAATTATGATACTACTTGTACGCATGCAGGCATAGAAGGCAAAACATTATGCAAAATATTGAGCTTTAAAAAGGATACCGCGAAATAAAAGTTTACTTACGACAACATCAGAACTTGACTTTTCTTGCCTTTCTTTCAGCAAATTCATTAATTAAATCCTCCAAGTTAATATTTCTAGCTTTCTTGTTTTTAATTGATATAATTGAGAGTACACTTAATCTTTTTTCATTCATAGAATTTCGAAGATAATTTTTTATTAGTTTAAGTTTTGAAAACGATCTCTCTGCACTTGAAACTGTCACAGGAATTGTGAGGAACAATGTTATGGCAGTCACAACTTCGGGAAAACTTGGGCACAAAGTATTGTTGTCTTTAATTAAAAATGAATATAGCTCATGGATTGCCGTCATTTTTTCATTGTCTGTTTTCAAGCACATTCGAAAAGAGAGTAATTGACTTGGAAATCCAGAGGAAATATAATTTTTATATTTATTTACTAGCTTTGTTGCTCTCTCAAATAACTTCTCATCACTTGTTGAAACGACCCGGGCCCCCCCCCCAAAGGCCCGGGCCCATGGGCACTGCCCCGCCAGCTCCGCCCCTGCTGAGGAGGCACCTTCGCATGCCGTACATACTGTGTATACACATTTTAACTGCAAACAACACAGTATAATTAATGTAAAGAACGACGCTTGTGTAAAAGAGCGTTCCGCACAAGATGAGGAAGGAGAACGAAGGTGCCCCCTCAGGGCATTTGATTCCGCTCGTATGTAGGAGAATTACGACTTCCGATTGATCGAGGTCCTTGGTGTAGTGGATAGCATATCCGACCGGCAATCGGATGATCCCGGGTTCGATTCCTGGGAGGTACCTCATTTTTCATTTGTTCGTTCTCCCTCCTCATCTTGTGCGGAACGCTCTTCTACACAAGCGTCGTTCTTTACATTAATTATACTGTGTGTTGTTTGCAGTTAAAAAATATATATATATATATACACAGGGTGTTTCAGGAGGAAAGGTCAATACTTCGAGAGGTGATAGTATCGGTCATTGTGAGAAAAAAAGTTCATATGAACATGTCTCTAATTCTGAATGGTTACGGAGATAAAGCTGTTTGAATCTGATGCGCGCGCAGCTCTTTCTCCCCCCGCGGTGGTCCCAAATGGCCACCAAAGTCTCCAGACCTCTTTCCGTTAGATTATTGTTTGTGGGGGTGGATGAAAAGTCAAGTTTACAAAAGAAAGGTGGATACACGAGACGAATTGCTCGCGCGCATTTTGGATGCTGCTGCCCACATAAAGGAACGTCAAGATCAACTCAGACGAACAACACGCGATCTTCGCACACGAGTTGCAAAGTGCATTGAGGTTGACGGTGGGATTTTCGAAAACGTATTGTAAACTGTAACAAATTTGTCATTTCTGTATCTGATACCATTCAAAATGCCAATGTTTAAACATTAAATGTTAGAAACAGTAATTGGTTTCTCTTTCTTGATTACCATTAACAATGCTTTTGTATTTGTAGATTCAAACAGCTCTATCTCTGTAACCATTCGGAATTAGACATGTTCATATGAACTTTTTTCTCACAATGACCGATACTATCACCTCCCGAAGTATTGACCTTTCCTCCTGAAACACCCTGTATATGTCGTTCCTTTAAATAAAGCTCAAAAACATAATAGAAAATTCTAAAAATAAAATAAAAAAACCAAGAAACCACAAATTTACTTCGCCTAAATTTATTTTTAAATATAAAAAATTCTTTGAAGTAAATTTAAACTTTGAATAAATTGATAACGGCGCTATAGGACCGACCCCGCCGCGAGCTGAAATTTATTAAGCCCATAACTCAAAAACGTCTGTCCTAAACAAGAACGTATTTCTAACCTTATTTTTAATTTTTTTTTTATTATTTACTGTCCGATATTTGCATTTTACTCTGGTCTTGTGTATCATACTATATATATATATATATATATATAATATATATATATATATATATATATATATATGACCCATGGCTATTTGATGGCCGGGGATCGGGTGCCCCGATGCCCCAGTTGTAACGTCTCACTTACAGTTGCCCACCTCCTGGTGGAGTGTCCGCTTTACTCTGCGCTGCACGCAGAGTATTTTCCCTTTTTGGAGAGCGTCGGGCCTTGTGATAGGCTTGGCGCTATTCTATCTGAAGGTCCCTACTTTTCGGTAACGGGTTGTTCTCCTTCCTCTTTCGCTCCCGACTTCTTTACCGGCTGTGACTCCGCTATGATTTTTTTTTTTTTCCCCTCCCCGTCTATTGTTCATTTCCGTAAATTCCGTTAGCTGTTCCGTAGTCTTCGTCCTGTGTTCGCTCTGCTATCCACCTTTCTTTTGGTGGCCATGAGCGGTCATACTTTGGGAAAAAAAAAAAAATTTATATATATATATATATATATATATATATATATATAGAGAGAGAGAGAGAGAGAGAGAGAGAGAGAGAGAGAGAGAGAGAGTTACAAGGAGTTACAAGGAAAAGAAGTACCTCAAAAGGCCTTGCGGCCCATACCGAGGAGGTACCAATGGCAACGGGTGCCAGGGAAAATTTTGTAAAAGTTTATTTTTCTTTCAACTATCCTAGCAGTAGTAGAAAACTGGATAGAAAAGTAGAAGGCTCTCTCCCCACCCTCCCTGCCAGAGGCAGGTACGGAAAAAGGTTGAAGAAAATACCTTGACCCTGGAAAAGTAGCCAAGGAAATTTTACAGGAAAGTGGAGAATATATAAATAGCTCTATATTTAGCTTGCTCACAGAGACACCGAGCAAGCGAACTCCTGCAGAGTTTTCTGAGGTTTTAATCTTAAACTATGAGTGTGTTCAGTACTTTGTCTAGCCTATTTTTAAACAGATTTACACTTTGACTGGAAACAACCTCTGAGGGAAGTTGGTTCCAGATATTAACTATTTTATAGGAAAAGAAATTTCCGCAGACTGAGGTCCTAAATGTCTTTACACACTCAAATAGTGTGCAAGATTTCGTCTACCCTTTTCTTGAACTGATCCACAGAGGAACTGTTCACAACTTCCGAAGGTAACCTGTTCCATGTGTCACAGATCTTATACGTAAGTAATTCCCACACACACTAGTCCTAAACCGTTTCAAATCCAACTTCCAACCATTGTTGCGAGTTGGGTTATCATTTAAACTAAACATACTTCTAAAATCGACATCGTTGAACCCGCGTAAGAGCTTGAAAACCTCGATCAGTTGACCGCGCAGCCTCCGAGTTTCAAGCGAAAACAAGTTCAGGGCGCGTAACGTCGATTGTAGCCCATATGCCTAACGGAAGGGATTAACTTTGTGGCCCTCGCCTGCACTCGCTCCAGCCTCTCAATATCTTTCCTGAGGGTGGGCGACCAGAACTGCACAGCATACTCCAGGTGCGGCCGAACAAGGGAATTGTACAGTGAGAGCACAATCTCCTTGTTCCGAAACTGAAATTGCCTCCTGATATAACCCAATAGTTTCTGGGCTTTCTTTTCCACCTCTACACACTGTTTCGTAAACTTAAGGTCGCTGCTAATTAGCACACCCAAGTCCTTTTCTAAATCAGTCACCTCGATATTACTGCCCAACATCGAGTAGTCCGACTTGGGATTGGCGTAGCCAATGTGCATCACTTTGCATTTACCCAAGTTAAACGGCATTTGCCATTTTTCGGACCACTCTCCTATCCTACCTAGGTCCGCACGCAGTTCCTCGATCGCTTCGGGCGTCCCAACATTGGCCCCAAGCTTGGTGTCATCAGCGAATTTGGCGATCCGACTGACGATGCCACCGTCGATATCATTTATGTAAATGGTAAACAACAGTGGCCCCAAAACGGAACCCTGAGGAACCCCACTAGTGACCGAGGCCCAACCCGAACTAGCCCCTTTAATTACCACCCTCTGCCGCCTATTCCTCAGCCAGTTTTCAATCCACCTACCTATTTCCCCACCGATACCCAGCGCGCGCACTTTCGCCATTAGCCGGCGGTGAGGTACCTTATCAAAGGCTTTCTGAAAGTCGAGATAAAGTATATCAATCGCCCTACTCTTATCGTACTCACTCAACATGACGTGGAAAAACTCGAGCAAGTTGGTGAGACACGACCTATGCCGTCTAAACCCATGTTGGGAGTCCCCAAGCAGCTTGTAGGAATCCAAATGGTCAACGATTCTATCAGCTATTATCCTTTCTAATAATTTACCTACAACTGAAGTGAGACTAATAGGACGATAGTTCCCTGGACTTTCGTGATCCCCTTTCTTAAAGATAGGGGTCACGTTGGCCTCCCTCCAGTCACCAGGCACCTGGCCCATCACCAACGATTTGTTGAAGACTGTAGCCAGGTGGGGAGCCACCTGGTCGCGCACTTCTCGCAAAACACTGGGGAGAAACTGGTCTGGCCCAGGAGCCTTAAACGCGCTCAGTGTCTATTCTATGAGCAACGACTGTCGCGGTACATCTAACACTATCCAGGCCAGCACCTTCGTGCCTCACAGCTGGTCTCGGGGATGACGCGGGTATCTCCCTGTGAAACTCCCGCAAAGTACTCATTAAGCACATTAGCGATGTCCGCGTCGGAGGTCCGCAGAACGCCGCTTCGTCCTTTAAAGGACCTATCATGCTTCTAATGGGCTTTCTATATTAACATAACTGAAGAACTCCTTAGGGTTCCCCTTGCAGAGGCTTGCCACCCGTAGTTCTTCGTTACGTTTCGCTAGCCTAACCTTCGCCTTCACTTCCCTACACAGGCGGACATACGCTAAAGTGTTCTCATGGGAACTATTGGCCTTCGCCCTCCTATACGCTACTTTCCTATTTCGGATAGCCGAAGCGATGTCACGATTGAACCACTTAGGCTGCGTTGAAGCAGGGGGACCGGTTTTGAGGGTATGGCAGCAGACTGCAGCACCATAAACTCGTCCCGGAATGCACTCCACACTCCCTCAACATCGCCGCCGACCTCTAACCCCATATCTCCTACGCTATCCCTGAGCCTAACAAAGTTCGCCCGCCGGAGATCGAGCTTACTGCCTCTCGAGTTACTACGCTTCACCCGAGGGACGCACACACGGAACCTAATAAGACTGTGATCACTCCCGCCCAACGATTCGTCAACGGTGAGGCCAGTGACGAGGTTGTCTTCGGTCGTGAACACTAAGTCCAGAACGCTTTCGCCTCGTGTAGGCTCGTTGACCCACTGAGTGAGGAAGTTCTCATCAGCAAAGTCAACTAGCCTCCTCCCTTCAGCATCGGCAGTCCTGTTTTCCCACTTTATGCCGCGACAGTTGGTCTCCTAAAACTACACACACCCTATCCCTTAGCAGGCTACTGAGTTCGGTGTACAGGGCTGTATCCTCCTCGAGGAGGAGATGCGGAGGTCTGTACACCAAGATTAACCTATAGTTCGTTCCTCCCACGTTCAGATCGACGCCAAGCAGCTCCCGTTCCGACCGGAACTGGCAGTCAACCGGACTCAACGTGTCCCTCACGTATATTAGTACCCCACCCCCCTCCCCACGGGTGCGGTCTTTGCGAAACATTCTATACCCGGGAATTTCGAACTCCCCAACGTAGTCCCTACGATCAGTATGAATCCAGGACTCGGTGATAGCAACGATATCCTGGTATTCTGATGCTAAGAGCGCCCGTAGCTCGCGAAACTTGTTTCTAATTGACCTAGTATTAAAAAGCATTGCACGGAGGGAGCCTTCCCTATTCTGACCGCCCCTAGCACGACCCGTTTCCCGAACAGCCAGGGCTGTCGGGAGTCGAAGAGCCCCTCACTATTGCTGTTGGAGGGGGACTAGCTGCTGGGGGAGGGGGGACTAGCTGCTGGGGGAGGGGGACTAGCTGCTGGGGGAGGGGGACTAGCTGCGGGGAGGGGGACTAGCTGCTGGGGGAGGGGGACTAGCTGCTGGGGGAGGGGGACTAACTGCTGGGGGAGGGGGACTAACTGCTGGGGGAGTAGGTTTAACCGTTTGGGGAGCAGGATCAATTGCTGGTTTGGGGGGTCTTAGTTTAAAAAGATTATACAAATTAATGTTCAGTAAATCACCATACTTCTTTTTCCCTTCTGGTTAAAATGTATCCCGTCCGAACCAAAGTATTCCCCATTTCCGTGGAATGTAGGCCAAAAATCGACAAACTTTAGGCCTTTTTCATCACACATGCGTTTAACTCTTTATTTATGCTAATGGCTTTACTTAGAGTATAGTCACTAGCACGCATTCGAGGGAGAATTCCTACGACCATACCCATGTCTGTCCTATCCCTAACCTTGTCAGTTAGGTTCTTAAATTCTTTAATAATGGGCTCTGTCTGCCCTCCTGTCCCTCCCATAAAAACGTCATTGCCACCAACATGGACAATGATAGGGCAACTCTTATTTTTGATATTAATTTTGCCTAATTCTCTATTAATTATCTGGCTTGTGGAGAGAGAGAGAGAGAGAGAGAGAGAGAGAGAGAGAGAGAGAGAGAGAGAGAGAGAGAGAGAGAGAGAGAGAGAGAGAGAAGAGAGAGAGAGAGTTACAAGGAGTTACAAGGAAAAGAAGTACCTCAAAAGGCCTTGCGGCCCATACCGAGGAGGTACCAATGGCAACGGGAGCCAGGGAAAATTTTGTAAAAGTTTATTTTTCTTTCAACTATCCTAGCAGTAGTAGAAAACTGGATAGTAAAGTAGAAGGCTCTCTCCCCACCCTCCGCTCCCTCCCTGCCAGAGGCAGGTACGGAAAAAGGTTGAAGAAAATACCTTGACCCTGGAAAAGTAGCCAAGGAAATTTTACAGGAAAGTGGAGAATATATAAATAGCTCTATATTTAGCTTGCTCACAGAGACACTGAGCAAGCGAACTCCTGCAGAGTTTTCTGAGGTTTTAATCTTAAACTATGAGTGTGTTCAGTACTTTGTCTAGCCTATTTTTAAACAGATTTACACTTTGACTGGAAACAACCTCTGAGGAAGTTGGTTCCAGATATTAACTATTTTATAGGAAAAGAAATTTCCGCAGACTGAGGTCCTAAATGTCTTTACACACTCAAATAGTGTGCAAGATTTCGTCTAACCTTTTCTTGAACTGATCCACAGAGGAACTGTTCACAACTTCGAAGGTAACCTGTTCCATGTGTCACAGATCTTATACGTAAAGTAATTCCCACACACACTAGTCCTAAAACCGTTTCAAATCCAACTTCCAACCATTGTTCCGAGTTGGGTTATCATTTAAACTAAACATACTTCTAAAATCGACATCGTTGAACCCTCGTAAGAGCTTGAAAACCTCGATCAGTTGACCGCGCAGCCTCCGAGTTTCAAGCGAAAACAAGTTCAGGCGCGTAACCGTCGATTGTAGCCCATATGCCTAACGGAAGGGATTAACTTTGTGGCCCTCGCCTGCACTCGCTCCAGCCTCTCAATATCTTTCCTGAGGGTGGGCGACCAGAACTGCACAGCATACTCCAGGTACGGCCGAACAAGGGAATTGTACAGTGAGAGCACAATCTCCTTGTTCCGAAACTGAAATTGCCTCCTGATATAACCCAATAGTTTCTGGGCTTTCTTTTCCACCTCTACACACTGTTTCGTAAACTTAAGGTCGCTGCTAATTAGCACACCCAAGTCCTTTTCTAAATCAGTCACCTCGATATTACTGCCCAACATCGAGTAGTCCGACTTGGGATTGGCGTAGCCAATGTGCATCACTTTGCATTTACCCAAGTTAAACGGCATTTGCCATTTTTCGGACCACTCTCCTATCCTACCTAGGTCCGCACGCAGTTCCTCGATCGCTTCGGGCGTCCCAACATTGGCCCCAAGCTTGGTGTCATCAGCGAATTTGGCGATCCGACTGACGATGCCACCGTCGATATCATTTATGTAAATGGTAAACAACAGTGGCCCCAAAACGGAACCCTGAGGAACCCCACTAGTGACCGAGGCCCAACCCGAACTAGCCCCTTTAATTACCACCCTCTGCCGCCTATTCCTCAGCCAGTTTTCAATCCACCTACCTATTTCCCCACCGATACCCAGCGCGCGCACTTTCGCCATTAGCCGGCGGTGAGGTACCTTATCAAAGGCTTTCTGAAAGTCGAGATAAAGTATATCAATCGCCCTACTCTTATCGTACTCACTCAACATGACGTGGAAAAACTCGAGCAAGTTGGTGAGACACGACCTATGCCGTCTAAACCCATGTTGGGAGTCCCCAAGCAGCTTGTGGGAATCCAAATGGTCAACGATTCTATCAGCTATTATCCTTTCTAATAATTTACCTACAACTGAAGTGAGACTAATAGGACGATAGTTCCCTGGACTTTCGTGATCCCCTTTCTTAAAGATAGGGGTCACGTTGAGAGAGAGAGAGAGAGAGAGAGAGAGAGAGAGAGAGAGAGAGAGAGGAGGAGAGAGAGAGAGAGAGAGAGAGAGAGAGAAGGAATCAAAAGTTGCGTACATCGTGGTACCGTGCATGGTATTCGATATTATTGGTATTCGATATTATTCACCAGAAAAGATTTATGACTAAAGGTAACACCACCTTCTTGAGGGACTCCAGCATGCAAGAAAATTCTCGTGACATCGTTCAAGGTCAGTTCCTTTAAAATTACATTTAAAATCCATAATAAATTTAAAAAGACAAAAGAAAAATGTTCGGAAGACGCTTAACCTCTTCGTGACGTTCCAGAATTGTTAAAGAAAGTCGTCAAAATTTTTTTTTTTTTTTTTTTACTATTTATTTAATTTAATTTGGCCATTAAGCTTTAGTCTTTACTGGGCTCTTATTAAAAATAAGCAGATAGTTGTTATTAATTAATAATAATAATAATAAGTAAATAAGTATTATTAATAGTTAAAGCGTGTGTTACAATATTAATGGACAATATTAAACAATGTTAGTGGACATTAATCCTAGATTTTTGTTAGTATGCCATTATTAATCGAGATTTCAACTTGGTTTTAAACAAATTTACATTCACAATATTTTTTATATCGGCATGCAAGTCATTCCATAGTTTCAATCCAATGAAAATGGGTAGTTTTTGAGATGAAGACAATCTAAATTGAGATATAACAAGCTTTGATCTATTTCTGGTCTGATACGAGTGGATTTCTTGATGAGTTACAAAATATCTATTTACCCATTACAAATTAATGATTTTGTTCTTACACTTGGAAATAAAAATAAAATGTGCCAGTTTGGTCATATCGTTGAGCTTTAGCTCTTTAAATAATGCACTAGAGTGAATAACCTTATTGCTCGTTTTTGGATGACAAAGATACCATTTAATGCGTTGTTAGCGGAGTTCCCCAAACAAGGGTGCAGTATGTTATATAAGGAAGGACAAGAATATGATAGAGTCAATAAAACTTGATTCGGGACTACATTTCTAAGTTTAAACATTATAGCAACGCTCCTTGAAATCTTTTTCGCGATATAATTTACATGATCACTCCATTGCAAATTCTTATCTAGCATTACACCATGCATATTTTAATCAATTTCGTGCGTTTTCCAATATTTTAACTGCAATTACGATTAACCAACGTTTAAACATGTTAAGACACGTTGAAAAAAATGTTGAAACATGAAAGAATTTCGTCTATTTCTTCGAATTATATTATTTATTTTTCTGATGATTTACACGTTTCCATTATTTTCCACACGCAATAACAAGTCAATTTCAAACTATGCCTTTTTTATTTCTTCTTCTTTATAATGGAAAGGTCATCTTGAACTAGTAGTTAGAGAGCATCAAGAAACAAAATTTTAACATAATTTACTTCTTTAATTAATTATAATTAATAATTGCTATTTTAGTTTAATATTTTTTTATTACCATTCAATTATATTAATGTCGTCCAATAATTGTAATGAAGAACGCAAAAAAACGGTTAAAAGTTGCGCCAATTTGAAAGTGAAATAATTTTTGAACTTTTGAAAATATTTAATCGAAATATGTTCAAAAGTTTAAAATTTATTCCACTTTCAAATTTGGTACAACTTTTAACTCCCTTTTCTGGCATTTTTTACTGTTGTCGCTTAGCCACTTTGTCCAAGGAGGTCCTCAATTATTGTAATAAATTTAATAATAAAAATTAGACTTCCGGAAATTTAATAATCTTTGTTGGTCAGTTGATCCCTTTAACGTCCTTTAACCACCAAGGGTCATTGAAATGTGTGGTAATGCCACCAACCTGGGGATGGTGGGGTAGTATTTTTCAAAAGGACCAAATTGAGGTGGTTTGGTAGAAATTAAACAGCTTTAGTGCGTCACTTTTCAAATTAAGGGACTCCACCAAATCTCAAATTAATATCTTTTTAGGTTAATATTAATATTAGATGAAGTATTTGCATCAATTTTCCTTTTTTCTAAAGGAAAACTGTAGGAAAACCAAAGCTATCACTTTTCCACTTCTTCAATATCAAATTCTTTAAAAACCTCGGTGGTATAGTGGTTATGCGCCTTGGTGGTGTAGTGGTTAGCGTCGCTGACTACGAATCCATCGACCTCTGGATCGAGACCCGGTGATGGCAGGCGGCGCGCAGCAAAACCCAGCTGTTCATCCTTCCACACAATAAAGAAAATGGTTGGTAGATAAATGGGTACCCAGAGTGGCCTAGTGGTAAGACGCTGGGCTGCTGCTGGTGGGGCGTGGTTCGGATTCCACGTTAAACTGTAGGTCTAAGGTGGAATGACAACTTGACCTTCGTCAGAATGAACAATTCGGGAGGAAGCAAACCAATATAGACGAATATATTTCCATTATTATAACACAGATGGTTTATACGAAGTAAACTGACTTTTGCGAGTGTACACCTTTTACAGGTTCAAATCTATTTTAGTTATAATTATAAACATTTTTTCAAGAGACTTAAAAAGCTAAAGGGGACCTACAGACCAGTGGCGACTCGTGACTTTCAGTTATGGGGGTGCTGCCTCAGAAATTGCGAACAATTGTGTCGATTATATATATATATATATATATATATATATATATATATATATATATGAGAGAGAAAGTCGAATAGATAAATAGATAACTACTCAGTCATAAAAATAAGTAAAATAGTATCATAAAATCAATTATAGGGTACTTACGCTTAACGGGTAATTTCGAATTTGCCAAAAAAAATTTTTATAAACAAATTCCATTCTTCTGTTTTTATTCTGAGCGAAAAAATATTCTAAGAAATGAAAGCTATATATTGTAAATAATCCAATTATTATATAATTAACTTCAATCTCACGACAAAAAATAAATTATAATGAATCATTGATAAATGCAATTCGGAAATTAAATTTTGAATTAGCAAACGATACAACTACCACGTCAAACAAACAAATCGGCACTGCTCTGTCCACAGTGCCAGGGTTGCCAAATAAATTTCATAAAAAGTAGCATAAAATTTCAAAAAGTAACCAATTTTGTCAGAAAGTAGCCCAATCTAGAAATTTATTTATAAAATGTCAACAAATACATATAATGCGATTATTATGGATTTAATTTACTTACTTTTATATTTATAGGGTTTCTTTACTTTTTGAAATTAAAATTCCAAAGTGCTGAGTATTTCTTCGTCCTCTTCACTATGTTCTTTTTCATATATGCTTGAAGTATAGTGCAGCATGGCTTCAGTATGAGTAAAATTGAAGCAGCAAATATTTTGTTCCTCTAGTGTCATTTTGAGTCTTAGAATTGAAGAAAGGAGATTCAGCCCCATCCGATTTCGTAGTTTAGTTTTGGTTGATGTTACCCTTGAGAACACACTTTCAACTGTGGCATTACTTATCGGTAAGCTATACGCAGTTAATGCAAACTTTGACAATTCCGGTAGTACCAGTTCACCTGCTGCATTTTTTATTGTCACTGCCTTGCTCCAAAATATAGACCCATCAGTAGGGATTTCTCCGAAAAAATTATTGCCCAATCAAGAATTAATAGTTTGTGCCACTGGTTTTCTATTTCTCCGATCTGAGATTGATCAGCGAAAGCTAATGGAAGAGCCGAAAAAGATGGGCGAGTATGACAAGCAAATGTTTGGGGAAATATTTTTAATTTTTGTAAGGGTTTCAATGTTTCCGGGGATACGAGCCAAAAGTTCTTTGCATGCTCTTTTTAAAAAATTTAGACACTGATTTTGTACTGTGGTAGCTTGCTCTTGAGAAATTTCTTTTAATGTCAGCTTACTCTTCAAAAGGGTAGAAAATTCATATCCAAAGTCAAGTGTTCGCACGGCAAGTACTTCGACTCAATTCCTAAGTTTACTTTAAGATTCACGTAGTTAGAATGCAAGATTCTTCAAGCATCGACAGTGTAAAACTGCATAATTCATCGAGATACTATCATACAATGATCTGCAGTTTCTTTTGAAAAAGTAAATTTAATCTTTCGAACTCACTTAACAGGTCTCATGAATGTAAGATAGAGTCATTAGTAGCATCTGAGTACATTGAGATAATTCTTGCGTAAATATTTATCACAACTTGAAGAAGCCATCTGAAAATGCAATTTCAAAGCAAAGCCAATGGTTAAGAAGATTCTTTTCACACAGTTTACTTCTTGCCAACCATTGTGTTTGAAAGGGAATCATTTTCAAGAGCTCTTCGCATCATCTTAATTAATTTTATATTTCCATATGTAAGACTCGCTTCGGAGAGCTGATCTGTGGAACCAGTTTGTAAATTTCCCTCATCATGTAATCAATGTGGGAAGGCAATTCTTCTGACTGCATGTGAACACGCTAAATGGAGAGAATGGCAAATGCACTTTACGAGTACAAATTTGAATTGTCTTTTTACATGACGTGTACAAAGAATGATTCGCTCCACAAAGATTAGAGGCTCCGCAGTTGCAATGGAAAAACAGTTTTTAATATCAATTCCCACATCGCTTAAAAATGTTTTAACAGTTTGATGAAGTACTTAAGCTGTAGTTTTTATAACATGAAAGCATTTCCCTAAGTGAGATTTGTCTGAAAATATATTATCATCTCACAAATCAAAAACTTCCGCCTGAAATATAGAAAAGTAGCAGATAATCATAATAGGTAGCCCAAAAAGTAGCAAGTAGCCCAAATTACAAAAAAAGTCGCCAATACCTTTCAGAAATAGCCCAATTGTCTACTTGTAGCCCAATCTGGCAACCCTGCACAGTGCTTTGGATCCTCTTAAACCCGCGATTCTGACTCGCTCTTAGTATGTCCGCCACCGAGGTTTCAAGTGTTTCAAACAAAATCTAGGACTGTTAAGTACGCAGTTCCACGGGAAGGCTGAAGCTACTTTCGTGATTCATTCGTTCGGCATTGAAATAGTTTAAAGAAAAAAAGGATATAATCTGATTTAAAAACTCAAAGTTCATTGAAAAAAACAGAGTGGCTATTTTAAATATTTAAATATAAAGATCATAAGATCATGGGGTGCTGCAGTTCCACAGTGCCTACCTGCGAGCCGCTCTTGCTACAGACTATGACATTCTATTAGTTTCTAAACATTACACTTCAATACATAAATCTGGGAAAGAATTTTTTCTGTAAAAGATTTTTCACACATTAAGGCAATTCATGTTTCTGTACGTTTGATTTTTACAATAAATAATTTCAATATAAATATTAAATTATAGAAATTATAATAAATTATAATAAATTATAAGTATAAACAAATTATAATTATAATAAATTGTAATTTTTATACAACATTAAATATACATTGCTATGGAAACTGTGAAAAATGCTCTGTATGAATTGGTCCACAATTAACCCACCCCTTATATCTCCAGTCTAACTATAGAGTAGATCAAGTCTAGCTTAGAGGGGTCAGCCTAGAGATTCCGGAAATGGTCCAGAGCGGGCAGATAAATTGAGGTCCACAGTAGGATTCCTCACCAAATTAGGTTAGGGCAATCTACCTTCACCTTTGTTAAGCTATGAGTTGATGCTGGGTCTTAGACCACAATGTAGGCCTAATTTGTCTGACCCAGCTTAATTTAATGCGTTTACTTCTAAGTTAGAAGTTAGAAGTCCTAACTGGGCTAAAAACACAATTAGTCACTTACTGCTAGTTATTAGAGAGTCCCTTTTTCCGTCTTGTTTAATTGTTAAGAGCGTACTTGCTGGTGGGGATCTTTCTTCAGTGTCTGTTCTTGTCCCTTCTCCCATTCCGTCTTCTCGCCCCGTTCCTCGTTTTCATTCTTCAAAGTTCTCCTTTTCGCGGGGCTTTTTCCACCAGCATCGTCTTGGTTTTTTCCTCGGTTGGTTGATCGGTAATGTATATCTATTACCGAGCACGCTCTTGTCACACAGTATATAAATACTAGTGTGGAGAATAACTCTGGTGAGCAACCAATTGGTTTCATCCACCCAGTTATTGACATAAAAGGAATTTAATAATTGTTAGATTAACTACCTACCTACTCAGTGAACCATTTTCGTTACCACTCAACTACCCACTCATCAGTTTTCCATAGAAACATTCCCCATGCGGGAAGTACTTCGTATATACATAAAAACAAACTTATTATACATGTACAAAGTGATCCAAAAAGGTGTTCCCAGAAATAACTTGTTACGTAAATATTTTCAAAGGTTACGTCACTTTCAAATTAGCACAACTTAACTGCGTTTTTCTGGCATTTTTTTACTTTTGTCGCTTAGCCACTTCTTCCAAGGAGGGCCTCATATATACTCTGTTTAGCACTTCTTCCTTCTACACTTTACTATATTTATGATCCTCCCAGTTCTCCTTTTCTTCTGTTATTTTCCTATTGGACCTTCTTTTTATATTTATCTTTTCCATGAGAGGTTTATTTTTAAGGTCGTGAAGCTGTTGAACCCTTATTCCCCCATTCTCTAGGTAGTCTTCTGCCTCCTTTAAGAGCGAAGTTGTTTGAAGTTTTCGTGTCTATGGTTAGTTACAAATCTGACTATTTTCCGTTTTTCTGCTTTATATATTGTGCGAATTCTACTGTTGTGGCTTTTTATGGACTTAGTCTGTTAGCATTAGCCCTAATCACCAACCTAACCTGCCTTGGTGTATAGGAAGGTATAGCCATCCAGTTTCTTAAATTCCAGGGGTTCAAAGGACCATGGCCCCCAAAGCTGATAAAGGTGGGGGCTAACAACTTTTGGCACCTTCCAAAGGCCATGTAAAATATGATACTTTTTCTTCATATTACCTACAAAAGTGCTCTCTCTATATATCTACCAGGTTTTTTTTATTTACCTGAAGTCCGTACATTGGTCACTTACAGGATGGATCTAGTGACACTCGGTAATTTGACTTGGCAATTCTGACCTGAAATACTGTTGACTATCAGAGCTGGGCAGTATTTAAATACATTTGTATTTAAATACATTTGTGTATTTAGAACTGTATTTATAAATACATTGTTTTTCATGTATTTAAATATAGTATTTAAATACTTTAATGAGTATTTAAATACAATGTATTTAAATACTCAAAATATAAAAATGTAAATACTTTTACTGGTTTAATACACATTCTGTACTAGCACAGTACGACGCGTCGACAGTGTAGTACAGCATGGTTCATGTTTCAACGTGTCAGTTCAATCAGTTGTGTGCCACTCTTAGTCGAAAGCGGTTGATTTCTTTATCCTTTATCAAGCATTTTATATTGTTGTTACTCATGAATTAGTGAATGCATATGTTAAAATTTGTATGTATTTAAAATGTATTTACAAATGTATTTAAATACAATTGATGTATTTTGTATTTAGTATCTAAATACATTCGTAAAATGTATTTAGTATTTAAATATATTTCTCCCATGTATTTAGTATTTAAATACATTCAATGTATTTATTGCCCAGCTCTGTTGACTATTATTACTGTGTCCAGTCAGATTTGTCCCTAATCGGCTTGTTTTTGTCACGACACAAATCCCCTGTGCCTTGTTTGTTTGTTTCTTTGTTGTACTACATCATAGCTTCCACTTTTATTCATGGCTATTCTTGTCATGGTCCGTAGGATAAGGAAGTAGGTATTTGAGAATGGAGGCAGGGGTACGGAAGGGAAAGACTCGGTTCCTTTTTTCAGGGAACTGTTGCACACCCAGCCGACCTGCTGCGACTACCACAGTCTAAGCCAGCCATGGCATCAGGTCATGCGCCAGTGCTCCAGGCCGCAGCCAGCACAGATGTTAGCCCAAGCCTAATATGTGAAACTTAACAACTTTAAATTTTCTCGAATTGGATCCCCTCCCCCCTTGCAAATATAATGGCTGCTGCTCTGTGTAACAAGTCTAAATTGAACTCAGTATCGAAGGTGGAAAGGCAATGAAATACCAGTGACTGTCCTTACTCCTGATAAACCAATGATATTTGTTGTTGGTGAGATGGGTTTAGGTTAGCTTGAGTTGCGTTACATTTGGCCATCCCCGAAACGTAGAGGCTAGTTCCGCCAATGCAATTGATTATACCAGAACTATATGATAGCACAGGGACTGCCAATGAGTTTATGGCCAAGATCTTGTTTTTACTATTTAAATGGGACTTCAAGCTTAGTTTTATTATTTTGATGTATTCTTTCGGTACTCTCTCTTTCATGATGCCATTTTCTACTTTTTATGATTCTTCTACTCCGAGTATTTATAATTCTTCTATTACTACATTCTTCTCTATGATATTCTCTGACTTGCGCCTTCTACCTCTCTTCAATGTGATGGCGTCAATACAAACGGAAGAGAAAATATTGAATCTCCCTAATAAATCCCTCTTTTGAACTTCACCTTCCATTCTTGTGGTGGTGGACTAGGTCCGCCTCCCATTGTAACACTGCTGTCTCCAAGATGATCCTGATGCACTAGTGTAGCTATAGGGGGGCGGTCCGCCCCGGGCGGCACTTTTTGTCTACTGCAATGAAAAAAAAAAGGTTTTTTTTTTGTCGGGACAGTAGAAGGATACAAGACGCCAGACACAATTTTATTTTTCCACGAAAACACTGCTTACTTCGTTAATTTCCGACAATGGTAAGGATTGTGTTCCCTTGAAGATGGCCTTATTGACCATCATACCTATTTAAGCACTTAGTTGTGCTTAATTAATAATAGCATTGGTATAAATGCATTTATTTCATTAAAAAGGGAAATAACCCATAAAGTTCTGTAAATATGTTATAATCTATAAATATACGTTTAATATTTATAAATAATCAATATCAAAACTAATATGTTGGTATTAGTTGTAAAATGATAATGGTAATCCCAGGATTCGGCCGAGAAGGAATTCAAGAAGAAATACTTCAGAAAGTTGAGGTAAAATGCTTCCCGATGGGCGGATCGGGAAGAGGCCAATCGTGAAGCGAATTCTGAGACATTGATAAGGAAGAGTTCCTCGTTGAGAGAAAAAGACTTCAGCATTTTATTGCTGTTGCTGCTACGCAAGACGAAACAGAGACGTGGAATAAAGGCCCCCTTGAACTTTTGCAGTTTATTCAAAAGTATAATCTTGGTAACTCGGTTCCAAATATTGTAATACTGCTGCAGATTTTTCTCACAATTGCTGTTAGTGTTGCTAGCTGTGAGAGGAGTTTTTCTAAACTAAAACTGATAAAGAATTACCTAAGATCTACTATGAGCACCTTGCGGTTGAGAAATCTTGCCATACTGTCTATAGAATAGAACAACAATTGACAGACGAAATAGACTTCGACAATGTCATCGAAGATTTTGCTAACAGAAAAGCAAGAAAAATAACTGTGTAGAATGTTGTAGTTAATTTTTTCACTTCAGAAGTAAACATCATGTCCTAATATTTTTCACAGGTTTTTTCTATATGTCGTTTTCACTTTTTGTTTAAGTATGTTTGTTATGTGTATTGTGTTGTCAGGGCCAGATTTACTTGCTTGTGGGCCCTAGGCCAAACCTTATCAGTGCCCCCCCCCCCCCCCAAAAAAAATATTATATAATATATATCGTATATTGTAATGTAAAAAAAAAAAGAATTACAACATAATGTAACACATCAATAATTTTATTCAAATTAGTTTTATATCATGTACAACTTATTCTTACACAAAGGAATAATGGAAAAAAATACAGTCAAATTGAAGCATAATAAATTTTGCAATAAGAATTACAACATAATGTAATACATTACACATTAATAATTTTTAATCAAATTAGTTCCATATCAAGTACATCAAAGTAAATCAAGTTCCATATCATGTACATCTTACACATAGGAATAATGGAAAAATACAATGAAACTGAAGCATAATAAATTTTGCAAGCACAACTATGTGAAGTTCAAAATGACTTTTTCCTACTTTTTTCTATGGCAAATTTGTCAATGATACTGTTTGTGTCAAGGGATTGTAGGAGGTCCCCAGTGGGCCCTAGGCCAATGGCCTATGTTGCCTATTGGAAAATCCGGCCCTGTGTGTTGTGTTTCAGGGGGGTGGCAAACTCAAGGACCATCCCGGGCGGCACAAACTCTAGCTACGCCACTGTCCTGATGGTAGGGTGGATCTTGTACAATCTCATTATTTCACTTCCCCACGAATGTGAAACATTGTCATATTCAAATTTCTTTGTTTCTAATGTTCTCCATTACAGCTTCTTTATTGTTCAGCAGTTGTTCTTATGTCCCATTACAGCTTCTTTATTGATCAGTAGGTGTTCTCTTGTCCCATTACAGCTTCTTTATTGATCAGTAGGTGTTCTCTTGTCCCATTACAGCTTCTTTATTGATCAGTAGGTGTTCTCTTGTCCCATTACAGCTTCTTTATTGATCAGTAGGTGTTCTCTTGTCCCATTACAGCTTCTTCATTGATCAGTAGGTGTTCTTTTGTCCCATTAGAGCTTCTTCATTGATCAGTATGTGTTCTCTTGTCCCATTACAGCTTCTTTATTGATCAGTAGGTGTTCTTTTGTTCCATTACAGTTTCTTTATTGATTAGTTGTTGTTCTTTTGTTCCATATGTTCTTCCGCTACAACCTTATTCTGCGTTTGTTATATTAATTGTTTTTGTTTGTATGGTTGTACATCCTGTCTGCTAAAATTCCTGTCAGTATTTTGTATTTTGTGGGTAAGCATGTTATTGGTCCATATTTATTTGGGTTATGGGTTTTTTCAGACTTTGGTAGCAAATATGTTTTCCCTTTTTTCAAGTGCTTCCTCTTCTGCTGATAAGATCTTATTGAAGCTTCTTGTCAGTTTTCATCTCAATTTTTTTACTTTTTTTAGCCAGAAATTTTTTAGCATATCTGGAACTGGTGCTTTCCAGTTGCTGTTCTCTTTTACCTTTGGGTCATTCTCTGTCAGATCAACCAAAAAAAATTGAAATTAACACCCTCATCTCTCATATTTTGCTGAAATTTGGTTTATAGGGTGGTTGTGAGCCCTGAATCCATTTCTGAAATTATAAGGTCAATCCGACCAACAGTTCAAGAGATATGACCTCGGGCAATTTGAGGTCACTCGCGAGGTTACTAACATTTGGCGAGCCATAACTTGGGTAATAATTGTCATAATTATATAAAAGTATATATATTTAGAATCAGAAAATGACAAGGAATCCAAATATGCAAGTTTTAGAACTCTCGGTTGAAAAATAAAAAAGTTACACTGTAACCAAAATTTGAGGTCACGATTTGACCTCTGGGGTATCAAATGAGAATTTTTTTTTAAATGTAAAAAATGAAGGCATAGGCATTGGCTATTAGAATCAGCAAAAAAAGTTTGTTTATGTTAGTATTTTTCATGTAACTAACATATAAGTGAACACCATATTCATAAGTTGTGCGTCAATTCTACCTATTTTTTCACACTTAAGCTCATAATTTGACCTATAGAAATTAAAATTACATTTTTTATAGATATAAAAAACAAAGTCAGAGTTCTTGACTAATAGAAACAATCATAAAAGTTTGTTTATGTTGGTACTTTTCATGTAACTAACTTATAAGTGAACACCATATTTATAAATTGCTTGTCATTTCAAGGAATTTTTATATCTTAGCTATCAATTTGACCTCAAGCTCCAAGAATTTAATAAAAATTGTATTTCACTGCTAATCTACACTGGCAATATAGTTATAATAGTGAAAGGGGAAGACTAAGCTCACATGTAGCCTAAACAAACCTGTTGAAACATGTTGCTACTTGTCTAAGTGCAGAATCAACAGAGATAGTTGCAAAATTCCTTGTCTACAGGTTAGTACAGTTCCAGCCAGCACTGTGGGTGGCTGGTGGGTATGGTGTTTTAATGAGCCTCAGAGACTATCAAGGCCTAAAATATTAAGTGTGTATAGCTATATTTTCTAAAAAATATATATTACCTAATTGTAAATCCTATATCTTTACAGATCAAAATACAATGGTTCGGCACTTGAAATACTGCCAGGACCCTATTCAAAAACACACGAAACGCATAACAATCAATCTTAGAAAAGTGACTGATGTACTTGTTGAAAAATGTGCTGGAAGAGTGAAAAAAGACTCATTGTTGTGTGTGAACTGCTGGACACTGATAATGAAAAACCCCACTATACTTAGTACCACTGAAAACAACGAGTCTGAGCAGGATTCAAATGAATCATCTACTATCAGTGGCTTGAGTAACATCTCTTCAATTCAAGATCTGGACAATGACAGTGATTGCTTGATAAGGAAAATCCTTCAACTTCAGTTGAACCAGTTCTAGCATTTCGGACCAAACACCAGTTAAAAAAAGTAAGTAATAAATTAATATAATAACTTATACTTTACTACAAGGTCTGTTTGATCTACTATATAGCCAATTATATAGCATTTAAGGTACTATAATTAATATTTAATTACTAATATTCAGGTGTGTGAAACCTTTTTTTCTGTTCTTTTCAGAAGGGCTGTCATTAAGCCAGAAAAAGCGCAAGGCTCGTGGTAAGCTATCACCTGCTCAGAAACACCTGAAGGAGAGGCTAGAACTCAGTTATGGTGTTCAAATTACCGAGGAGGTAAGTGATACTTCAAAACCTGAAACTAAATCTGAAAAACATGTAGACAAATTAATGAATGAATTGAAACAGTCATTCCTGGAGAGCAAATGTCACCATCACAAACTACAAATATTGACACTCTCACCATACACAACTGAAAAAAACAGCTAGTTTCTTTCAAACTACAACATACATGGTGAAAAGAAGCCATTCACTTAAATCAGAACATGGAATCCTTCCGAAGATTCCACTAATGAGCAAAGGAAAAGTGATATCTGAAGAACACAAAGATATAGTTAGAAGATTCTATGAGTCAGAAGAGGTTAGTCGTATGTGTCCTGCCAAAAGGATTGCGTGAAAGTTATCAGTGCTGAAGGTGCAATGAAGGTGCAAAACGATTGGTCCTCGGGAATTTAAGAGAGATGTTTGAACTATATAAAAATGATGAAAAGAATCCCAAAATAGGATTTTCCACATTTGCAAAATTACGGCCATCATATTGGTGCTTGCCGGTAGTGGGGACTCATTCTGTCTGTGTCTGCACATACCATCAAAATCCAAAATTGCAGCTGGCTGCATTGGGAGAAAGAGGTCTTCATACAAGGATCTTATGGATTACAGTGTCTGCAGTACAGAAAGAGAGACTTGCATGATGCAACTTTGCAATGATTGCCCAAGAGAAGAGGGTGTCCTGGATTTTCTTGAGTTACTTGACAGTGTGAAATCAGCTCCAAATGAAATATCTTACAAGCAATGGGTGACTGTTGACCGTTGTACAATGGTTGATAAGGTGGAGCCACTTCATGAATACTTATCATCCCTAAGCATGAAAATATCCTGCATGGTTCGTCATCACTTTGTTGCTCAGCAACAATCACAGTACTTCAAGCAGTTGAAAGAAACACTACCACCTCAGAGCGAGGTAGTTATAGTAGGTGATTTCTCTGAGAATTATTCTTTCATTGTCCAGGATGCTGCCCAAGGGTTTCACTGGGACAATTCACAGTGTACAGTTCACCCTTTTGTCATCTATTATAGATCATCTGCAGACCAGGAACTTAGCCATTTAGTGTCTGTTTCTTATCTGCATCACTAAAACACAACACTATAATGGTTTACTCATTCATATTGAAGCTTATGACATATGTTAAATTCAGATGCCACAATTGAAGAAGGTGCACTATTTCTCAGATGGATGTGCTGGCCAATATAAGAAAGATACAACTTCACAAATCTCTGTTACCATGAAGAGGATTTTGGTCTGTCTTGTGAATGGCACTTCTTTGCTACATCCCATGGCAAAAATGCATGTGATGGGATTGGAGGAACAGTGAAAAGAGCTACTGCTCGTGCCAGTTTGCAGAGAACTACAGGGAGGCAAATTCTTACACCAGAACACATGTTTCAGTTTTGTGAAGAAAACTTGAGCAAGAAGATAAATTTTTTCTTTGTAACTACAGCTGATTTGAAAGATGCAGAAGAACGGTTGGAAACATCGATTCAAGGATAGTAGGGCTATTCCTGGAACTCAGAAATATCATAGATTTGTTCCCTTAAACAAGGAAGAACTGATGGTGTATCCCATTTCAAGTGGCATTGGAGAAAAGAAAAGAATAAGGAAAAGTCATTTTACTAATGAACCTGCAATGCTTGGTAACCTAAAATGTGTCAAAACCAGGAGAGTATGTTGGCTGCATTTATGACATGCAAGTTTGGTATGGAATTGTGGAGGAATATTGTGAAGAGTTTGATGATTTCACTGTGAACTTTCTACATCCCTCTGGGTCATCAGGATCAAGTGCATATTATTATCCATCAAACAAGGATTCATGTGCAGTGCCAGGACATCATATATTAACTGTAATGAATTGTCCTACCCTAAGATGAGGCAGCAGAATTCAATACATTTTTCCACAAAAGAAATTGATGAGAGCATCGAGCATGCAAAAATTGTATTAGGCTAGCACATGAATCCTCTAAGTAGGTCTTCCCCTTTCACTATTATAACTATTATTGCCAGTGATTAGCAGTGAAATACAATTTTACATTTTTTGCCTTTGTTTTTATATCTATAAAAAAAATGTAATTTTAATTTCTATAGGTCAAATTATGAGCTTAAGTGTGAAAAAATAGGTAGAATTGACGCACAACTTATGAATATGGTGTTCACTTATATGTTAGTTACATGAAAAATACTAACATAAACAAACTTTTTTTTGCTGATTCTAATAGCCAATGCCTATGCCTTCATTTTTTACATTTAAAAAAAAAATTCTCATTTGATACCCCCAGAGGTCAAATCGTGACCTCAAATTTTGGTTACAGTGTAGCTTTTTTATTTTTCAACCTAGAGTTCTAAACTTGCATATTTGGATTCCTTGTCGTTTTCTGATTCTAAATATTATACTTTTATATAATTTGACCATTATTACCCAAGTTATGGGTCGCCAAATGTTAGTGACCTCGCAAGTGACCTCAAATTTCCCGAGGTCATATCTCTTGAACCGTTGGTCGGATTGACCTTATAATTTCAGAAATGGATTCAGGGCCCACAAACTCCCTATAAACCAAATTTCAGCAAAATCTGAGAGATGAGGGTGTTAGGCACTGGTTGATCTGACAGAGAATGACCCCTTTTCCGCAACCCCTTTTAATGTTATCCTCTCCATGCTCATCCCTGTGATGTTTCTTACCTTTTCGCTGTTACAAAGGTTTATACCAGTGAACAAGTATAACAGTTATAAAGTCTATTTCACATTTCATTATGGGTGACCATTTTCATAATGTCTTTCCAGAATTGCTTCAGTTGTTCTTTTTCAAGTGTACTGCCTACATTTATCTGGTCATTCCTTAGCTCTCTGAATAGTTTTGTAGGGTTCTCTTCAAACATCATATTTTGTTTTCCCTCTTTTTTCAGTCGCACATACAGTACAGTATCTTGCTAACCTTTTTGCTCTTTGTGACAAGTTGAGTTTTCCCGGGCAATACTTTTTACTCTCAAGTCTTTCCCTTTGAATTAGTACAATTACCTTTCTCCTCCTCTGTTCTGATCTTTTTCTCCCTTTACTTGAGTAGCTAGTAATGAGGTTTCCTTTTCCAGGTTGTTTATACCTGTTCTCTGACCTAGAAAAGTATACCCTTTTAAGTGTATTTGTGAGTAGAAAATGTAATTGTTCATAAAATAAACGAGAATTTGGAGTTTATGATATACAGGGTGTTTATGAAGTCCCTATCTATTTCGTTGAATTAATGGTTTCTATTTTTGTTGCAGAACCCTATGAAAATGAATGTACAAGAACATGTGATGGTGGTGACACTGGATTAAAATAAAGAAATACAAAGAAATTAGAGATAGGTTTGAAAGAACATTTCATAAGCCAGGTCCTACAGACAAGACAATTCGTGATTTGCTTAATAAATTTAAAAGAACGGGATCTGTTCATGATGAGTCAAGATCTGGACGTCCAAGTGTCTCTGAGCATGCTGTAAATACGGTACGTAATGTTATCGATGAATATCCAAGCATGTCAATTCGCACCACATCACATAGACTCGGAATACCCAAATCAACTGTCCACAAAATTTTGAAATCGACGTTGAAGAAGAGAAGTTATCACATTCAGATGCTTCATGACTTACATGAAGAGGATTATCCAAACAAAGTACAATGTGTGCCGATCTTGTTGAACACATTCAGAATAAAAATTTAATGAACCACATTCTCTTTGGTGATGAAGCAGCTTTCAACGTGTGGAAAGGTTAATCGCCATAACTGCCGCATATGGGCTAATGGAAAGCCAGTTAATTTCTATCAATGGGAACGAGATTCTCCTAAAGTTACTGTCTGGTTGGGTATGGCAAAATCTAAGATTTATGGGGCCCTTTTTCTTTGCTGAAGCTACAGTTACAGGGCTTATTTATCTGGACATACTTCAGCAATTCCTGGAACCCCAGCTTCATTTAGATGGCATTTTAAACACCGTCTTTCAACAAGATGGGGTACCTTGTCATTCGGGAGTACCTAAATGAACGATTTCCAAATCGGTGAATCGGACGTGGAGGCAACAAGCCTTGGGCGGCTCGATCCCCTGACCTAATGCCCTTAGATTTCTTTGTATGGGGCTTTATCAAATCAAACGTCTATCAAACGATGGTTGCTGATCTGCAAGATTTACGTGCTCGTATCGTAACAGCAGTTACAAAAATAACCCCGTCATGCTCCAAAATGTGTCCCGCAATGCTGCTGACACTCAGCCTGACATATTAAAACTCTGTAGAGATACTGATGGCGCTCATGTAGAATCATATGTTTAAGTATTCATTAAATGTACGCCTTCTATTATATTGTTATTGAATTTACCCTTTTTGTTACGTTTTCACTGAAATAGATAAGTACTTTATAAACACCCTGTATATTGTCATTATGTTGTTGGAAAGATAGTTTGTGATGAAACAACTCCTAAGACTGAAGTACGTTATTGAAGTTTGGTTTATTTTTAATTAAGGATAATTTGTTGGCTTTCAGGTAGTCACATACTATCACGATGTCTCAATTTACTATTTCATTAAGAGATGTAAAATTGCTGTTTGAGTATATCAAGTAGGCATCATCCGCATATTGAAACCTTTTCCTATTGAGAGAGTTATGAAAGTCACTTATACAGATAAAAAATAGTAGGGAACCAAACTTGCTTCCTCGTGGAACTCCATTTGTAATATTTAATTCGGAGATGATAATGTTACTTTGTTTGATATACTGACTTCGGTTGCACATATATGATTTAATTTAATGCAAAATCCCTTTGGCCATACTGAAACAATTTAATAATAAGTATGCCATTGGAGATTGTATCGAAGGCTTTTGAGAGGTCCATCAGCAAAAGAACGGAAGAATCGTTATTATAAAGTTTTTTATATGTATACTATAATACCTCTAAGACGGTTGGAATTACATCGCTTGTTTTATAGACCTCCCTAAAACAATTATGTCGCCTGTTTTATGGACCTCCCTAAAACAAAACTGGTCCTCAGGTATAAGGTTTTTCTCTTTGGAGAGGTGCGTATACAGAAATTTTTCAAATATCTTTTCTAATGTGAGTAAACATTCATGGTTCGAAATCAGAGGGAGTGAGGTGTGTGTGTGGGGGGGGGGAGTTTGGCCACCACAACTCTACATGGGACCCATGGAAATGTGCTGTCCAAGGGGACCCAGAGTGGGTTCTGCGAAAACCCCTGTAAATATTTATATGTAGTGTTAATTTTCTATATCTAAAACTTTCAGGTTATAATTTATATGAAACGACTCTTATATTTATGTATACAGTATATAAATATATTATACAGGGTGTTTCACAACCGGTCTGCCATAGTTTGGGGGATGATATTGAGTAAAAAAGTTAATACAACATAGGTGCTATTTCCAACCATTGCGGAGCTACGGACGTTTTAAGATATGCAAACAAATCCCTACTTATGTGTAATTCGATAGATGGCAGCACTGGCCAATATCGTGGCCCCCGAGATCTCCGAACCTAACCCTATTAGATTTCTTTTTATGGAGCCTTATGAAAGAGATGGTCTACAAGACCAGTGCAAACAAGAGAGAAACACTTGCGTCGGATTATGGATGCCACTGCTTACATACGAGAACACCCCCGAAATGATTCAATGGGCAGTTGACTCTTGTTTGGAATGAGCAAGGCTGTGCATTGAAAACCAAGGCGGACACTTTGAACATTTATAAGGTATGGAAAACTGATGAGTGGGTAGTTGGGAGGTAACGAAAATGGTTCACTGAGTAGGTAGGTAGTTAATCTAACAATTATTAAATTCCTTTTATGTCAATAACTGGGTGGATGAAACCAATTGGTTGCTCACCAGGGTTATTCTCCACACTAGTATTTATATACTGTGTGAGAAGAGCGTGCTCGGTAATAGATATACATTACCGATCAACCAACTGGGGAAAAAACCAAGACAACGCTGGTGGAAAAAGCCCCGCGAAGAGGAGAACAAAGGAGAACGAAAAGGAAGAACGGGGCGAGAGGACGCAACTGGAGGAGGGACGAGAACAGACACCGAAGAAAGATCCCCACCAGCAAGTACGCTCTCGACAATTATACAAGGAGAAAAGAGACTCTCTAATAACTAGCAGTAAGTGACTAATTGTGTTTTTAACCCAGCAAATTAATCACATTAAATTAAGCTGGGTCAGACAAATTAGGCCTACATTGTGGCCTAAGACCTAGCATCAACTCATAGCTTAACAAAGGTGAAGGTAGATTGCCCTAACCTAATTTGGTGAGGAATCCTACTGTGGACCTCAATTTATCTGCCCGCTCTGGACCATTTCCGGAATCTCTAGGCTGACCCCTCTAGGCTAGACTTGATCTACTCTATAGTTAGACTGGAGATATAAGGGGTGGGTTAATTGTGGACCAATTCATACAGAGCATTTTTCGCATTGGTGGTCCGTGTGTGGGGAATTTACAAACCTTAACCTTACTTAACAAAAATTGCAGAATTAGGCTAAATGGTCTAGCCTAAGCCTAACCTAATCAAGCCTAATTAGGTCTACAACCTAGGGCCTAACTAGGAAACATTTACATTTAAGGAGTCTCATTCTCTTATAAGCTTAGACCTGAGTGACACATAAGTACTTTGGGGGGATTAAACCAAATTTAAAACTTGACTGTTTTGTCTGTGCGCTCTCTTCTCTGGTAATTTCTTCTTGTCCTCTATTTCATTACGATCCCCAGTTAAACAATTTTGACTTAAACATGGACAGTGCGGAATTGAAAAAGTTAAAAAAGAAAAGGGGGGCAAAGTTGGGAGCTGTTACAAAGGCCAAGAACACTTTAACAATATTACACAACCAGGTAAGGAAGATTTAGAGTGTGTAATTCTTAAATTGGAAACTAAAAAGAAGGAAATAATAGCCATTGGTGAGAGTATTTCAGAGTTAGTTGAATCCGAAATGGCTGAAGAACAATTGATAGACCTTTATGCTGATAATGATGATCAGGTAATCTCAATTGAACAGCAAATAAGGAGACTACGGTCTCGTTTGACTGACTTAACACCAAATAAACCTAATTCTGATTTTAATCAAAGTAGAGCTAACCTTCAACAAAATTTAAGTGGCATGCTAAATCCTGAGTCACAAGAATTGAGGGCTCAGTTACCCATTTTGCTAGTACCAACATTTGAAGGGGACACGGTACAATTCCCATCTTTCATTGACAAATTTGAGAGTTTAATAGGTAATAAACCTTATATTTCAACTGTTGAAAAGTTTAGCTACTTAACTAGTTTCCTTAAAGGCCAGCCTATAACCTGATAGCCTATTTACCAGCCGTAGGGAATTCATATGAAGTAGCTATTGATCTCTTAAAACGTAATTACATTAATAAAGATGAGATTGTATATGAATTATCTCAACAAATTTTTGATTTTGCACCCATAAAAGATAACCATAGTGATATGGAAAATTTTTATACAAAATTAGAAGCTATTATAGGACAACTGGTTAGCAATGAGATAGATATTAAAGCTTCATCTTGGATTATACAAGGCATAGTTCTTAGGTGCCTTCCTTTGAGGGTTAAAGATATTTTAATTCTAAAGACGGGAGAAAATTATCCTAATCTTGAAAGTATCAGAAAACACTTTCCCAATATCCTAACTAATTACAATTGAGAGATATTCCAACACAAAATAAGACCCAGACTATGGATAAACCAAAGACTGTTCCCAGATACCAACTAGCTACAGCCAAACAGACAAAACTTGATACTGTAGAATCAAATGTGACCAACTGTAATACACGAACACCTACATCACAGAACTTTAACGTAACTGCTGCCTCAACTTACACACTACATTGCAAATTTTGTGCAAGTAATGAACACAGTAGTACTGGGTGTGACAAATATTCAGACTTTAACCAGAGCTAAAAGATGTGAACAGTTGAACCTATGTAAAAAGTGTACTGGCCAGGGACATTATAAGAAAGACTGTAAATCTAGGTTAAGATTCAAGTGTAAGTTTTGTAAAAGTTTACGACATGTCTCATCAATGTGTGATTCACCAAAGTGTCCAAACAATAGTACTCAAACTCAAAAGATACCTCCACCAAACAAAGGTAATCAAGAAAATGCCACTTTCATGGGACATTCTGTTTGTTCAAACAACGTAACAAAAAACATTGAGATTCTTTTACCAACTATTACTTTGGACTTAGTGAATAGTGAGGGTAGCACCACTCCAGTGAGATGTCTTATAGACTGTTGTTCTCAACAAACATTTGTTTCACAAAATGTAGTTAATAAATTGGGTTTGACACCAAACCCGAATGAACAAAACCTCAATATTGCATCCTTTGTTAAGGATAACTCGGACAAAAATAGCTATAAGACAATTGACCTGGAACTACATTTAGAAAATAAATTAGAGAAAATTGAAGCAGTTATTATTTCTAAAGTAGGACAAAACAAACTGGTTTATACCCAAACTAGAACAAACCATAAATCATTTGGGAAAACACTACAAAATAGCTGATAGACATATCACAAACAACACAGTAGCTAACATTGAAATGTTAATAGGGGCAGATTATATTAATCTTATTCATAAGGGCATAGTGAAGATAGGTAATGGTATAGCTATTCAGACTCCATCAGGGATAGCCCCTTTGGGTGACCTATCCAAATACAACTTAGACCTAAACCAAAACAGTTCATGACCAACAAATACTATGTGCCTCAACTCAGTCCTACATAACACCTGTAAGAATAGCAACACTTTGAATAATATTATCTCAACTGAGAAACATTAATTCATCATTATCAAATGAAACTTTGGATGAGGCAATTCAAACTTTATGGTTGCTAGAATCTGTGGGTATACATGACACAAATCAAACTTCAGAAGATCAGTTAATGGTAGAAAGATTTGAAGACACCATTCAGTGCAAAGACAATAGTTATTTTATTGAGTTACCTTGGAAAATAAATTGTCCAACTTTAAGAGACAATCTCAAAGTAGCTAAAGGACATTTATATAAAGTAATGAAAAAACTCAAACAAGATAATAATATTAAAACATTTAATGATGTCTTCAAAGAACAGCTACAGAAAGGCTTCATTGAAGAAGTAACAAATAACCCTTTTAAAAAAGATGGTTGTCATTATTTAACCCACAGGGGGGTTTATCGACAAGATGCCCCAACAACAAAACTCATAGTAGTATATAACTGTAGCCTCAAAGACAGTGATAAACACAGTTTGAATGATTGCCTGATTGAGGGTCCTAATCTCATTTCTGACCTTGTGAAGATCTTACTGAGGTTCAGGTTAGATAAATATGCCGTACAAAGTGACATTTCAAAGGCATTTTTTGAGAATAAATCTTAAAAATGAATATGATAAGAACCAACTTAGGTTCTTATGGTTCAAGGATCCATTTGATTTGAATAAAGGGTTCATAACCTATAGATTTAATGTTGTGTTGTTTGGAGCCAATTGCTCACCTAGCCTATTAGCATTGACAATTGGACATCATTTAAACCAGTTTAATAACTCTTTAACATTGAACTTCCTTAAGGAACATTTTTACGTAGACAATCTAATAGGCTCAACAACAACAAAATCTGAATTATCTGAAGTCTATGAACACTCTCAAAACATTATGCAACAAGGTAACTTTGAACTTAGAGAGTGGATTTCAAATGATGAGGATTTAAACAAAAGATTTTAAAGGATAATAATGGTCTTACTGAGCCATCAGACAGAGTTAAAACTTTAGGTATGAACTGGTATTTGGATACAACTTCTAACAGTCATGATTCAATCTGTACTAAAGGTTTTAAACTTGATGAGGGAGCAAATACTAAAAGACAAATATTATCAGAGGCTTCCAAAATTTTTGATCCCATGGGTCTATTCCTGCCTTCAACAATAAAATCAAAGATTCTCCTCCAAGAAATTTGGAGGACAAATGTTGGGTGGGATGATCCAATAACAAATGAAAATCAAAAATCTTCGAAGAAGTTAGCTGCTGATTTAACAAAAGTGCAGAACATTAAAATTCAAAGGTGCTGTGGGTTTAGGGATAAGCCCCAGAGACTTCATGTGTTTGCTGATGCAAGCACACAAGCTTATGGGTGCTGTGCTTATCTTGTAAGTCCTACAGAAAGCCATCTAATTTATGCAAAAGGGAAAGTTGCACCTCTCAAACCTACCCGAACCATACCTCAATTGGAACTATTGGCTGCTGCATTAGCCATTAAAACCATTTCATTGCTTAAGGATGCTTACCATGATGTGAACATAACTCATATCCACATCTGGCTTGACAGTCAGATTTGTCTTGCCTGGATACGGAATGATAGCATTAATAGTAAGAATATCTTTGTAAGAAATAGGCTAAAAGAAATAGCTGAAGCTAATGAAAGCCTACAAGTAAACTTTCACTATGTTCCAACTAAACAAAATCCAGCAGACTTTCTGACCAGAGGTTTATCCTACAAGTTGTTGAAGTCAAACAAAACTTGGTTTATGGGACCTAAGTGGCTCTGTAATACAGACCAATGGCCTGTGGGAACAAGTTAACTTGACATTAAATTTAATCTTTTCAAATGAAAGGTTTGAACCAATCACTAATTTGAAATTTATTTCTGATTTCAACAAACTTGTCAGGATCACAGCCTACTGTTTGAGGTTTGCTCACACTGTTTAACTACAATTAACAAACAGCTAAATAAAAATAATCATAATTATACAGAAGTTGCAACCAATACTGGATAGGCCATGCACAACAAAAAGAGTACAATAAAGAGTTAGAATTTGAATAATGGGAAACAAACAAAAGAACCTGTACCATCAGTAGTTGTGGATCTAAACTTGTCAGAGATGAGGAAGGCCTTCTAAGGTGTAAAGGGAGATTAGACAAATCAAAACTGTCATACAAAAGCAAACATCCAATCCTTTTACCTAGATTTAGCTATTTGACAACATTAATCATCAGAAAAAACACACAATGATGTATATCATATGGGGGTACCAACAGACACTAATACATTAAGAAAAAACTTATTGGATACCCAAGGGAAGGATCACTGTTAAAACCAGTCTGAGTGAGTGTGTCACATGTAGGTGTATTCATGCTAGGCCCTATAGGAAACCAAATCCTCCTGCTTTGCCAGAGGAGAGAGTTACTCTCAACAGACCCTTTGAGACTGTAGGCATTGACTATACAGGAGCATTGACTGTAGGGGTGGGTGACACTGAACAAAAAAATGTACATTGTACTGTTTACATGTGCTGCCTCATGAGCTGTTTATCTGGATGTTGTGGAGGACCTTACAGCAGAATCTTTTGTTGCTGTCTTTAAGAGATTCTGTGCACGACATTCGTACCCAAGACAGTTTGGACTGACAATGCTACTATTTCAAGGCTGGTGAACAAGTCATCCACGACTTGTAAGCGATGAACTCACACAATTATATATAAAAAATTCAAACATAAAGTGGAAGTATATTCCAGTTGCCTCTCCTTGGTATGGTCTATCTGGGAGAGGAATATACAAACAGTAAAGAATTGCTTGAAGAAAGCAATTGGTAAAAAACAGATACACTTATTTGAGTTGCTCACTCTCCTGGCTGAGATTGAGAACATCATCAACAATAGACCACTCACTTATGTGAGTGACAACATTAATGACCCGGAACCTTAACTCCAAATCATTTGATTCAGGGAGAACAAGTTAGTCTCCTGCGGACTACAATATAGACTCTTCAGAAGACCCAAAATGGACTCAATGACATGATGAACTCCAGATAAGTTAAACACTTACTAGAGAAAGCTCATTTCATTAAACAGTGGAAAACTGAGTACTTGATGGGTCTAAGGAGAGACATAAACAAATGACTAAGAAGGATTGCTGACACAATTAAGGTAGGGACCTTGTTCTCATACATGACAGTACTCCAAGACAATACTGGCCTCTGGCTAGAGTTTCAGAACTCAGACCAGGGGCAGACGGGGTAACAAGAGTGGTCAAATTAAGGACTTCAACGGGTGACACAACAAGAGACATCTCTTTGTACCCTTTAGAGTCTGGACCCAAAACAATGGACTTTAGAGAACCTTCTCCACTGACAGTAACAACTGGAGACACTGAACTTCCAGTAACTATTCCTTTGACAGTAGGAGTGGTAACGCATCCTACTACAACATTGATAGACACAAGACCTCAGCGACAAACAGCATTAAAGGCGCGACTATTTTTACAACAAAAAATAGAAGCTGGGGAATTGTAATTTATCTTCTAACTTTCACTTTTTCTTTTCTTATGGTAAAGACCATAGACAGTTTCATTCCTATGGATGTATATTTTTCTCTTCTAATTAAATGCTACACCTTCTCCATGAGAAGGTGAGGATAGGCACTGTTAATCAGATTAACAGGCATTTACAGTCAAATAGTTAGCTAGTCTACACTCAGACATAAAAAATTGGTGACAATGACACCAAATTTTTATCTCCCGGGGCCCCGAGTATATGGAAAACTGATGAGTAGGTAGTTGGGAGGTAACGAAAATGGTTCACTGAGTAGGTAGGTAGTTAATCTAACAATTATTAAATTCCTTTTATGTCAATAACTGGGTGGATGAAACCAATTGGTTGCTCACCAGGGTTATTCTCCACACTAGTATTTATATACTGTGTGAGAAGAGCGTGCTCGGTTATAGATATACATTACCGATCAACCAACCGGGGAAAAAACCAAGACAATGCTGGTGGAAAAAGCCCCGCGAAGAGGAGAACAAAGGAGAATGAAAAGGAAGAACGGGGCGAGAGGACGCAACTGGAGGAGGGACGAGAACAGACACTGAAGAAAGATCCCCACCAGCAAGTACGCTCTCGACAATTATACAAGGAGAAAAGAGACTCTCTAATAACTAGCAGTAAGTGACTAATTGTGTTTTTAACCCAGCAAATTAATCACATTAAATTAAGCTGGGTCAGACAAATTAGGCCTACATTGTGGCCTAAGACCTAGCATCAACTCATAGCTTAACAAAGGTGAAGGTAGATTGCCCTAACCTAATTAACTATTTGTGGTGAGGAATCCTACTGTGGACCTCAATTTATCTGCCCGCTCTGGACCATTTCCAGAATCTCTAGGCTGACCCCTCTAGGCTAGACTTGATCTACTCTATAGTTAGACTGGAGATATAAGGGGTGGGTTAATTGTGGACCAATTCATACAGAGCATTTTTCGCATAAGGTGTATCTCATAATATGTAGCAATAAATACATCACATTAATACTCTTGTTTATTTTTTTCCATGCACCTTAAAACGTCTGTAGCTCCGCAACAGTGGGGAATAGCACCGATGTTGTATTTATTTTTTCACTCGATATCACCCCCCAAAGTATGGCAGACCAGTTGTGAAACACCCTCTACATAAATATATTATATATAAATACAGTATATTTATAAAGCAACTGCTGTTCTTCTATTATCATCTACATAATTGTATATGCCAGTTATCATAATTCTAATAACGCATTGTACTACCGGAATGTATTACAACAGGTTTAAGTTTTAACAAATCTGAAATGTCATCATTCCCATGATGATGTCACTGTACTGATGTTATAATGTTTCAGAACAAAGACCCTAGGATCCACTCATGGCTGGTCTACCTAACTGTGTTCGTAATTGTGTATTGTGTATGTCCTCCGTGGTGGCGGAGGGGACTAACAATTTTACGTGGGTTCTGAACCACAAGAACATAAGAAATTTATGTAAAAACTGCCTGTACATTGGCAACGACCAATTTTTTACAAAACTAAATAATTCTCAATTTAAAACTAATTAATTATCAATTTAAAACTAAAGATAGAATCTCTGGATCCAGAGGATCAAGTCATAATAGACTACTATCCACAAATATGTTACACTCTATATCTATTTATAACTGACATGCAAATATATCAGATCCAAAGAATCCAGTCAATTTCATTACGGTATCCATCAATACTAGTGCCTTGCCAACCAAAAATAAGTCACGGTCCATATCGATTGCGGACCAAGTCAAAATTTACAACCATATGCATTACAATCAGAGCTGGGCAGTATTTAAATACATTTGTATTTAAATACTTTAAATACATTTGTGTATTTAGAACTGTATTTATAAATACATTGTTTTTCATGTATTTAAATATAGTATTTAAATACTTCAATGAGTATTTAAATACAATGTATTTAAATACTCAAAATATAAAAATGTAAATACTTTTACTGGTTTAATACACGTTCTGTACTAGCACAAAACTTTTGAAAGATTGGTTTTGATCCGCAGCAACCGTGAAATAAAAGCGAATTCGTAATGTGCCTTATGTTTATGTTTACGTCTTATGTTTACGTTTATGTCTCATCTACTCATTAATTGTTACTCATTTTGCAATGATATAATGAGTATAATATGTCACTGGTTGAACATCATAAGTTCTAAGTTCTTTTGTTTTGTTCTAAAAAGGGAAATACATAATCGGAAATTAGATTGTACTATTTCTTTATCCTTTATCAAGCATTTTATATTGTTGTTACTCATGAATTAGTGAAGGCATATGTTAAAATTTGTATGTATTTAAAATGTATTTAAATACAATTGATGTATTTTGTATTTAGTATCTAAATACATTTGTAAAATGTATTTAGTATTTAGTATTTAAATACATTTCTCCCATGTATTTAGTATTTAGTATTTAAATACATTCAATGTATTTATTGCCCAGCTCTGATTACAATATATATACTTAAGAGGAAAAGTGTAGGTGTGGCTGTAAAGACCGTATAGTAATGTAGAAATGTGTGTGTGTGTGTGTGTGTGTGTGCACCCATTTTGGGCCTCCCACTTCAAGGTGTTTGTGGGGCAAGTGAGGATCATGAGTTTTTCAATGGTGACAGGACAATTGCGTCCTGGTCAAGTGCGTCCTGGACAATTGCATCCTGGTCAAGTGCGTCCCTGGACAATTGCGTCTGGTTTTATTTTGTCCCGGACAATTGCGTCTGGTTTTATTTTGTCCCGGACAATTGCGCACTTCCCCAACTACTATATGAAGTTTATTTATTAGAGAAGTGAATAGAAAGTTCATTGTGACTTCACCTACGCAATTGTCCAGGGACGCCAATGACGAGGGATGAGTATGTTTGTTATTGTAATTTTGTATGGGATATAATGCCCGGTTAGATTAATTGAATGCCCAGTTAGGTCAACTGCATGCCCTTGATGATTGGTTAGGTTAAGTTGTGATATTTTCGTTAAAACTAACGAAACTAACTTTATCTTAAGTGGACGTAACCCATAAAATTTGACATTGATGTTGCTGATGATGGATAAAGTTTTAGAGAACAGTTTCGAACAGAACTTATGAACATATAACAAGTTTAATAGGTTAAAATGAAAAGTATATTTGAAATTCCGATACTAACTTTCTATTCACTTCTCTAATAAATAAACTTCATATAGTAGTTGGAGAAGTGCGCAATTGTCCGGGATGCAATTGCCCTAGTACCTTTTTCAATACCTCACAGTACTATGGGGGGCACCGCTCTGCAGAGGAATCTCTTTAAATGGGGTGTGTAAGGACAGAGTATTCCCGAACCCAAGATGCTGCCTCCTTATATCCCACAACACTTGTGTTGAGCTGTGGGATCTATCACCACAAAGCCTTAATTTTACTACCTTAAACTATACCCAATCTATCAACAGATGCGTCTAATCGATTTTTAAACATGTTTATAGATGTGCTACTAATTACTTCTACCGGCAAACTATTCCAGCTATTTACTATTCTATGCGTAAAAAAGTTTTTGGCAACTGCTGTCTCGAACCTTCTACTTGTCAACTTACACCCATTATTTCTAGTCCTATTATATTGAGATATTTCGAAAAAGCTATCTCTATCTACGTTATCGAACCCATTCATAATTTTGAAAACCTGGATTAGATCACCCCTTAACCTCCTAGTCTCGAGTGTAGTCAATTTTAACTCCTTAAGCCTATCCTCGTACGACTTTGACCTAAGCGACGGAATCATCTTAGTTGCTCGTCTTTGAACTCTTTCGATTTTGTCTATATCTTTGCACATATGCGGATTCCAAAATTGAACCGCGTACTCTAAATGGGGTCTAACTAATGATTTATAAAGAGGAACTATAATATCATGCTATTTGTACTCAAAATTTTGAGCTATAAAACCTAACACTTTGTTCGCCTTATTCACCGCTGCTGTACTTTGTTTCGCTACTTTTAAATCACCAGTGACTATAACTCCTAAGTCTTTTTCCTGCTTTACGCTTGTTAAATCTTTCCCTGACATACTATACGCAAAATTACCGTTACGCGAACCTATATGCAAAATTTTGCACTTATCAACGTTAAATCTCATTTGCCATGCGACTGACCAATCAACGATTTTATTCAGATCTTCCTGGATTTTACCTCTATCTTCGTCATTAATCGCCCTACCTCCCAGCTTCGTGTCATCCACAAACTTTGAAACTGTACTGACTAGGTCGACATCTAAATCGTTAATATATATATAAGAAAAAGCAAGGGGCCCAATACAGAACCCTGAAGAACGCCACTCGCTACATTAGCCCAACACGACTCCGCTCCATCAATGACCACCCTCTGTTTCCTACCTCGCAACCACTCATCTATCCAATTTATTACTACACCCCTGATTCCATGAGCCTTAGTTTTTTCAATGAGTTTTTTGTGCTTTCTTTTGGTTTACGTAAATATACTCTGAAAGTATATTTTGAATTTTTAGAGGTAATAATCTTGCTTTTCACAACTATTACAGTGGACTATCACCTGCTGTTACTTTCTTTGTAATGGGTAAATCCTCAATTATGAGCCTATATTGTTGGGCTACACGCGCGAATGACACGGTGAGTCTCTGAGTTAAATTAATTCTGCCCCCCCCCCCACCTCAAATACATTGCCCTATTTCGAACACTGCGTTAAATGGATATAAGTTGATAATTACCTCCTGAGTTGAATATTGGACAAACTTTTGTCTGTTTTAATATGTACATTCGAGAAAATACCTTAACTGAGGAATAAAGGGAGAAATAAAAGGAGATAAAGAGGTAAAGGGAAATATAAAGAGATATAAAGAGATATAAAGGATAGAGAGAGAGAGAGAGAGATAAAGAATCCTAATAGTGTTTAAATACTGCATATGGAATAGAATTGACGTAGAGTGCTCTCTTTATAAAGGTGAAAATTGCCGTTTCGGCCTCTTGAGAAATAGGAGTGAAGGGGAACATATAGGGTGGGGGACTGTCAAGATATTGTTCATAAGTGTGTATAGAAGGCGATATGAGATCAGCCGTTGTTTTTTCTACGATGGCAAAGTAATTATTTAAACGATTTGGTATACCTTACAGTTACGAATCGCCATTAATAAATTTCCATTGCGGTTTCCGATCGTCTTTTGTTCCTCAGATGAATTGCTGTAATATGTACACAGACGTTACTTTCAGAATAATGTCAAGGGCATACAGTTAACCTAATGGGGATTCAGCTAACGTACATTAAATATCTTATTTTCAACAAAATTGGAAACAGTACATGAAACGGAAAAGATCCAAATGGTGTAAGCTATGATAGGCAGAGTAACATCTTCATAGTGTCATAACTTTATTTTCTAATGTTTTCAAAATGATACATAGCTGCTTGACCCCTTTTTTCTGTTCTACCGTATCAATTGATATATGTTTCGCTACTGTTAGCATGTTTCATGGCAATGCGGGGTGTCTTGTAAAGTTTTACCCCATTCTGTTTGAGTTGCTTTGTTTATTACACTTTAAAAGATCAGATTTACAGTCACTGAAGAAGATTGCCTTGTTCCATTTCATTTAATTATGATTTGAAATAGTCTTTATTCTCAAGGAAGTAAGCAAAGCCTCCGTTAGAGGGTCTGTATATACACCTTTTTTTATGTGAGGGAGGACCAAAGGGCGAGTCACTTAAAAGGGGAAGAGGAGAGCCCAAATTAAGGAACAAAGTTTTCAAGACACTTTTGACACACTGCGTTTGAAAGAATTCATAGACATGGGGATAGATGGATTGAGGAAAGTTGTTCCAGAGTTGACTGGTTGAGTAGATGAAAGATTGAAAATGCCAATTAACCCTTGCGTTAGGGAGTTGGACAGGAAAGGAATGAGAATGTGTCGAAAGTCTGGTACTGCGTGCTCTCCTCAAAAGGGAAAGCCATGCAAGTTAGAAAGTTCAGAAGAGCAGTGTCCATTATAATACCAATAGTAATGAGAGAGTGATTGAAGATAGTCAGTAAGAGGCAGGGAATTGATGAGATGAAAAGCCTTTGATTCCACCTGGTCAAGTAGCGCTGTGTGGGTTGAGCCATCCCACACATGAGAAACGTTCTCCATACAGGGACGGACAAGACCCCTGTACAGAGACAGCAACTGAGGAGGAGTGAAGACACTGCGGATCCAGCAATGCACACCTAACCTTTTGGAAGCTGTTTTAGAAAGAGTATATGTGATCTTTCCAGGAAAGATCATGAAAAAAGGAAACACCAAGAATCTTAAGAGAAGACAAAGGATCGAGTTATGTATTGTTGAAGATAAAAGGACAGTCGTATAAAACATCATAGTGGCTATAGTTACATTCTGTTTGTTAACAGATGAACCTGCAATTGCATCCTGCAGTTTTCTAGTAGCCACACTAAGTAATTGGTCTGCTGCCTCTAATTCATTCCTAACAACATCATCATCTTTTGTGAGCTCTGTTTCTGATAATGCTACACACATCTTTTTCTGTAACCCCTCCTCTTTTTCCTTCTTTGCTTGCTCCTCTTCCCCTGCTCTCCTGTTTTTCCTTTTTCAATTTCTCTTCTTCCAATTTTTCCTGCTGAAGTCTTGTCTTGTATGCAGAATATGCAGATTTAACAGCACCTATGAGTTCTTTCGTAATTAAAATTTTTTCAGTTTTGTTGTTGATGGCATCATAATATTGAACAGCTTCTTTTACCCTGTGGAAGCCTGTTATAGTTGTTACACCAAGTAATGCTCTTTCTTTTGTTACTACACTGCCATTAATTGAAAGGCTCTGTTCTGATTCTGCATTTGTTTGTGATACAACTAATCCAGATTTGATGACAAATGCTAGAAGTTTGTACCACTTACTACCATCACCTGTTTGCAATAAGAACACCTTATTCCAATATTCTTAAATTTCATGGCCTGCATCAAAATCTGGAATTTTGGGATCTGATTGAAACAGTTTCCACTCATCCAGAACTGCATTACCATCCAGTTCTGGTTGCAGTTTCCATGTTAAATTCTTGATGGAAGAAATAGTACTAGTTTTGTCGCTCTTCAAGGGGTTGATACAACCAAGATCACTTAAAATTTTGTTGTGTAATAAAAGCCTCAACTGCAAATGGCCTGTTGCTGCAACAAAGAAAGACCTTATTCCTAAAATAGCTACTGCTTTGTGCTCAGGCTTTAATGAAGCTACAGCCTTTCTTGTAGTATCACCAATAACCAGGCCCTGTCAGCAAGCTGAAGATTTTGATCTTGAATATTAATCAATGACAAATTAGCACCATACACTGCATTCACACTTATTAAGCAGATTACATTTTCTCCAATGTTTTCAAACATTTTTCCCTGATTTCAATGAAATTTTAGCAAATAATAACTATATATAGCAGCATTGATGGTATTCATTTTGATAAAATATTTTGATAATTAAAATAATTATCGCATTTTATTGAAAAATATGTAAAATATTGTGTCCCAAATTATTAAGCAAATATTTTATTTACGGATCTAAATGGTGAAAATGGGTAAGAAGAAGGATTTAACATTAACTGAGAAAAGAAAAATAGTCAAGTTACTCGCTGAAAATATAAAATCTATTGAAATCGTGAAGCAGTTTGGCAGAGCTTATCGAACTGTAAACAAGTTTGTAGCAGAGGGTACCAAACTGAGGCAGCAAAGTGATAAAGGAGCTATAAGAAAAGTGACAAGGTGGCAGATATCTGTAATCAAGCACAAGTTACCAAGAATCCATTGTCCTCAAGTAGAGGGGTTTTTGAGCAGGCTGGCATACATAATGTACCAAGAACATCTCGATGTGGAATCCTCCAAACAATTGGCAAGATGTGTAAACCTATGATTCAGTCACCATTAACACCCAGGTACAAGAAGCAGCATGTTGAATGGGCATGTCAGTACGTGAAAACATATTTTAATACTGTATTGTTCACCGATGAATGAAAAGCAACCCTTGAGGGACTTGATGTTTGGTCAAGAAGATGGATTGCTGAGAACCAATTTCTACCATCAAGATTAAGACACCAACAAGGTGGAGGTAGTGTCATGTTTTGGGCAGGATTGATAGGCAATGAAGTAGCTGTCCCATACAGAGTGTCTGATGGTGTAAAAATGAATGCCCAGTCTTACACAAACTTTCTAAAAGAAAACCTCATTCCATGGTAGAGATTGACCCTTAGCAATCCATCTTCTTGACCAACCATCAGATCCCTCAAGGGTTGCTCTTCATTCAACGGTTAACAATACAGTATTAAAATCTGTTTTCATGTACTGATGCACCCATTCAACATGCTGCTTCTTGTACCTGGGTGTTAATGGTGACTGAATCGTAGGTTTACACATCTTGCCAATTGTTTGGAGGATTCCACATCAAGATGTTCTTGGTACATTATGTATGCCAGCCTGCTCAAAAACCTCTTTACTTGAGGACAATAGATGCTTTGCAATTTGCGCTTGATTACAGATATCTGCCACCTTGTCACTTTTCTTATAGCTCCTTTATCACTTCGCTGCCTCAGTTTGGTACCCTCTGCCACAAACTTGTTTACAGTTTGATAAGCTCTGCCAAACTGCTTTGTAATTTCAATAGATTTTATATTTTCAGTGAGTAACTTGACTATTTTTCTTTTCTCAGTTAATGTTAAATCCTTCTTCTTACCCATTTTCACCATTTAGATCCATAACTAAAATATTTGCTTAATAATTCGGAACACAATATTTAACATATTTTTCAATAAAATGCGATAATTATTTTAATTATCAAAATATTTTATCAAAATGAATACCATCAATGCTGCTATATATAGTGATTATTTGCTACAAATTTCATTGAAATCAGGGAAAAATGTTTGAAAACATTGGAGAAAATGTAATCTGCTTAATAAGTGCGAATGCAATAGATATTCCTTTTACTGCTTCTGGCTTCATGAACCTGCACAAGAGCTTCAGGAGAGTTCCACATGTATTGTCATAAAAAAAGTGAATAGTTGGGCTACTCAACTGAAAATTAGTCAAATTCTTCAAAAATAGGCACACACCTCTTGAAGAACTCAAGCTGCAACTTTACCTTTTTTTGGTCACAAGTCAGCAATCTGCAAACTCTTCTCTAACTGGCACTTTTTGGGGCAGTTTTCTCATTTCTTCCAAGTTCTTTGATGAAGTCCCATTATGCATTGCCACTGGTCAAGAAATCTCCTGATGGCAGGACCAAGACTTAACTAGCATACTTCTGTGTGCTGCTGAAATGTATACAGGTCAATTTCCATCTCTTGCTGAAGCTTTTGAACTGTATTTGAACAGACTACCCTAAATTGTTTCCAGTTTATCTCTGGGGGTGCTGTCTCTAAGAATGTGTTGAAATAATTACTGAAAAAAAGGATGAGCATTGAGCAATGAATAAAAGTTTCAAAAGTTATTGAAAAAGTTATTCAGTGATCTCATCCTTATATTGTTCTTGATTATTTCAATTGTAAATAAAAAATTTAGGGGTGCTGCAGTTCCGCAGTGCCTACCGACGAGCCGCCACTGTCTATTTTATATAGTAACTAGGTTCTTTTTAGATAATATTTTAGATTTTTAGGTATTTGGTTATCTTTCCCCTTTCTGCTTCATTTAGTCAATAATAATTGGGGATGCTTATGTCAATAATCTGTCCTTTTCTTTTCTCTCTGTCCAATATTACTATATCAGGGTTCATGGCTCTGTTTTGGATAGTGATGCACCAATTAATCGGCATCGGCTATATCAGCCAACTTTTTGCCATTGGCATTGGCCAAATTTGGCCGATGATGTGGCCAATTATATGAAGATATATGACTTTTTTCAAATTTCAACCAAAGACTTTTCATGAAAGTTATAAATAATATTACACATTATATTTATGAACAATATTTTTGCTTTGGAATATAGATATTAGATACTCTGCTACATATATCCTAATGTGCTTATGTGTAAGAGGCTAGCTTCCAAAATGTGTTAGGAATAAAATAGTTGTTCAATAGCCTAGGCATCATGAAATACTGATTTCTAAATTTTTTTATTAATTACAATTGTTTTGATTTTCAGTTTTTGCAGAGCACCTAGATATGAGAAATATTTCATTGCTTGGAAAATATATCATTAGTTATTTAATTTTGCAAATTCCATTCCCTTCCAATTTAAATTTTTTGCATATTAAATACTGAAAACTGAGCAGTGGTGGCTCGTGACTAAACATTCTAGGGGTGCTGTCTTATCTAAGAATGGGAATGAGCTGCTTTGAACATTTTTTATATCAGTGATTATGGTATTATATATAGGTATTTATAGGGTAGTTATGAAAGTAATTATGGTACTAATGAAATAAGTAATTGTGCACTTACCAGGTACTTCAGGTTCAATTACAAAGTTTATTAAAAATTAAGTCCAGCCTCTATTTTTATTCTGAGCAAAAAGGTCAATAACTTTCTCATTGAAATTTGGAGTACTGTTGATGATGCTTTTCTCCATCGAAATCATTGCTAGAGCATTTAGTCATTCTTGATTCATAGTGCTCCTTAGAAACGTTTTTATTCTTTTCAACGTTGAGTGGCAGCGTTCTGGCTCTGATGTAGTCATAGGAATTTTGTAAGTTTTGTAAGTTCGCAAAGCACATCTGCTAGATTATTTTCTGTGATGAATTTCAATAAATTAAATTGCCATAATTGTGCATATCAGGTCTACTGTAGAAAACCTGTAATTCCATAAGAAGTTTTTATTTTTCAATCATGGGATATCCCTCAATAGTCACTGTTACTTCTTCCAGGGGCATTTTCTTATTAAAACTAGTGAAGTTTTCTTTGTTGAACAATTTTGCAGCTACTAATTGATTTGTGAAGGAATATCTCTCCTTTATGTCAACACATACACAGTCACACACTTCTTTTGCTTCAATCATAAGTGTTTTTGAAGGATTTTCACAATACTTTGAATTTCTAATTTTCAAAATGGCAGTTTTAAAGGTTGCATTATATTCCTGTATCTTAAATGCATCAATTTGTCAGGATTGCATTTGATTATAAATAACTTCTACATGAGGCATTATCTAATGAAAAAGTTTCAACCAACACACAAAATTTTTGTTATTCAAAATGTGCAAAATTCCTGTTGCTTCTGAAATAGTTTGATCTGCGTTGGATGTAGACTCTCTCTTCAATGCATTTCTTTAAGGATTCAAAATTTTCATAAACACAGTTTACAGTGCGTATATTAAAGTTCCACCGGTATTATTATAGTATTACACCCATCTAACGTCCAGCAATTATTATATGTTCATTAAGTAGATTTTTTAATTCTAAGACACTTTCTTTCTATAGCATTTCCGTCGCAAATGCTTCATTTTCGAGATATAAACATTTTTTTGGTGTTTATCTAGTGTGTGTTCGTACGTTCGTTTGTGTGACTTACATGTCTGCCCAATCACGCTCCATCCATTTCAAATTACTTTGTTACCAGAATGGCTTCGTGTGACATGTGCTTGTTTGATTATTACCGCTGTCTTGTCGCTTTCTACGAATATTTAGAAAAAAGTGTTGAGTTTCTGCATGCTCACAGTGTTCTACCAACAGTAGTGAAGTGTTCACATTGTAAAACGGAGTGTACATATTGTCAAGACCAGAAACTGTGGCGTTGTAGAAAAAGTTACGTTGTGCTTAAAACGAAGAAAAGACGGTACTGTGATTATTCTGTCTCAGATTTTAAAGGTAATTCCTGTTTTTCTTTTAGGTTAGGATAGGTTAGGTTTAGTTGTTAGGATAGGTTAGGTTTAGTTGTTAGGATAGGTTAGGTTTAGTTGTTAGGATAGGTTAGGTTTAGTTGTTAGGATAGGTTAGGTTTAGTTGTTAGGATAGGTTAGGTTTAGTTGTTAGGATAGGTTAGGTTTAGTTGTTAGGATAGGTTAGGTTTAGTTGTTAGGATAGGTTAGGTTTGGTTGTTAGGATAGGTTAGGTTTGGTTGTTAGGATAGGTTAGGTTTGGTTGTTAGGATAGGTTTGGTTGTTAGGATAGGTTAGGTTTGGTTGTTAGGATAGGTTAGGTCAATTTTGAAGGTGAAATTTGTTTTTCCTATGGTTTTTGATGTTTTGAACGAATCTGACCTTCAAAACCGTCAGAAATGACTCATTTTCTGTGATTTCCCCCACATTGCCGGCTGGGGGAGAGGGGGGCTATCTCAAAAACTAGTCATTTCCGATGGTTTTGAAGGTCAGATTCATTCAAAACACATCAAAAACCATAGGAAAAACATAAATTTCACCTCCAAAGGGAGACGGGTGTAATACTATAAATTTACCATTCCACCTAGTAGAGGATGGACAAGGTATTCAGTTGTTCATATGCTTGTTTAAAACTGAGAAATGCTGTGGTGACCTAGAAAAAAATGTAAGTACAGCCAAAAGGTTTGAAAAGAATATTCTTGAATTTTGGGTCATGCTTGCTGCACTTTTCATTATCAGGTTCAGTTGGTGAGCATAACAATGAATGAAATGCACATTATTGTAAATTTTCTTTTATTTTTTACTTGAACTCCACCTTTTTTGCCTTTCATGACATTAGCGCCATCACATGTCTGAGCAATCAATTTTTGTGTATCTTCTTCGAGGAGTATGTTCAGTTGAACTAGAATACACTTAGATATTCCATCTGCTATTTGATTTTCCTGAGTGAAGAACCCCCAAAAGCACTAAAAAATTTCTCCATTTAGCTCATATCTCAGAACAATAACCATTTGTGTGTATTCTGAAACGTCAGTAGTGTCATCAGCCATGACATCTACGAATGATCTCATTTTTTATTTGATTGCAGCATATTTGCAGCAAATGGTCAAGAATATCATTTTGAATAGTTTTTGAAACACCTTTGAAGACTCTGTTGCTTTCTAAATGATTCCTTAAATCGGGATCTAATTTTGCAGCAAAATTTATTAATCCCCTGAATATACCTGGGTTTTCTGAATCCTCTTTCTCATCATGTCCATGTAAAGAAATTTTGAAATTTCCACAAAATTTAATGCAATCTATTATTTTCAACAAAATTTCACAGTTCTTTGTAACCTTTTTATTATGGTCAATAATGGAGAGTCTATAGGCCTCACTAAGTTTTTCTTTAATATTAACATTTCCTAAGAGCAATAACGAAATCACATTATCGATATGTTTCTTTGAACACTCATGCTTTTCAGTTTTTCTTTCATTTTGTTTATATTTGTAAAGCCATTTTTTGTCCACATTAAATCACCTCCCAGTAATAAACTTCACAACCACACAGCCAACTTTTCTTTTGGTACCATTCTGGGTTAAAACTACGAATATATTTTTTATTATTACTTATTCCTGGCTGAGATATTTGAATTTCCAGCGTAGGATGACCTTCTCTTTTAATACCAATTTTTTCTTGAAGAGATAATTGTGAAAAATTAAGTTGTTGTATTTTAGTCACACTCGCTTGACTCACTTCTATGGGCATGGCAGCCATGGCTGAATCAAATTTCAAAAAAGAAATGGAAATTATGGAAAAAAATCAAGAAATAAATAATTAAATCACTAAGCCAATAAAAATCTATCAAATAAAATGTTAAATATTACTATTGTTACTAATCACCGTTAGAAATGGAATTAAATGAATTGTAGCATAAGCAAAGCAAAACATCAACACATTCACCACGTTCAACAAACAGATAGGAACTGCACTGTCTGCAGTGCTTCAACTCACTTTCGACTGCGACTCTGCAAAGAGAGAGAGGCAAACTCCCTCTCTCTCAATGCATCTATGGCAACAAAGCATTGGAGTTTCTTTCAGGCATTGCGAGCAATTAATGCTGAAATCTGATGCTGTTAGCATGCAGTTCCAATGAGAGGTTGAAAATGATTTCATGTTTTTAATCATTCATTATTGAAATAATTACTGAAATAAAAGGATGAGCATTGAGCAATGAATAAAAGTTTCAAAAGTTATTGAAAAAGTTATTCAGTGAGCTCATCCTTATATTGTTTTTGATTATTTCAATTGTAAATAAAAAATTTAGGGGTGCTGCAGTTCCGCAGTGCCTACAGATGAGCCACCCCTGAAACTGAGTAGCAATAATCAATAACTTTTTATTAACAATAAAATAAGCAAATAATAATAATTAATATTTAATAATATAAATTTGGTCAGGTAACTATAATTAAAAAGCTTAAAAGTGATAATGGCTGGTGCAAGCTCCACTGGTTCAATTCCAACAAAAACTACGAGTTGGGTGTGGAAGCATTTTACTGTCAGTCACGAAGATGACTCATTTACTATTTGTGGTGAATGTAGCCAAAAATTATCAAGGGAAAAATCAAGGAAAACTTTCACAACCACAAATATGTTACAACATATCAAAACAAAACATAAGGGCATTACAAATTATGAAGAGCAACTTAAAAAGAAGGAAGATTAAAAGAAAAGGAAAAATACCAATCCACCTGCAGAACACTTAAAAAAGAAACTTGCAAGTACAAGTGCTACACAGCAAACCCCTTTTGAAACTTTTGAAAGGAAGAAAATTTGGGATATTAATGAGCATAAAGCAACAGCAATTCATAATTTGATAGGAGAAATGATTGCCACTGATATCCAGCCCTTTTCTATATTTGAAGATATAGGGTTTCAAAGACTTTTGAATCATATCTGCCCCAACTACTCTATTCCAAATAGAAAGTACATTGTTGCGGGGAGAGCGAATGAACTTAACTAGAATACCTAACTTGGCTACTTCTTGATGACGGGAAACGAGAAGGTCCCGGGTGGTGAAGTTTTTCTCACCTCCACTGACTGTCACTGAGGGGCAAACGAGACTCCCACACGGCTGAACCAAGAAATGGACTCGACCCGCTAGCTATTTCAAAGATTAACACTGCGTCTGAGTCGGGTCCACTTGAGAACCTGGAAAGCCCTGGCTTCAGGAAAGGTGTGTGCAATGTACACCCAGCAATACTTGAGGACTTCAACTGAATATGGGTGTACAACACAAGCAAGCAAGATTTTAGCAAACTGATTGTGAAGTAAACCAAATGTGGCTGAATGAGAAAAGCAGATATTACCCTCTGAATTGTAAATCCTTGAAAGTAATGACCCCAGTCTATGAGGACAAAGGCTGAAAAAAATACTAGTTGATAGAATTCTAAGGGTTTATTAGCAATCAACTTGAATTATTTACAAGAGCTAGAATGGGTTATGAGCTTGAGTCTAAACATGGTTTAAGATCATACAAAAGCTAGAATGGGTTATGAGCTTGAGTCTAAACATGGTTTAAGATCAAGAAACAGAAATCAAAAAAACCCTGAAAGGGTCTGCTATACAAAGGGTCTGCTATACAAAGGTGCTTACAATTACAATGACAAAAATACTGGACAATAAAAATGGAATTTCCAGAAAAAGATAAAAAAAAACTTAACCTATGCTAGAATGGTACAATTAGACAATACAATCGACCTCACTGGACCTAACATCCTTAAACTAGACTGGAGGTCAATCCAATCACACCTATCTATTATAGTTAAGCCATGGAGAAGCAAAACGTGAAACTATTGGTCCTAGCAATACCTTAGCCTGCACACCGTTATGCACAGGCAATGTCCATTATCACAAGGCACTCTGTTTTTCTTGAGTTTTCTTTTTCTTAAGTTGATTTGGCAAGCTAGAACTTCCACAAGCGGAAGCCAACTGTGACTAAAAGAACCATGCCAGTTTGTAAGCATTGAAGGCAAAATTTACTGATCAAAATGGATCTAAACAACTACTACTGAGCTAGTCAGGCATTAAGCAAGACTAACTCCAGCAATATGGGGGTTACATCCTGAAACAAGAAGAAGAAAAGATGTTAGTCAAGATGACCCCACTACAACATAACAGAGACTATGTTTGAAAATATAAATGATAAGGTTAGGAAAAAGATACAAGATGCAGTAGATGAGGCATCTTTCATTTATAGCAGATAGGTAGACTGCTACCACAGCTAATTTATCATTCATAAATTTAATTGGTCATTGGTTAACTACAGATTCTGAGCAAAGAACAGCCAACTTAAAGGTAACTCCATTTGATGAGTCCCATACAGCAACAAATATAAGTGAGTGCATTCAAAATGCTATGGATGACTTTAAAATTCTATCTTCAAAAGTTCATGTAATTACTCGGGACAATGCTGCAAACATGGTGGCAGGAGTAAATCAAACTGGATATCACACATTACCTTGTTTTTTGCACACATTACAACTTGTTTTAAATGATGCCATATTTGTTCAAAAAAATGTTTTGAACATATGTTCAGTGTGCAAAGCTATTATTGGTCATTTCAACCATTCTCCATCCGCATTTGACACACACAAAAAGTATCAAGATCAATATGGTGTGCCCAATCACAAATTTATTCAGGATGTATCAACAAGATGGAATAGTCAATTATTTATATTAGAGCGAATTTTGGAACAAAAGTGAGCTTTGATTCCATATCTTTGTGATCACCCTAAACTGAGATCTTTGGAAAATAACCAATGGCAACTTCTGCAGAAATTGGTTCACATTCTAAATGAGAAGCATTAGAATGGATACCTTTTTCAAGAAAGCTGAAAAATCAACAATTTACAGGATTAGGTTCAACTATTTCTGTTTGGCAAACTTCATCAAAGGAAAGATTTCATAAATACTTAAAAGATAGAAATACCATTCTAGCCACTTTTCTTGATCCTAGATATATGACTAAATTCTTTGAAAAGGAAGATTTTGAAAGAGACATCAATGACACACTGATTACTTGGATGACAGAGGATGTACAAGTAATACATCAATCAAACATTGCAGGTGATTCTTCAAATGGTACTTCACCCACAAATTTGGGGCAATCTGAAAGTGAGATAAGTGATACTGAAGGTTTCAATTTTGATTTTTCATCATGCTACGCAGATTTTATTCACAAAAAAGCGAAGAAGAAGACACCAAAATCCAAGAGAAAGGTTGAATCTAAAGATTCTGAAGAAAACAACAACAACAATGAAATAAAAGCAGAAATGAAGAGGTATTTAGAACACAATCTCATTGGACCAACAGAATGCCCTTTGATTTGGTGGAAGAAACATGAGTCAAATTTTAATATTTTGTCTTGTTTGGTGTCTAAATACTTATTATCTTCTCCATCATCTGTTGAGAGTGAACGATTATTTAGCTGTGGTGGCCAGGTTTACTCTCCCAGAAGGAACAAGCTAAGTGCATCCACCGGGGAAATGGTGATGTTTTTGCATCATAATTTACCATTACTAAATTTTAAATATTGAAAGGACTTGAGATGAGGAATAGTATTTTAAGGAAATAAAAAGGAAATATGAGTTTGTTTAAAAACTAATTGAGCTTTTCATTTCTTTGTTTTTTTGCAAATAGGGTGTCTTTTTTTGCAAAGATTCATTTAGTGTACTGAGCATTATGAGTTATGACTAGAATTTTATACATATGCTTCTCTGAAGTCACACTTTGTTTAATTAACTGTAAAGACTTGCTAAGTTTAGTTATGGATCTGAATTGTATTCTCTTTTGTTTGATTTAAAAAAAAAAATAATTTAATATCAGAGGATCGAATGGCTATAAGGGGTGATCATAAATTAGTTGTAATGAAGGTTTTATGTAAAAACGATTTTCTTTGAGTAAAATGGGCAAATAATTGAATTAATCAGAACTTCAATAGGCCTATTAGGTGTTCCCTGTTCCTCTATTTTTTATTCAGTTTTGAAACAAAATTCTAGTTAAAACGAAAAATTCAGACTCAAAATCAGGTTACAGTTATGATGATGTTATTACTCCATTATAATAACTAATTTATTAATCTACTGTACACTAGGTACTGCAGATGGTAAGCTGGCTAGAGAAGGATATATAAAAAATTAATTTGATACCAACATAAGAAATCTTCAAAAAAATTTAAGTTTTTGTTTATTAAATAATTGGCATCAGCCAATTTGCTAGTCATCAGTGTAGTGAATACTTTATTTAATTCATTATTTCTTTATTTACTTTCCTTTTTCTTCTATCATTATTCATTCTCTTGACACGCTTTCCGCTGTACTTTATAAATGCGTGGTAGACATGGCCGACCGGAAAGCCATTATAATTCAAACAATGCAAGGGAGACTGGGGAGGTTAATTATACGCTTATTAACATTTTACTAACTTTTATTTATGCCAAAAACACTTAGTTAAACGGGGTAATGTGAGGGGGGATTTAATTATAATACTTAAGTTAGAGATACAAAATCCTATTCTAAATTCACACAAAAACATCTTAGCACCCAAAAGACACCTTCGTAAACACAACACTGCCCAGTGACTGCCCATTTTTGGGCACCTCTCTCTCTCTCTCATCCCACCTGGGCTGAGTCTTGGTGTTGCCAACTCATATTTTATAATTTTTTATAAACAAACCATTATTTATCGTAATTTTACATTTATTAATTATTCTTATCTTCTTTATTAATTTCTTATAACCAAAACATTCTAATTTTTAATTAAACATTACTACACTCACATCACCCCCTTGAAAATAAGTTTTACACTAGGAAAACTTATCACTATCATTTAACAAATTTATTTATTTATTCAACAGTTATTTATTTTGCAATTTTTTTTTTTTTCTCTAACAAAATTCAAGAAATTCAAGTTAGAGAAGAAATCATTAGAATGACAAATTCCACACATCAGATATTTTGTATCATTTTATAAAAATCAAAAACAAACTATAATTTTCACATTTGCATAAAATAACATTTCACACTAATAATCAAATTTACAACCTGTAACAAATCTATAACGTGCCAAAAAATAACGGACAATTTTCTTAACATTGGCTAAAACAAATTTCAAGTTCACAATCTACTCCAGTGATTCCTCATCAAAGATCGCTTTACATTTGAAACAACTATTTATATAGTTATACAGTTACTATCAGGGCAACATAGAAATATAAAAATGTTTATATAAAATACCAACCAGAGCGCACATACTATTTCATGAAAAACAAAACAAATATGAGCAATAATCACACCCTTTCACTTATAATTTCATTACATAATAATCAGTACATTCATAGCTGGATGTTGTTTAAATCATAATCCGTACAGTTGACAATGGACTTCTTCAATTTTCAATCACAGCTCCTGCTCACTTCGCTAGAATGCAAAGGATTGCTTCCAAATGGCAAAAAAAAAAAAAAACAAGACACATCCAATTCTAAGAGGATCAGCGGGGTAGATATACTGAATGGAACCACGCATCAGAATTGGACGGAATTTGCAATTCTAGAAGTCAACAAAGAAACTCACCTGTCTCATCTCAACTTTTGTTGGTGAATGCTGTTCTTTCTACATCCAGCTGAAAGACTCTCTTACTAGCAATAATCAAATGATCACTTTGCCGTAGGTGGTTTCGCAATGAAACTACTGTATGTCTGTATGGACAGTAAAGCTTTAGACACTCGTTCAAACTCTCATGGTTTGCCTACTGAGTGCTAAAACACAAATTTAGCGAAGCATCAAGCAGCGTGACCAGTTACTGCCTGAAAAATACCAGTAGACCATCAAAACTATCCTGTGCCAAGTCCCTGCACATTTGGTTTCTCTTCTCTTCCAAAACTGTCCTGTGCCAAGTCCCTGTGCATTCAGTTTCTCTTCTGTCTTTTCTCATCTCTCTCATAGGTGATTGATCACCTATCGGGTCAACTAAACTCAATGGATGAAATTTGGATCCAACTTAGCTACCTCCAAATGAAGCCTCTTGAAATTTTGAAAAAAGTTATTTGAAACGTTTATACTGCTACTGATTATCATTTCATATTTAATTTACTGAATTTTCTTGACAGTTCACTTCGAAACAACTACAAATTTGCTCTGGCCAAATTCACAGAAAAACTATGACAAATCTCAAAATTTTGCAAAAATTTAATCATGCCTTAGCTACCAATAAGATCACTTATGGCAGTTACATCAGGGAAGATAAAAAAGTCACAAAATGCAACGAAACAAAACTGTACAGTAGAAATATAAAGCACCCATACATAGTAACCATTATTATAATTTAACAAATATTATTATTCAAACTACCTTTAGAAATTACATCGATACATTTAAATACAAAAGACAAAAATGAAACCCAGAAACTTCATGTCATCAATTCTCTGAAAATCATGAACCCTCTTACACTTTGGGGGAAGCACACATAGATACCACAAAAATGTTACTGGCCATCTAAAAGGTTCCATCTCCAATTAAAACACTACCTAAAGTTTCGGTAAACCCAAGTGAAGTTTAAAATATAACAATTTTCCAACAGTTATTAAATAAAGAAATTTTAAATATTACTACCAAAAATTAATTTAATACATTAATTCTAACTTGAAAAGCTAAATTTCATAGGAATCAAATTCGCAATTCACAAATTACATCTGAGAGACAACTCTCTCCTGCAACACAAAACCCAGTACAGTTTGTAAATTACAAAAATCCCAGTAATTTATCGTTTCCAAGTGAAACTACAAATTTACATCATTATTCTAAATAAGAAGATATATTATGAACCCAAACATACACACAACCTACTATGTAAACAAAACAAAAATTAAAACAAATCACTGCATAAGGAAGTGTGTGTGCTTTGTAAGCGAGCCTCTATAAAAATATTCCTAATGAAACAAACTACATTTACATCTGGACCTAATTTTGTAATATTCTCTATGCAAATGCATGAACATAATTTTTTTTTTCATTTTTAATACCCATAATAAAACGTTAAACAAAAAAAAAAACTCCCTAACACAATAAAAACTAATTTCAGAATAAAAAAAAATTTAAACAGCCTATGTATACAAAACATCACTCAGAATTTGTCTTGAAAATGAAAAGAAAAAAAAAATAGACAAAAACAGCCTACCTACAAAAATTAATGAGTATATAAATATATATAATTATATATAAAATTAATATATAAGCATATAATTAATGAGCATATAAAAAAGTTAAAAAAAAAATTAATTTATAAAAAATTTTACAAAAACAATTTCTCTATTTCAATTAAACAAATTTAGCTTATTTTCAAGTCTCACACAATTCATATACAGCAAACCTATAATCTTACAGCATCCGAATCTGACCCAGGATGAATTAGTATCTTTAAGATTATTTTTCAACTGTCACTTTAAAATTAACTTAACCTATAAAGCAAAAATTTACAAAGCAATCCTTAAAATTATACACATTTGATGTTAATATGTCAGCCTGTAAATCCATTATATACATCTAGTCAAAGAATAATCTCAAAAACTACCTAATAAATTCTGAAAAATTTTGTTACATTGCTCTACTATATATATACACATACATATATATTTTTATTACCTAGAAATGCATCACTATACGCTCAACCATTTTAAACCTTACCATATAAAAATGCATGTCACAATCTATTTAAACAACTAAAACAATTTAATTCATATAAGTACATGTAAAATTTATTTACTAATCATTATTACTATTATTATCACCACAATTATTGCTAATTCAGAAAATGCAAACACAAAAAAAAACTTTAAATGCAAAATAGGTAGGCTTTAGAAAAAGGTAGTAATAAGTGGAAAGGAAAAAAAAAAAAAAAGTGTCACCAGACAGCAATTATCAATTTTTAAATTTCTCTCTCTGACTGAATGAAATGAAACAATGAAATCTAAAGAAACCGCACAAAGAAAGCTTCTTCTCCTCTGGGATTAAGAAAAGTTGCACCATTGCTCTCCTCACCCACCCTGGCGCGTAAGCAGGTTGAGGGGACCTTTTTATCCTGGGCGACGTCCTGCCAGCATAAATTTTCCTTAGTAAACATCTCATTTTTGTTAAAGCTTTTAGCTAGGGTTAGTGTCCTTATAGCAGTCATGACTCCTGATTCCTGGGATCTTGGGAGCATTGCTCCAGTAAATTTGACCATGAGAAAAAGTAAATTTGGGTTTGGGTTTTGTTCATCCGCTAGACGTTATGCAATTTTTTTGCGTATACGTTCTTGTACAAACCAATTTTTTTAAATTACAAATTTAGTTATTTTAAGTTTAGTTGGTAATTCCATATTTAACAATTATTTTTATTTTTTGTTAAGCTTCAATGTTTTGATAATTAAAATTTTATTAAAACGTATATTTTTTTAATATAAAATTATCAGGATTGGACTATGTTCCATTGATCTCAGCCAGGTTTGATAAATTGGCCAGATAATTACTTGTGCGGTTTTAAGTAATCTACCATGACTCTAGAATTGAAAAGTTTAGTTAAGTTTAAACTTACTTTTACTTACTTTAACTTACCTACTTTTACTTACTCTTCCTTACTTTTACTAAGTTTAAAGCACTTACTTTTACTTACTTTCATTGTACTATATTTACTTACTTTTACTCACTTTTACCATACTATATTTACTAACTTTTACTTATTTTGTATTTTTTCAGGTAGTCAATAATCAATAATGGATCCTAATATTGATGAAGTTGGAGAGAAAAGTGAGGGTGTTAAAAGGGGTTACTTTTGTGTCAATGCAAGAACAAATATTCAAAGAAGCAAAACTGGGAGGAACATTTTAATTCCAAAAAAAAATATTTGTTACAATACAAGAGGTCCCAGAGTTTGGGCCCACAGCTTAGATATTGCAGTAAAGAAATACCAGGATGAAGTGCAGCAAAGAGATACGGCAAAGCAGTCATTTAGTTTGTTCACAAAATGTGCTAGTGCTAGACCTCAGAAAAATGAACCAACTTCATCAACTGCTAATCTAGAAAATGAAACTTTTTCACTAGATGTTTCACAGACTGAAGAAAGTGCTTCTCCTCCACCTAAGAAACAAAAGGTAAGTGAGGAATCTGCGCATCAGACTAACAAAACTGCTTTAGAGGAATTTGAAAATTCCAAAATCCAGAAGACATTGAATGCAATTTTGCGCCTAACAAAAGAAACTCACCAAGCTGTTGTGGTTAATAAAGAGAAGAGTCAAAATATGCCTTCAAGTTCAAGTGTTGCATCCAAATCTAATAAAGCAAAAAGCAACAAATTTGACATTTCCATAGCCCATTTAAGCAAGTGTAAATCAATACAAGAAATCCTGAACAATGATTTGATCAAATCTACATTCAAATTGGTGGAAAAGAAGGATCTAGGGCATGCTGATGATTCATTTTCAGTACCAAGTGATATAATGGAAAACATTGCAAATAGTGACACTAATATGCCTGATGTAGATATAGCTGTTGAGGATGAAGATGATCTACAGAAGCTAAGGCTAACAAAGACCCTAAGATCCACTCTAAGGTTAGCCCGAGAGAAAGGAAAGAGTAGCGGGTTAAGAGAAGAGAAGAGAATAAGGGGTTAAGTAAGAGCAACACCTATCACTCATGGGTTAACATTCATTCAGAAAAAGAGGAAAAGTGTCTCACCATCATCATCCACCGGCCACTGCCGACAAGTCAGAAAAATAGTCGGAGAGAATAGGAGAGGGGTGAAAGATGAAAAGAAGTAAAATAAGAATGCTTACAAACCATGCAAACACAGTCTTAACTCACTGTCATACCATGCAAACTACAAACATGCAAGAAAAGAGTTAGAGACATGCAAAGTAAGGAGAGGATAAGGAAAAAAAAAAAAAAGTAGGTAAAGTTAAACAAAAAGTGGGTTAGTTTACGCTATGAGCTACATCTACATTCGTGTTAGTCTAATTTTTTTTTTTTTTTTTTTTTTAATAATTTTATTGCTGGCATCACACGCTGGCATGTCACAAGCTGGCATTCATCGTCAACAGACTCATCCTCGAGCACCACCACCAGAGCTTCTGTTGCTAACTTTGTTGTTTTTTAAATTAAACAACGTTAATACCTTTAAAATGTCTGTCAAGAAGATATTGATGATGCTTCTGATGATAAAATGTTTACATTATATTGCATAGCTTGCACAGACCCCAAAGCATGTGCTTCAGACAAACATTCTAACATAAAAGGTTACTTCAATGTTAAAGATTTAACCTATGTATGCAAACAAGGAGAAAATCAAGAGAGATGGTTTAGAAATCTGAAAACCCACCTGAAGAGACATTTAATTAAACTTCAGCATCATCAAAGAGCTGCTGTTTATGAAGTGATGAAAACATCTTCTCGGAACACTACTAAACGCATAAAAGACTTATGTGGCAACATCTTATACTACATAATGAAAACAAACACTGCATGGGCTCTATATCCAGTACTTCTAGCTGTATTACATAGGTCAGGTTGTGAGGTTGGAAATTTGAATCATAGCACACATGCATGCGAGACAATTTGTGAGCTATTAGATAATCAACTTAAAGAACAAACTGTAAAGTGGTTCTTAGAACAAACTTCAGTAACAATAACAGCTGGCATTGGAACAATTTTGGGATTAAGCATGCTAGTTGTATTAGTTATGAGTGAAGAAGATAAGACTGTAAAACTTGCTGGGATAAATTTAGTACACAGCAAATCAGGAGTTTATTTGGCCAATGAAATTTTTGATGTGTTGAAGTCTCCTAATCACTTGAAACTATCTGAAGAAGCAATTAAATCCAAGGTATCTGGAATGGTTGGAGATGGGGCTTTTTGTAAGGACAACGAGCCATTTAAAAACTAAATGAAAAAGTTGTTTGGAGAAAATTTCAAATTTCGATGGGACTTAATGCATCTTGTGAACAGAGCCCACGTTGATGCATTGAAGAAAATTTGTAAACTAAGTGAGCTTTTAGACTTTATTCAGAATCACTCTTCAAATCTGAGATCAGGCCTTGACTATACCAATATGGTTCTTGACAATATCATTGGTTTTAAGAGACCAAAACTTAAATCTGATACTCGCATGGTTAATTACAAATTTTATCAATTTGACAGATTTGTGGAAAATTGTGTTTTTTGATCATCCACAAGAGAAAGAAATTAGTGCCAAGTTCTATGTATTGATTTCCTATGTAACAAAGATTATGTTGCAAGTAGCTCAAAAAACCACAGTTAGTGCAGAATTTGTAGAAAATATATTTTATAAAGAAGGAGGGAAAACTGTTATGTTAAGAGTGATGGAAACAATTTCCAAATTAGCTAATGGAGGAAATGCAAATGATGTAGTTTCTGAATTTAAGCACAATACCACAGGGCAGCAAAAGGAACTAACAGCTGAGGATTACATCCTAAATGAAGTTTACAAATACATCAAGAAACGTTCTGATTACTACCAGGTTGCTGAAGTTGCTAGACCATCCAGAACCAGATCTGAAAGTAGTTTTACAAAAGACTCAGTGATAAATTGGCTGACAGAATATATAGAACAGCTGTGGAAAGGAATCAGAGAGAGATTAAAGCATTTTGATAAAGATGGATCAACTGCCTGGAGTGAAGCACCAGCTGAAGGGACATTCTCCATTCTTGGTTACATTGTTGAACACAAAGGATCCATTAAGCCATCTCATTTGACTAAGCTGTGCAGAATTGTGAAGGAGGGTCCAGCTCCAGGCACTAGATCTGCTGTAATGATCACACAGAAAGCCATTGATCAGTGGCCAAGCATACATGGCGGTAAATTCACAACAAATGCCTACATGCAAGGTCTAACATCGTCCACTGTTGCTGCTGCAATGAATAAATAAACTTAAGGTGTTATAAACTGTACATTATTGTATTATTATGTTTAGCTAAAACAATTTGTAATTGGTATGTCATCAATTCAAGAGTTTACTATCATTAACCTATCTAGTGGTGTAAGGGAAAAAAAGTAAATTCAGAGCTGTGCTCCAGTAAATTTTTTCAAATCTGGAGTCATGATAGCAGTCACTTCCTCATAGCTGTACACAGCCAAACCCTGTGATGGTGGGACCTGGGCATGTGAGGAGCACACCACAAAGGCTCTTCATACCACAAAGGCTCTTCTAGTATGAACTCTTAAATGCTTTTGAAGACTACTTTTTCGTGTTGCAGTGTAACAACACACATCACATTTAAAAGGTTTTTCTCCAGTATGAACTCTTAAATGCTCTCGAAGATGACTTTTCTGTATTGCAGTGTAAGAACAAATATCACATTTAAAATTTTCTCCAGTATGAACTCTTAAATGCTTTTGAAGACTACCTTTCCATAATGCAGTGTAGGAACAAAGATCACATTTAAAAGGTTTCTCTCTCTGTTCTCTTTTTGGTTCCCCAGAATGAGCTTTTATTAAATGCACTTTAAGATTACCTTTTTGTGCTGCAGTGTAAGAACAAATATCACATTTAAAAGGTCTTTCTTGAGTATGAACTTTTAAATGCACTTTAAGACTACTTTTTTGTGATGCAGTATAAGAACAAATATCACATTTAAAAGGTTTTTCTCCATGAACTCTTAAATGCTCTCGAAGACGACTTTTACATACTGTAGTGTAAAAACAAATACCACATTTAAGAGGTTTTTCTCTACTATGAACTCCTAAATGCTTTTGAAGAGTACTTTTCTTTGCTGCAGTGTAAAAGCAAATACCACATTTAAAAGGTTTTTCTCCAGTATGAACTCTTAAATGCTCTCGAAGACGACTTTTCCATGTTGTAGTGTAAGAACAAATATCACATTTAAAAGGTTTTTCTCTAGTATGAACTCTTAAATGCTCTCGAAGATGACTTTTCTGTATTGCAGTGTGAGAACAAATATCACATTTAAAATTTTCTCCAGTATGAACTCTTAAATGCTTTTGAAGACTACCTTTCCATAATGCAGTGTAGGAACAAAGATCACATTTAAAAGGTTCTCTCTCTCTTTTTGGTTCCCCAGAATGAACTTTTATTAAATGCACTTTAAGATTACCTTTTTGTGCTGCAGTGTAAGAGCAAATATCACATTTAAAAGGTCTTTCTTGAGTATGAACTTTTAAATGCACTTTAAGACTACTTTTTTGTGATGCAGTATAAGAACAAATATCACATTTAAAAGGTTTTTCTCTAGTATGAACTCTTAAATGCTCTCGAAGACGACTTTTACATACTGCAGTGTAAGAACAAATACCACATTTAAAAGGTTTTTCTCTACTATGAACTCCTAAATGCTTTTGAAGAGTACTTTTCTTTGCTGCAGTGTAAGAACAAATACCACATTCAAAAGGTCTTTCTCCAGTATGAACTCTTAAATGCTCTCGAAGACAACTTTTCCATATTGTTGTGAAAGAACAAATATTACATTTAAAAGGTTTTTCTCCAGTATGAACTCTTAAATGAGTTTTAAGATTTTTCTTGAACTTTGTCTGATAAGTGCAAATATAACACTTAAATATAATCCTTTCTCCAAGTTGGTCTTTGTGTTTTCCATTATGTTCAAAATTAAGTAAAGACTTCACTGTTTTGAGTTCTAATTTTGCGATGGGGTTCTGGTTTGGTTTGGAATGCTGAAAATGATTCATATAAAATTAGTTTAGTTGGAAAATTTGGTTTTTAAGCCAATTACTCATCTAAAACCATAATATTTATGCTTCATATTTTTCTTGCAACAAAGAATGCAAACAAACTTATCATTGATCAAAATACAAACAACTTTTTAATTCTGCAGTTTACTGTGTTGTTCCTACACCATTCTTTTTACTATTGATTTTAAAAAAAATTCAATGGTTTCATTAAAATATTCTTGAATAATTCATGGATGATTAGTTCTACTATCAGCTAATTTCTAAGAACTTCTACACCCTAAAGTGATCTTGTACTGTAAAAGATTTGCAGATAACCTATACTTTTGTCTTGTCTGTGTGAGCAAATGAGTTAAGGGTTGGTTTGATAAATGTGTGTATCTGTGTGCGGTTCAAGTCTGCCCACTCCTACCACAACTGGGAGGTACTGATGCCCCTGAGCTTCTGTAGCTTAAGTTTGCCTTATATTTACTATTATGGCAAGATATATTAACCCTCTTCGATACAAATTTAAAAAATTCTCTATATTGATTAAAATCATTTTGGGACAAATTCCTAACATTATCTAAATGCTGTGGAAGTAAAATTTTATTTATTAGTAACTGGTTCAGAGATGATCATGCACAGAGCAGTCCAAAAACTGTTTACATTAGTAAAGCTTGAAATGGGAACAAGTTTTCTTACCAAAAGGAAAAATCAAACCAATTCTTTTTTAAACCTGAGTTCAAACTATCAGGTCATCCCATAAGTAATGTCATTTTTTAGATCGGAATTTGAAGGACAAAAAAAACTAAACAAACTTTTTAATCTAGTATATATTTTCCATCGGAATCAATGACACTCTGCCAATGTCCTACAAGCTTTTCAATGCCATGTTTATAAAATTCAGGCGGTTTTGAGGCAAAAAATGTACAGAGACTGGTGTGCAGGTCATCTAAAGCAGTATACTGTTTCTTGTCAAGATAGTTTTGCAGACTCCTGAAGAGATGATAATCTGAAAGCGCAAGGTCTGGAGAATATGGAGGATGTGGAAGTTTTTCCCACCCAAGCTCCTCAATTTTTGCAGAAGTGATCCAAGCGGTATGAGGATGTGGATTGTCATGGTGGAACACAATTCCTTTCTGATTAACTTAAAGAAGGTCTCTCTTCTTTTAGTGCAGTATTCAATCGATCCAGTTGTTGACAGTAGACTTGAGCGGTGATTGTTTGGTTGTGTGGTAAGGTTTCAAAGTGTATTACACCACCTTTATCCCACCAAACACTAAGCAACACCTTCCGAGGGTAAAGATTTGGTTTTGGCTGTGGTGTCACTGGTTCTCCGGCACAAACCCACTGTCAACAGCGCTTAACATTCTGGTACAGTATCCACTTTTCATCACCAGTCACTAAACAGTGCAAAAATGGATCTTGGAGTTCACAGGAATGAAGAGCTATGCTAATGTTTACCCGCACCCTCAGATTGTCGACTGACAATTCATGTGGCACCCATTTTCCTAACTTGGGCACTTTCCCCGAGTTGTTGCAAATGTCAATGGATGGTGGTGGGGATGAATTGAGTTTCTGGGCCAATTCTTTGGCAGTTGTTGAACAATCTTCTTCAAGTGTGGCTAACAGCAGGTCATCATCAAACTCAGCAGGGCATCCAGAGCGTGCTGCATCTGTCAAACAGCAGTCACCAATCCTAAACTTTTGAAACCATCTTTGACATTTCCTCACATGCAGAATATTGTTGCCATAAATATCCTGAATATTTCACATTGCTTCAGTAGCACTATTCCCTTTTTTGAACTCGTAAAGCATTATATGCCTGATATGCTCTTCTGATACCGCCATGTTTATGAGGGGTTCACATAAAGCAAAACACACGCCTTCATTGGTCAAGGTCTGTAAAGTATGTAGCGGAACACGATAGATCTCCTCTTAGATATAACCTTCGGAAAATTTATGCTTAAACCAAGGAGGACTATTTTAAACTTAATCTATCGTAAAAAATGACATTACTTATGGGATGACCTGATAATTTCAGTCAACCAAAACCATATGAATAACAATGATGATTTGGAGGGTTGTTTAAGTTGTTTAACCTCAATAGTAACAGTGAAGTCCAATAATGAAAGGAATATAAATGAACATTCCACATCAGATGTACACACTTTTTGGCAATTTTTGCCACTCATCTCATCAATTTCTCTGATTTTTTTTGGTGTGATGATTGGGTTAGGTCAGAGCTTTCCAAATTGTCTTGCCAAATTTAGTTATTTTCAATTTTGATTTTTGTATCAACAAAATTAGCTACAAGATAAACCACCTACTAAAAAATTATCTGATATTTGATAACAAAAATTAATTAATGTGTCGTGAAAACTTTTATGCTTAAATAGTGTCGCCAACATGAAAAGTTTGGAAAGCTCTGGGTTAGGTGAATGATTAGTCACCAAATTTTAGCTTCCTGGGTCAATGGGTTTCCAAGTTATGACCTTCCAAACTTGAGGTCAACAGTGTGACTTTGGAGGTTCAGAAGGTCATATCTCAGGTTCTACCATACTGTTTTCGACAATCTTGGTCTCAAAATGATCAGGGAAAGAAGTAGAAGAACTTTGATTCCTGCTGTAAAAACCATAGAGCATCAAATAAAGTTTCATTTCTATATGACCTTTGACCTTGACTCCAGAAAAACCTTCAAAATTCAAGATCATGAAAACTGGTATGAAAAATGTTCTTGATATAAGGCATCCACAAGCAGAAAATTAGAGTGGGATCTCCATGGGTTTGCTTTCCAAAGGTGCTCAAAATCATGCAGGTGAAAAATTTTTAAAATAAAAGGAAACCAACTTCACACCTGTCCACTATTACCGACAGGTGTGAAGTTGGCTTCCTTTTTCTTATTGCTTGTTGCTTCGTGGCCAGCCAACAAATGGTAATTCCTCAATTAATGTCATAAAATTGTAATAAATTAATAAAACAGGCAAAATAATTTTACAGAAGTAAGAAATAGCAAATTAAAAGAAACACCAAAGGAAATCTGGAAAAGAACCATTGACAATGCTTCGATCAGCCCAAGAAAATGGCAGAAGATCATTTGTTTACATGACACTGGCTGATTCAACCAGGCATTATAGCCTATACAAATACAGTAGGTTCAATGGCTAAATTAAGTATTGTGCCATTGAACCTACTGTATTTGTATAGGCTACAATGCCTGGTTGAATCAGCCGCAGTATCATGTAAACAAATGATGATCTGCCTATTTTTGGGCTGATCGAAGCATTGTCAATGGTTCTTTTCCAGATTTCCTTTGGTGTTTCTCTTTTAATTTGCTATTTCTTTTTCTTCTGTCTCGCAGTAAATGTAGTTACTGAAACTACTTACAGTAACTATATTTACTGCAAGACACAGGGTTACTAAAAGTTTGGATGCGAAGTGGCTTGTGTGATGCTGCTACCATAAGCCTACTGTTGGTAGTCTATGTAACTACTATAGTATAGGCCTACTCACAAAATGGCATGTTATTTGAAGTGTTACTAACTCAATTTACCACGTAATAAATGGCATTAACTGAAAGCATATTATTTGAGAACTTACTTTAGCCTACTTGGTCACTTTTGCCAACTTGCCGGTTTAAAAAAAATAGCAGAATTTCTGATCCTGCTGGATTTGTGAAAGCTGGATAAGAGGTCTGGTACCTGTAGTATGTTTATCTTTTTATTTTTCTACATACAACTTATAATATCTCAACCTATGTATATATACCTTGTTAACCTCATTCAGGTTCCGTGTGTTGGTCTCTCTTCACACAAAAGTCAAGCTGGTGGCACTGCCTCAAGGCCTGGCTTGGAGGAGGAGTTGCTCTCTTGCACTCTCCACCGCACATAGCGAGGTACATCCACCATTGTGGAGGGTGAGCCCTTTCCCCCTGGCCTTGATTATTATTATTTATATACTAAATTTATTTAATTTTTTTTATTTAAATATTGTTATAGATAGGATTTTAATGGTTCTCTCTTTCTTTCCAGAGGAATAAAGATTAGTAAAGATTAATAAAGATTAAATATAAAGTTGTGAGTAAGGATAAAAATATAAAGTTGTTAGTAAAGATTAAGTAATAAAGATAGCATAAAGATAACTCAACGTAATTGTTTGTAAAACCTGTGAGCAAGGAATGAGGAATAAAACATGTTTGATAAATTTAACAAAAAATTAAAAGAATAAGAATTAAGGTAATTCAATGACTATATAGGAAAGCAATTTATTATTATTAGTAGTACGAAAGATCTCCTCTAAAAATGACTCTCACTTGTTAAAACCTGTTAGCAAATGGCATTAGTACTAAATTGTTAATATCTTGACAAAAGATCAGCGCGTGTATCAAAACTTGAGTTTTGAGTGTTGTGAGAAATGGGGAAAACAATCTGGTGTTTGTGGAGGTGTTAAAACTAAATCAAATGTTAAGAAAACAGAAAATAAAAAGTTTAAATATTTAACAAAAGGAATAAAAATAAACCTGTTTGGTAAAGGAAGGAACTAAATTCAAGCTAGATCTGTCTGAGAAACTGAAGACCATTATTAAACCAAAAGAACTATAAATTTGTCAAGAAAAGGATGCCAAAAATATTGAAACACTAACAGAAGGAAGCTACTCTTGCAAGAACTGTAAAACAAGTGAGAAACTGTTGGCAGTACGAGCCAGCAGTCGTGGAATTGGAGGTCTGGGCAGCGAGCCTGGATCCAACAACCCTTCAAGGTGAGCAGCCTTGTTTTGTGTAGGCCTAAAAAATAAAAATTACTATAGGTCAAAAAAAGAAACGCAATTTTTGAGATTTATTAATAAACATGAGGACTCAGTATATAGTAAATGATTCTTTAACATAACAAACAGTCAATAACGCGTATGGCCACCCCTAGCCACAATGCAGGCTTGGAGTCTGGCCCTCATCAACCTCAACAGTCTCTGCAGGAAAGCAACAGGGATGGCCCTCCACTCTTCAATAATTGCATTGGTCAGTTCCCTGATGTTCTGCGGCTGATGCTGACGTCTGCGAACTCGTCGTTCAAGTTCATCCCATGCGTGCTCTATCGGTGACATGTCTGGGCTGAAGGCTGGCCATGGTAAGGTCTGCACCTGTTGTCCCTGCAGGTATGCCTGCACTATCCTGGCTGCATGAGGTCTGGCATTGTCCTGTTGCAGGAGCACCAATTCTGGATGTTGCCTCATGAATTGAAGAACATGTGGGCGAAGAATCTCATCCCTGTAGCGCTGGTCAGTCAGAGCTGATAGGCCCACGATAGGTCACGGTGCTGATAGGCCCATTGCAGGCGTCGTTGCCTTCTTGCATCAGTGAGAAAAGGACCTCTGTAAGGCCTGCGGGATCGGAGTCCTGCATTACGGAGTCGGTTTCTGACGGTCTGGTCACTAATTCTGTTGTTGTGGATACCAGGTGTCTCTCTGGCTGTCTGACGAGCATTCCGCTGCCGATGACGCAGGTGCTGCAGTACAATGTGGCGATCCTGGCGTTGGGTCATCACACGAGGTCGCCCACGTCTTGGCAGGTCCTGAACACTTCCTGTGGCATTGTACCGTCTAACAAGCCTAGAGATTGTGCTGGGATGCACATGCATTCGTTGTGCAACTCGGACAGCAGACATGCCTGCATCCAACATGCCCAAGGCACGACCTCTGTTGACCTCTGAGAGTCGTGGCAAGCCTCAATCGCGGGAAAAAGTTTGGTTTTCTCAACGGGCAGTGTGTATTCTGTGAAGTCAAAGAAAAAATGCATGCCTTCATAAAGAATACATTCAACTTAATCTCTGTTTATTGTTTGCAACAAAATGGCGTCTTAGCCGAGATTAGTCAGGTTTAAAAACATGCGCTAAGTGGCTTTAAAAGATTTGAACAAACATTTAACCATAATCTTGAAACTGTGATAATACCACTAACAACTTAAATTTTACACCATATGCAAGCTAATTGCGTTTCTTTTTTGACCAGTATATATTTTGTCTGGTGTGGCTGTTAGGTTAACCAAATCCTACCACACCATCCTTAACCAAGCATCTGGTCTTCTCTTGAAGAACAACTTTGACCCAGGGCTGTAACATTTCTGAGGTCTTTTAGAAGCTGGTTAAAAAGTCTTGGCCCCCCTGATAACCAAGCTATTTCCCTTCACTATTGAGGAGGCCCCTTGTTGGGCCTTTAATTTGGGAATACTACACATTCTGCTTTTCCTATTTTCCAGCATTGTTTGGATGGTAATTGGGTTTAGTTTGAGATTTGGTACCAGTTTTTCAATCATTTTCCATATGTAGATTATGGTATACCTTTCTCTTTCTTTCCAGGAAGTACAGATTTAGTTTATGTAGTCTTTCCCAGTAATTGAGTTCTTTGCAGCCATCAATCTTGGCTGTGAAATGTGTCTGTGTTTCTTCTAGTTTATTAATTTCTTCCTTTTTATGTGAGGATGTCAAAACTGAGCAGTATTCAAGTTTGGTGATCAGTGTTCTCAGTAGAGGAATCATTACTGTCTTGTCCCTCCTTTTGAATGTTCTTAGTATCTGTCCCATGACTCTTTTTGCTATCTGATTTTGTCTCAAATTTGGCAGCATCAGTCATTATTACTCCAAAGTCAACTGCTTTTGTGCTTCTCTGAATTTCCTGTCTATCTGAAGCATAATATGCAGTCCATTTAAGTTCCTCATTTCTACCATATATATACAGGGTGGATAAAAAAAAAGTGACCCCTTAGAGGTAAACTGTCATATTAAAAAAAGTAAGGGGACTAGAACTCCCAAACTTCATAGATGCTTACCTTAGCATGTTGTCTGTCTTAATTGAGAATTTGCTTGATGTGTCCCCCTTCCTGCTCAATACAGGACTCCAAAGGTGGATGCTACTGATCAACACACCTGTTTACATATCATCGAGACACCTTCTCCCAGCCGAGCAGAATTCTTTCACATAGTTCATCTGTCTCTCTTACATTGGTATCAGGGATGTAAACTTTGGACTTCAGGGGTTCCCAAACACCATAATCTAGTGGTGAAAGATCAGGGCTACTAGTTGGCCACATATTGGGTTTGATAAAATCTGGTGTTTCATTCTCAAGGAATGTGACAATTTGGCGTGCTCTGTGAGCAGGGGTTCCATCTTGTTAGAAAGTATATCTTTCACCATTAATTTGTCGAATATCAGTTACACAGAGTGGTAAAACATTTGAATATACTTTCCAACAAGATGGAGCCCCTGCTCACAGAGCATGCCAAACTGTCACATTCCTTGAGAATGAAACACCAGATTTTGTCGAACCCAATATGTGGCTGGGTAGTAGCCCCAATCTATCACTACTAGATTATGGTGTTTGGGAAGCCCTGAAGTCCAAAGTTTACATCCCTAGTGGGTCATTCCAGGACAAATCAGGCATTGCCTGAAATCATACCCCCACGTAGATTTTACTTAAAATTGCTCTACAGGGTTATTTATGCTGAAAAACATGAAATTTTGAGTTTCAGAGCAATCAGAGTAACGGTTCAAAAGTTATGGGCCCCCCAATTTTGGTGGTGGGGGCTGGCCCCTTAATTTTGAAAAGTCTTTAACTCAGTCCCTAATTGAGCTAGGAAATTAATTTTGAAACCATTTGAAAGCTCAAATCTTAAAGAATAATTGACTCTAAGTGATAAAATGCATTTAATGATATAGTTAAAAAGTTATATCAGTTTGAATATTTTTTGGGGGGGCCCCACCTGCTATGATACAGATATTCAAGATTTTTTTTTAGCATTTTGTACCGCAATTATTCTTCTATATGACATAGTCAATGACATTGTGTATTTTTTCCCTTCATTAGATGGTGGTGGAGGTTAAAAAAACATTCTATTTGCTGAACTTTGAACACACCATTATGCCTATTTTACTTATCAAGCTCTCTTATAAGATGTTTTCCTTGACTTACAAGTGGATTAAGTATAGCTATAAGATAAACTTATTAGTGTTTTCCTAAAACTCAATAATAAAAATAATAACTCTCTCTCAACTTTGTCGATCTTCAAAGGCAAAAAAAATACTGCTAGTATAGTTATGTTTTATTGAACAAATTAAGACATTACTTGAATAAAAATAATTACTATACAATACATTAAATCTGAAACATTTTTGGTACCTAGCCTAATTCTCAGTATCATGTATTTCAAAGATATACACAACTCTGGTGCCAGATTGAATATTAGGAGTTGACATTTTATGAAGGATGTTTTTGGCTTCTACCCAACAATCATCATTATTATTAGTTGGGAAATAGTATCTACTGTTTTCGTTAGAAATAGTAGTAGTTAGAAACTTGATTTTATAATCTTGGAATTCTTCTGAATAATCTAAAATGATTCCTAGCTATTTTCTACCATCATAAATACATGCAACATACTTTCCCATAAGAAATTTTTGCTCATTTGATAAATCTGGACTCGTGTCTGAGTCACTTTGTTCAGAGGTCATAACCCTAACAGCATTGTAGTCATTGGAGTCAAACTAAATAAGTTTTAATGTGACTCTGAGACATTGGCACAATTCTGTGAAAACCTCATGTGCCCTTCACTGTCACTGCTTTTTCAAACCTACTACCGAGTTCTGTTTTATTATTATTTATTTGTTCTTTTCTAATGAATTTAAACTTGGACTCAAAATTTTGTGTACAAAAGTCATAGAAACTCTGTGGAGACAAGATGTGTCCTGTTGTTCTTTGCAAACTAGCTTTAGCTGCTGCTTTCTTCACACTTCCTCTAATGCCATGACAGGCATTTTTGCCGTGACTAGTGGTAAAAAGTTCCACACTGTCTTTATACCAAAATCTGTTTCATGATGGCCTAAATTGATAAAATTAAAATGGTTTTTGTATTGTCCAGCACAACAATTGGAAAGATATTTCATTGTTTTCACATTAGGGAATCTCACTTTAATGTCTTGAACTAAAAATTGTTGAAATGCATACACTACTGTGGTGGTATGATCTAAACTATCACTAAAGATACAATAGCTAGTGTGGCTCAATTTACCATCTTCCATTTTATATACGACCATTGGATGGAATGTAACTTGTTTGTTTGTCCAATGGAAGCTCTGTGGGTGCATCTTGAGTGATGAAAGAAAAGTTCTCAGAAAAGTCTCCCAGTACTAAAACTTCATCTTCACTGAGATTTTGCTTAAGGGTCTTCATGTAGAGGCTTTGACACTTGGCTATATAATGATGCCAAGTAAGAGAATATATTGATTCTGAAAGTTTTTCAATGAATTCCTCCACTGTAACAGTTACATTTGACAAAGTTGCCCTGTCAGTGCTGGTCCACTGGTCATATTCAATTGAATCCCTGGAAGTCAGTACATTTAATGTGTTCAAATAGTCATCTACACCAGCAACACCAGGACATTCTCTACACTGGTGTAACATACATTTAATGTTGTCCATATCAAAGACACTTTTTTGAATCAATGAATAATAAGTCAAGTCCTTGTCACCAATTGCTGAAACCATTAATTTGGGGTTCTGGCGATTGGTACAAATACAAACTGTGTGTGTACCTGTACATCCAGCAATAACACACCATTTTGGTCTAAGAGCGGCAAATGTTGAAAAACTTATACTTGAGTCAGTTTCTTTATACCTAAGATACAGTTCTTTCAAATTACTGAGTAAGAGATGCTTTTGTTTGTAAATTTTGTTTCCATCTTTGTCTCTGACACTAACAGTCCTTTTTTCCTGGATACACCTGACTAAATTCTGGGTCCTCATAAAAAGCTGTCACATTAGAAATAGTTTCATCACTTATCTTTTTCCCTTTACTGTATTTAGGAACATTTGGCAATATTCCATACTGTTGCTTCATGCTCATGGCTTTATCAACATATCTACTAGCCCCAAAGAACTCTCGAGTTTTTGAGATCATGTATGGGGATAGAATAAGAATCTGCAACCTTCTTTGGTAGGAAGTTGTAGAGCTGAATGCTTCAGCAAGCTCCCTCATCATAGTTTTGTACCTATTAGATAAATAAAAGGTAGGGGATATCAGAATTTTCTTAAATTGAAATTATTAATTTAATGTACTCTAAAATCAGGACCTAAATAGAAAAAAAATAAGAATATCTACCTTCCATGAATATTTTTTACACATTGTTAAAATGATATGATTGTGTTCTGTATGTAAGAATGATATTGAAGAAAAGTTATTGAAATTTAAAACATCTAAAATTATATACGTCAAGTGTCTTTAATTATGACCATGAGTTGCAGATTTAGTTGAATTTGAGCAATCCTTACCTTTCCAATTCATTTTCCATGCATAGTCTCTTGGATGTAGATGCTCCCTCATCCACAGATACTGAGAAATACTGTTCAGAATTCTTTTTCAAAGTAGATACACACTTGTCATATTTGTCTGATGCTTTTTTAGATATCCTGTCAATGTTCATACCATCTGAAATTAGGCATCATCCAAAATTTAGAATTACTGTAAATTACAGCAACAAATTTTCATAATTTAATAACTAATCAGAATTCATTTATTGTATATAACTATTTTTTTGTAATTCCTTAAATTGTTAAAGAATGTTATGTTTACAAGTTTGGTAGAATGTTCTGGTGGTTTGTTGTCTACAGATTTCATCATCACTGATCTCACCAGGATTGTCAGTTTGCAAATGTGTACTTCCTGGACTGCTTTGAAATGAAGAGGTACTTGTAGATGACTCAGTTTCAAAATCATCATTAAATAATTTATCAGGTCCTTCAAGTTCATTTAATCTTACAGAACAGTTTGTACAAACTTTCCAATTAAGTAGTGCAAGATTTTTTCTGTTACATTTAATGGTAAATTTCTTAAACCCTTTAAGATTCTTTTCTTGTGTCTCTTAAAGGGGTCACAACACTGTTTATGATAATTTAAATGGTAAGACATGTTTAAAATTTATATATTAGCTTCAGTTCCTATAATAAGTAGAAAGAATATTAAATGTTTTTATTTTTAATGATAACAGGCAAACACAAGCACAGCCAATATAGGAAAGGCACTAAAATAATATGGCATGCAGATACCATATATGAACAGTGTTTATCATGTGGTCATAAAAGGCAAACTGAACCCTTAATAACCAAGGCTCATGCTAATGGAAGGAGCCCTCAGACAATCTCATTTTACTGTGACAAGTTGTAGCATGATACCACTCAACCTTACAAACAGGCAGTACAAATTCTCTCTTATTTTAATAATGCGTGTGTGTATGTGTGCAATATATAGAGTTAGGATAAAACTATTATATAGTTAGTATAGCCCAATTCCTGAACTTCAGCTAATATATCATCTTTTCGCTAGCAAGTACCTTATAATAAAGTGCAAAAAATAGACAATGTCATTGACTAAGTCATATAGCAGAGTAATTGAGGCACAAAATGGCAAAAAAAAATCTTGAATATCTGTATCATAGGGGGTGACCAACCCCCCCAAATATTCAAACTGATATAACTTTTTAACTATTTGATTAGATGCATTTTATTACTTAGTCAATTATTCTTTAGGATTTGAGCTTTCAAATGGTTTTTAAATTTTTTTCCTAGCTCAATTAGGGACTGAGTTATGGACTTTTAAACATTAAGGGGCAGCCCCCACACCTAAAATTGGGGGGGCCCATAACTTTTGAACCGTTACTCTGATTGCACTAAAATTTGAGATTTCATGTTTTTGCTGAAAACCAACCTTATATACCAAATTTGAGAAAAATCCAAGTTGGAGTGGTTACAAATTTCACCTAAAAGAAGTGTATCAATAGTGCAAGGAAAAGTTTCCAAATTTATTGATTGGTTTTTCGAAGTTTGTAATGCTGTGGCCAAAGGAATGTGTCCTAGCAGGATCAAGTAGGATACAGTGTGCGCGTCTGCACAATTCATCAAAATGTGAAACTGATGATGATTAGATCAAGGATGGGGGAAGTTACTGGCGAGGAAGAAGTACCCCTGAATAGCTACCATTGTGTTTTAGCCTACATTCTGCAACCCTAGTCTATGCTCTTGTTTTTTTGGAGATTCTAATACCTGTCCTGGTGTCAATTCCCTGAAAGAGCTTCTTCTGAAATGTTATGAGGAAAAGGGGATTGATGAAATTCAATACAACCAATGGACAATGACAGATCATTCGCAACTGGAATCTGTCATCCAAACAATGGAGGATTTTCTGGACACCACCTCCTCCCAACTGGCTTACCTTGTGTGTCATGATTTTATGGCAAAAGAACAGGCGAAATATATGGAACAGAGGAAGCATGAACTTGGCGAGGGAGAATTCCTAGCCATCAGCAATTTCTCCAAAAATTACTCTCTCTGATGGAGATTGTAGACACCAATCAACCAGGGGAGTACTCCAGGGTGGATGTTAAGCATGAGTCAGGGAGTGCTTGAACTACCACTTCTCCTGTCACTGTCCTCCTTAGCTGATCTTTTTCTGTCTCTCATCTACCCTGTGAGCAGTCCAGCATGCTCTGAAATACACACTTCTCCCTCTATTCCTCACTACACATACATGCATCTTATACACTACATAAACTTTTCAGAATTAAAAAAAAAAAAAATAGAAGGCATCATTGAGCCTGAAGACCTTGTTTTTGGCTCTCTCCATCTTCTGTGGAGGGGTCACTTTTGCAGGCGCTTGCCCTTAGGCCCCCTCCTTTCTACATTTAAAAAAAAAAATCTAAAGTCTTGATTTATCACCACCAGAATTGTCTACTTTACAGATGGATGTGCCAGCCAATACAAAAATTGCAAGAACTTCTTTAACTTATGTCATCACCACAAAGAATTCAGTGTCGGCTGAGAGGCATTTCTTCGCCACTAGCCATAGTAAAGGTCCATTAGATGGTGTTGGAAGAACTGTCAAAAGAGAAGCATCAAAGGAAAATCTCCACTGGCCTTACAGAGAGCAAATTTTAACTCCAAATGACCTTTTCCAATTCACTTCCCTGAAATTGACTAGGATCTCTTTCAGGTACACAACACAAGAGGAGTATTCAAAGGAGAAGGATGTTTTGGATCCAATTTTATTGAAGGCAAAGACTATACCAGGAACACACAAATTGTATTCCTTAATCCCAGTGACAAAAGACTGCTTGGAAGTATGAATATAGATCCTCAGCTGAAAACTGAAGGGAGTTCACTGCCCCTCAAGAAGCCACCCACAAATCAATTAAAAACCAATGAATATGTAACAGTGGAATACAACAACCACTGGTGGGTGGCTTGTATTATGGAAACATATCCCGAAGTGGGGGAAATGAAAGTAAATTTCCTTCACCCCCATGGACCAAAAGAGTCTTTTGCCTTCTCCCGAAACCCAATTGCTGACAGTATGTGTCTGATATCCTCACAATGATCCACCCTAGGACAGCCACTGGAAGGTCATACACAATCACAGAGAGGGAAACCAATGAAGCTAATAGGATCCTGAAAAACCATGCTACGAAAAAATGAGGTAAAAACTATGGATGCCATGTTTGGACTGTTTAGATAATGTGTGCTTCTGTGTTGTTTATTTATTATTAATTGTCAATAAATTGTTAATAATAGTTGTAAATAGTCAATAATTGTTAATAGACAATAAGTATTAATTGTCAAAAGTATATGAAATGCTCCACCTGCACATGACTCCAGATTCCTGGGATCTTGGGAGCATTGCTCCAGTAAATTTGACCATGAGAAAAAGTAAATTTGGGTTTGGGTTTTGTTCATCCGCTAGACGTTATGCAATTTTTTTGCGTATACGTTCTTGTACAAACCAATTTTTTTAAATTACAAATTTAGTTATTTTAAGTTTAGTTGGTAATTCCATATTTAACAATTATTTTTATTTTTTGTTAAGCTTCAATGTTTTGATAATTAAAATTTTATTAAAACGTATATTTTTTTAATATAAAATTATCAGGATTGGACTATGTTCCATTGATCTCGGCCAGGTTTGATAAATTGGCCAGATAATTACTTGTGCGGTTTTAAGTAATCCACCATGACTCTAGAATTGAAAAGTTTAGTTAAGTTTAAACTTACTTTTACTAAGTTTAAAGCACTTACTTTTACTTACTTTCATTGTACTATATTTACTTACTTTTACTCACTTTTACCATACTATATTTACTAACTTTTACTTATTTTGTATTTTTTCAGGTAGTCAATAATCAATAATGGATCCTAATATTGATGAAGTTGGAGAGAAAAGTGAGGGTGTTAAAAGGGGTTACTTTTGTTGTCAATGCAAGAACAAATATTCAAAGAAGCAAAACTGGGAGGAACATTTTAATTCCAAAAAAAATATTTGTTACAATACAAGAGGTCCCAGAGTTTGGGCCCACAGCTTAGATATTGCAGTAAAGAAATATCAGGATGAAGTGCAGCAAAGAGATATGGCAAAGCAGTCATTTAGTTTGTTCACAAAATGTGCTAGTGCTAGACCTCAGAAAAATGAACCAACTTCATCAACTGCTAATCTAGAAAATGAAACTTTTTCACTAGATGTTTCACAGACTGAAGAAAGTGCTTCTCCTCCACCTAAGAAACAAAAGGTAAGTGAGGAATCTGCGCATCAGACTAACAAAACTGCTTTAGAGGAATTTGAAAATTCCCAAATCCAGAAGACATTGAATGCAATTTTGCGCCTAACAAAAGAAACTCACCAAGCTGTTGTGGTTAATAAAGAGAAGAGTAAAAATATGCCTTCAAGTTCAAGTGTTGCATCCAAATCTAATAAAGCAAAAAGCAACAAATTTGACATTTCCATAGCCCATTTAAGCAAGTGTAAATCAATACATTGCTGCTGCAATGAATAAATAAACTTAAGGTGAGTTATAAACTGTACATTATTGTATTATTATGTTTAGCTAAAACAATTTATAATTGGTATGTCGTCAATTCAAGAGTTTACTATCATTAACCTATCTAGTGGTGTAAGGGGAAAAAAAGTAAATTCAGAGCTGTGCTCCAGTAAATTTTTTCAAATCTGGAGTCATGCACCTACATATCTTTGAAGGCCTCTGGAAAGTAAACCCATGGAGATCCCACTCTAATTTTCTGATTGTGGATGTCTTATATCGGACATTTTTCATGCCATTTCCATGACCTTGAATTTTGAAGGTTTATCTGAAGTCAAGGTCAAAGGTCACATAGAAATGGAACTTTTTATTTGATGCTCTATGGTTTTTACAGCAGGAATCAAAGTTATGCTACATCCTTTCCTGAGTATTTTGAGACCAAGATTGTCAAAATCAGTATAGTAAAACCTGAGATATGACCTTTTGTACCTCCAAGGTCACGCTATTGACCTAAAACTTTGGAAGGTCATAACTCAGAAACCCATTGACCTAGGAAGCTAAAATTTGAAGATTCATCATTAACCTAACCTAATGATTACATAAGAAACTCAGAGAAATCAGTGAGATGAGGTGACATAAGATGTGAAAACTGGATCGATTTGTGCATATTTAGAGGTGGCGCAACTTGAAGCCTTAGTATCATTATACAGTTTCAGGTGGCAATTTTCTTCAAGCTTGTACCACCCTTAAATATTAATGGATTCAGCTCAAAATCTGGTTGGAGATCTTTTTTCATATAAGGAATGGGAAAATGCATTTGTGTATTTTAATGTTTTATCATATATATGTGGCTCACCCTAATATATAGGCCGTGTGCCTCAGTGGTGTAGTGGTTAGCATCACTGACTATGAATCCATCAGCGCCAGGATCAGGACCCAGTGATGTCAGGTAGTGCACAGCAAAACCCAGCTGTTCAGTAGTTTGGGAAATCTTTCACCATTATGGCAACCCCAATCTAGAGGGTTCGTGTCATGACTGACTCATGGCACCTTTGAATAGATGTAATTCTTTTTGATAACTTTTCTCACTATCTTTGATAGGTGGAGGCACAACCTCAGGCTCATTCCATACGAATCATGCAAACAAAAAAAAAAGTGCACCATACCCTCATAGATTTTGCTTAAATTTGGTTTATAGAATGGTTTATGCTAGTAAGTACCAAATTTCAAATGTCAGCTCAATCGAGTTATGGTTCAAAAGTTATGCTCTCCCCTTTTTTGAAGGGGGGGAGGGGGATGAAAACTGGAAATTTTCAAACCACCATAACTGTCCCTAATTGACATAGAACAGTGATTTAAAGTGTTTATGAAAGGTAGTTGCACACACAACAAATTAGCATAAGCAGAAAAAATGGCTAAAATTAACAGAAAAAAGTTATGACACTTTATTCCATTTGAAGGGGTCCTGCCCCCACTAAATTACAGATTTTTTAAAATTTTCATTATACAAAAAATGAGTTTCAATCTTATTCTATCAATATATGAAAAGAAATGTGTGTGTATTTGCATATAAAATAGGTATTTACAGATTTGAAAATGACTACTTTCACTTAAGAGACAATAATTTCTAACAAACTGTTCAACATTTTCATTGACTTCCAGTATATAGATTGGTGTACTTGTTAAAAATGTAAATACATATGTGTTAAACTAGTATTCTAAGAACTAAACATAAAACACTAGTACCTACCATAAAATATTTTCCCTCATTCGATTGTTGGGTAAATTGAACAAAAAATCCCATATGGACATTAAAAAAGTAGCAATCCTACCCAGGATAACTATTGCCTAACTAGAGAGATCTTTATTTTGTTTTCTGTGATGTGCAAAGCATTCACTGTATTCCCATTTAATGTATATATTTTTTTCATTTTGAACAGATTTATGTACATATACGCATAGTGTTTAAATAAGTAAAAGTGTTTGATGAAAATGTCTACACACAAAAGCTATAACAAGTGCTATTGCAACCCTTTTGAACTGCACAAAAAGCCTATTCTTGCGAAACTTGAGGCCACTTCCAAAGCTTGTTGAAAATAGTGACCCTAAATATAATTTCAATGATGAATCAGAAGTTTGTATAAAGTGTCTGAAATTATTCACTGCCAGAAGCAATAACTAGTAGTACTGAAAGTACGACTACTTCACCTGACATATCCCCAGAAAAAATTCCAAGAAAATGTACTGAAACAGATAAAGATATTCAACGAGAAGATCTTAATGCAACTTTGGAGCAACTTCATGTTACCCCAGTGAAATTACATAACTATTAATGTGTGTAATAAAAAGTTCATGTCCTCCGCTGCTGGATGGGACTCCACGAAGGCCCCAAAATTAAATATTGAAATTTGGACACTTGGTTTTCCTGAATTATTATAATTAGTCTTTCTCTTAGTTTGGTGACCCTTGGCATAAGTTCTTTATCCTCCATTTACTTCTGACCCCGAACTCTAAGTGTGTATTTGATAATGAAATTGTCAATTTAAGTAGTTTTTTTTAGCGTATTAAAGACAGTTCGATGGTTACAAGTTTAGTCAAAGTTCATGAAATATAGTATAATCAAGTTCAATTGTAGCTTAAATTAGACTTAAAGATAAATTAATCACTCAAGATTAAAAGTGCCAGTCCACTACTTCTCTCGCTGTAGTTAAACTAATGGCCCTCAATTTTCTCTCAAACTCAATATTCAACTCAATGAATTCTCTCAAATTTTATCTTTAACGAGCAAATTCCCTCTCAGGTTCTCACTTGGAGAACCACTAAGACACTACCCAGCCTGTCTCACTACTGATGAAGCGCTAGTTAATTCTGATTCTTTTCTTAGCATTTCATCTTTTTATATGCCCAAGTAATCCCATATCAGCGTCCGAGGCATAGGGTCATAGGGAACTATATAGTTTGTGTATAACATGTGTGTACAGATAATGCATTTTTATACTGTCAGCTGAAATTTAATTCAGATATAGTTGTCTTATACCTAATACATATATATGAAATTATCTAAAAAATATACTTCAGTTCAGAAATTCAGATTGTTGCCACTAGATATGTCATACTTATATTTATTAATTAATTGTATTTCAAATATTTTTCAGATGCCCCAAGCAGTGGAAGCAGATCAAAGGCAGTTTCACAAAAATATAAAAAAGCTTCAACCTCTCAACAGGAATTGGAAACTGTATTTGCCACTGAAGTTCAAGATGTTGGTGAGCCACTGAGTAAACAGCATCTCGAAGAAGCAGATTTGGAGAGGTAAGAAACTAAAAATAATTAATGAAATGACTTTGAACTATTAAGGTATGTATGTAAATACCTGTATATAGGTACAGTATTATAGGTTGTCATGTTTGGATATATATGTAGACATTAGCTATATTTCCTAAAATATGACATCATCCCATATACTAAATATACTTGTATATGTTCAATAGGGTGGGTCGATTTTCCACATGTTTTGAAATCGCAAGGTGAATAAGTGCCCAGTAGTTAGGTTTGGTTGAGAAATGAACCCAAAATTTTTTTAGAGCAAACAGATAAGGGCCTGCTTGCGGATTTGCAATTAAAGTTTGTTATGGTTTTTGACCCAGTTTTCTTCATATGCGATAGGTAAACTCGTCATTTTTGAAGACATAATACAGTGAGGCCTTGCATAATGAATTTAATTTGTTAACTGAAAAATTCATTATGCAATGCATTAGTTCAATGGGATTTTCAGTAATTCGTTCCAGAGCCCAAATTTTGATCCTTTTTGCGCTTGTTTACCCATTTTTTAAAGGTTTTTTAGTGTAATGTGTTCTTATTGTTATAATGTTATTCTATGTACACTATATGATCAAAAGTATTCGGACACCCCGGAAAATCCGCATTTCTGCAAATATCACCTTCGCCGAAAGGTATGCTGGGAAAAAGCGTGATGAAACTATAATGCTGAGGTGTTCTGTTAAGTTATCAGTAACTGTTGTGAAGCCATGCCGTGCGGACGTGAACTCTCCGAGTTCCAACGTGGATTCGTCATCGGATGTTATTTAAGTTACGTTTCTATACGAAACATTGCAGCCAAACAGGATATACCAAAGTCGACTGTAGCGGATGTTATCATGAGAAGGAAGCACGATGGTGCAACTAACGCGAAAAAACGTTCCGGATGACCACGCAAACTGACGGAACGTGATAGAAGAAGTCTGGTACGACATGTCAAGAAGTCCTGCACGTCCTCTGCCGCTTCCATCGCTGAGGAGGTAGGAAGAGCATCCGGTACCTCCGTTAGTACTGTAACTATCCGCAGAGAGATGCACAGACTCGGTTATTATGGTAGAGCAGCTGTACACAAGCCACTGATTACAAAAGTTAATGCCACGCGTCATTTGGCCTGGTGTGTCTCCCGTCGTTCCTGGACCGTGGAGGACTGGAAAACTGTTCTTTGGAGCGACAAGTCGCGGTATTCACTCTTCCAGTCTGATGGGCGTGTTTGGGTATGGCGACAGCGCGGAGAATGGCTTCTTCCTGACTGTGTACGTCCAATGGTGAAGTTCGGTGGAGGGTCCATCATGGTATGGGGTTGTTTTTCCTGGCTAGGGCTTGGCCCGTTGGTTGTTATACCCACTACCATGAATGCTGACGTTTATCTCGACGTTCTGGACAATTCGGCCCTCCCTACACTGTGGCAATACTACGGAGATGGCCATTGTTTGTTTCAACAGGATCGAGCTCCCTGCCATACTGCAAGGCGTGTGCAGGACTGGTTTTGTGAAAATAAGGTGGATTTGTTAGACTGGCCTGCTCAGAGCCCCGATCTCAACCCAATCGAGCACATGTGGGACGAACTGGAGCGACGGATACGAAACCACACACCACGCCCGGCTTCACTTGCATCAGCTCTGCAAGAGGAATGGCGAGCCATTCCTGCACAGACTTACCGAAAACTGGTGGAAAGTATGCCTCAACGTGTTGACGCTGTAATGAAAGCAAAGGGTGGACCTACTGGTTACTAAATGCCATAATAAAACCATTTTTCCCAAAACCATGCAGTGTCTGAATACTTTTAATCATATAGTGTATATATTTTAAATAAACATACTAAATAAATAAATTAAAGTTAAAAATAAAAATATTTTTATTTACCTTGGTCTTGGAGGTGATGAGCTTGAGTGGGCTGGAGATGAGGCTTGGAGGAGGATGGGAATTAATGGTTTCTGGAAGGAGAATCTCCTTCCATTAGGACATCTGGGAGGTCAAATGATTCTCTCCTGGGTGTCCTATTGCCAGTTGGACCTGGTTGAGGGTCATCAGGATCAACCACATCCACAGAAGATGTTGAAGTTGAAGCAGTGGGGCTGTTGTAGTCTTGAAGTAGCTGTCAATTTTTCTCTGTTTCTTTTTGCTTTCTGCAAATTCCCTGAAATATGGCAGGACTTTGTCTTCGAAATGACAGATGGCAAGCTCAGTAACTTCAACATTAGGGTGCTTGCTTGCAATGGCCTTCACCTTGCCCCAATGTAACATTAATTCTTTGACTTCAGCAGAAGTTATTTTCTCTTCTGTTTCATCATCCTCCTCACCAGCATCTGACCCTGACTCTGATTCCTTGGCCAACTCCAGAAGATCTTGTGCAGTCAACTCCTTTCCATGGTCTGCAAGAAGTTCTTCAACGTCCTCTTGATTGACTTCAAGGCCCATGTCTTGACCCAACTGGACAATTTGGTTCATCTGTTTGAAAACCTTCAAAATCATGCACAGAAGATGGCCACAACTTCTTCCAGGCAGAGTTCATGCAAATTGTTGAGACTTCTCTCCATGCTCTCACAACATTCTTGACAGCCTCCAAAATGTTGTAATGCTGCTTCTAGAACTGTGTTAAGGTTGCAGAATCCTCACTGGAGGTTGCATTATGGCACTGAGCAAACATGAACTTCGTGTATAGCTGCTTGAAGTTTGAAATAACCTGCTGGTCCATAGGTTGGAGCAGTGATGTTGTGTTTGGAGGCAGATATTTCACAGTAATGAAGCTGAAACTTGTCTTGACAATTTTGTCCAGATCTGGGTCATGGGCCTTAGCATTGTCAAGAAGCAATAAGACCTTTAAAGGAAATTTATTGGTCTCCAGGTATTTTTGCACTGTAGGGCCAAAAACTTCCACAATCCACTGATTAAATAGGGTTCTTGTCACCCATGCCTTTTTATTGTGTCGCCAAAACACCCAAAGTAGATGGGTTCACCTTCTTCTGCTTGAATATCCTGGGATTTTGGGAATGATACACAAGCATAGGCTTAATCTTCAGGTCCCCTGATGCATTCCCAGCCATAAGTAAAGTAAACCAGTCTTTCATTGGTTTATGGCTACGCAGTTTGGACTCTTCTCTAGTAATGTAGGTCCTGTTCGGTAGCTTTTTCCAAAATAGGCCAGTTTCATCGGCATTAAAAACTTGAGACAAATAATCCTCCTCCTCAACAAGTTCTGCAAATTTTATTTTAAATTCCTTTGGTCCCTCAGTATCAGCACTTGCAGCCTCACCATGCCTTATAATGTTCTTAATTCCTGACCTTCTCTTGAAATTTTCAAACCACCCACAACTTGCATTGAATGATTCATATCTTTCAACTGATGCTGGAAGGGATTCCTTAATTTGTTCATATATTTGCACTGCCTTGTCACCAGGGCTGTGGAGTCGGAGTCGGAGTCAGGAGTCGGTCAATTTTGAGTGGAGTCAGAGTCAGCAGTGCATAGTTGGATGGAGAGTCCGAGTCGGTGCAAATCCTTCAACTATAACCATAGCAGCCTAGGCCTAGACCTAGCTCAATTTTATGAATAAAATAGATTTAACCTAATGTTTTAATATATAATATAATATATAAATAATATATAATATATAAATATAAATAATATATAAATATAGTTGCTTATAATTAATAAGGATTATAATTAACTAATTAACATAATTAATGTTATGTTATGTTATAATGTTCCAGACCAACAAAGACCCTAGGATCCACTCATGGCTGGTCTACCTAACTGTGTACGTAATCGTGTATTGTGTATGTCCTCCATGGTGGCGGAGGGGACCTACAATTTTACGTGGGTTCCGAACCACAAGAACATAAGAAATTTATGTAAAAACTGCTGGTAAATTGGCAACGACCAATTTTTACGAAATTAAATAATTATCAATTTAACCCTTTGACCCCAAATGGTCATTTGAATGACCGTTTAGAAGAAATCCATTTCTAGGCTTATATCTGAATGTAATGAGGTTGAATTTAGTACCAAACGACTCATAGGAGCAGGACCTTTATACTTATATATAGTGTAAAACTTCATTCAGCATTCAGTTGCCTCAGGCATTTGCTTAGAAGTGCATGTGTTAGAAAAGTTGTCTTGCTGACGGTAAGTAGGTTACGTTCCATTATTTCTGTGCTTACTTTCGTAAAGATTTATTTTTTGTATTTGTTGCAATTATGGTACAAAAAGCATAATATAATTTATGTAAGCATATTATAAAATAAAAATATCAAATATAATTGAATTAGTACAAAAATAATGAACTTGATTTTCACAGTCATTCAAATGGCCATCAGGACCTTGAAAGCGCGCCATAAATGGCGAGTATTGAATAAAGAAGAAATCCGTTTTGAGCCTTATATCTGAAAGCAATAAGGTTGAATTTAGTACCAAACGATTAGGAGAAGTTGGACCTTTTTACTCATTCTTATTTTTGTAAAATAAAGAAGAAATCCATTTTGAGCCTTATATCTGAAGGCAATAAGGTTCAATTTAGTACAAATGACTCATGGGAGCAGGACCTTTCTACATATTTAGTGTAAAACATATTCTCTCTCTCTCTCTCTCTCTCTCTCTCTCTCTCTCTCTCTCTCTCTCTCTCTCTCTCTCTCTCTCTCTCTCTCTCTCTCTCTCTTACGAGGGTTTCAACGATGTCGATTTTAGAAGTATGTTTAGTTTAAATGATAACCCAACTCGCAACAATGGTTGGAAGTTGGATTTGAAACGGTTTAGGACTAGTGTGTGGGAATTACGTTACGTATAAGATCTGTGACACATGGAACAGGTTACCTTCGGAAGTTGTGAACAGTTCCTCTGTGGATCAGTTCAAGAAAAGGTTAGACGAAATCTTGCACACTATTGAGTGTGTAAAGACATTTAGGACCTCAGTCTGTGGAAATTTCTTTTCCTGTAAAATAGTTGATATCTGGAACCAACTTCCCTCAGAGGATGTTTCCAGTCAAAGTGTAAAATCTGTTTAAAAATAGGCTAGACAAAGTACAGAACACACTCATAGTTTAAGATTAAAACCTCAGAAAACTCTGCAGGAGTTCGCTTGCTCGGTGTCTCTGTGAGCAAGCTAAATATAGAGCTATTTATATATTATACACTTTCCTGTAAAATTTCCTTGGCTACTTTTCCAGGGTCAAGGTATTTTCTTCAACCTTTTTCGTACCTGCCTCTGGCAGGGAGGGAGCGGAGGGTGGGGAGAGAGCCTTCTACTTTTCTATCCAGTTTTCTACTACTGCTAGCATAGTTTGAAAGACAAAATTTTCCCTGGCACCCGTTGCCATTGGTACCTCCTCGGTATGGGCCGCAAGGCCTTTTGAGGTACTTCTTTTCCTTGTAACTCCTTGTAACTCTCTCTCTCTCTCTTCTCTCTCTCTCTTCTCTCTCTCTCTCTCTCTCTCTCTCCTCTCTCTCTCTCTCTCTCTCTCTCTCTCTCTCTCTCTCTCTCTCTCTCTCTCTCTCTCTCTCTCTCTCTCTCTCTCTCTTCTCTCTCTCTCTCTCTCTCTCTCTCTCTCTCTCTCTCTCTCTCTCTCTCTCTCTCTCTCTCTCTCTCTCTCTCTCTCTCTCTCTCTCTCTCTCTCTCTCTCTCTATATATATATAATATACTCACTAACTTAGTTTCAGATAAAATTGTTTCACTTTCAGAAAGAAATGAAAGACAAAGAAGACTTTCCCAGTACATCAAATTCTACCCAAGATAGATCAAATGAATATGCAAAGGCTAAACAGATGTCAAAGAAAACATTATCTGCCAGTGAAGCTCTGAAAATTATTCTTTGCCCAGATGGAGAGGATTCAGAAGACAGTTTAGATGAAGCAGAATTTAGTGAAATTCAGTTATCTCCAATTGAAATATTAGATAAAGATAATCAAGCTGAAGAATCTGAAGAAATCATTAGAAACTTAGTAGGCTCATCGCAAATTGAAATAGAGAATGATTCGGAAAATGAATGATAACGTGCCCTTTCTCTGCTGTATCCTAATAACAACAAAAAGAAATCAAGAGTGTGTGATATTCCTCGTTGGTGTAAATCTGACTATGTTCCTCCTCAAGATATTTCTTGGAAAGGTACACACTTCATTGATGAATCATTGGATGATCAAACACCTTTAGAATTTTTCCAAATGATATTTGATGAAGATTTAGTGCATCATATTACAGAGCAAACTAATATCTATGCTTTACAATCTAGGGGGATAGAACTTGGATTGCATGAATCAGAGCTAAAGACATTCTTAGGGATTCTCATGAAATGTGGAATAGTGAAACCACCTACGTATCGCTATTTTTGGAGCAAAGTTTCAAGATACGATAAAGTGGCTGATGCAATGAGTCGTGACAGGTTTGAAGAGATAAAATCTTTTTTACATTTCAATGATAATACTATGCAGAAATCTAAAGAGCACCCAGAATTTGATAAGCTATTCAAAATTCGTCCTGTAATCAATTCCATTAGAAAGAATTGTCTGAAAGTACCCCAGGAAGAACATCAAGCAGTTGATGAACAAATAATTCCGACTAAAGCTCACATTTCAATGAAACAATATAATCCTAAAAAAACATAAATGGGGGTATAAGGTTGTCTCTCGGGCAGGCATAAGCGGGTTCATTCATGACTTCATTGTATACACTGGGAAAGGAAGCATAGAAGACACAGAAAATACTGGTTCCTCTTCTTTTTTTGTTTTGAAACTGACAGAAAATGTGCCAAAGAACCAAAACTATAAAGTTTTTTTTGATAATTGGTTTTCCTCCCTTGCTTTGGTTGAAATACTAAAAAATCAGGGTATTTTGTGCGTCTGTACGGTTAGGCCTAACAGACTAAAAGGAGCTCTTCAAAAGTGAAAAGCAACTGAAGATGGAAGGACGTGGAAGTCATGATTACTGTGTTGAACAGATAAGCGATAGCATTGCAATAAAGTGGTATGATGACAAAGAAGTACATCTTCTCTCAAATTACGCTGGAACAGAACCATTTGATAAATGCAGTCGCTGGGATGGGAAACTAACCAAAAGAATCGAAATCGATAGACCCTTTGCAGTAAAAGAATATAATAAATATATGGGGGCAGTTGATCTTTCCAATATGCTCATTGAGTTATATCGAATCGACTTCAAAAGTAGAAAATGGTATATGAGGATATTTTTTTATTTGCTTGATTTGAGCGTCGTAAACACACGGCTTCTTCACCGTCGGATAAGATGTCACACAAAAAGTGGGAAAGAAAGTTCTCTCCTATCATTCAAAGATGATATTTCAGCGGCTCTCATGACAAAAGCCCCCAATAAAAGAGGAAGACCAACAGGATCAGCAGGGCCTACAGAAAAGAAGAGGCAGAAAGTTGGTGCACACCCTGCAGATTCCACTAGATTAGATAACATGTCACACTGGCCAGAATGGAGTAGCAATCAGCACAGATGCAGAGTATGCGTAAATGCACATACAAAAGTAAAATGTTGTAAATGTGGTGTCGGACTATGTTTCACCCCACAGAGAAATTGCTTTCAAAAATAGCATAAAAAATAAATAATTTTCATATACTCCGGATGGTCATTAGAATGACCTTTTTTATTTTTTAGGAGTCATTTTTTAGTTACATTTTATGAAAGTAAACTGCTTTTATGATTAAAATATATATTTTTAACTTTTGAACATAATGCAGGTAAAAAAAAAACAATTAAAAAAATGTCAGCAAAATTAAATCAAATTTTCACATACGGTCCTACTCCTGATGGTCATTTGAATGACCATGTTCTAATTTATTTAGTTTTTAATTTTTTTTAGGAAAAGTCATTTTTGTTATATTTTATGGAAATAAACTGTTTTGAACAAAAATATAAATTTTTAAACCATTCAAATAAAATTCCGGCATGAAAGGGTTAAAACTAATTAATTATCGATTTAAAACTATAGATAGAATCTCTGGATCCAGAGGATCAAGTCATAATAGACTACTATCCACAAATATGTTACACTCTATATCTATTTATAACGGACATGCAAATATATCGGATCCAAAGAATCCAGTCAATTTCATTACGGTATCCATCAAGTCACGGTCCATATCGATTGCGGACCAAGTCAAAATTTACAATCATATACATTACAATATATACACTTACGAGAAAAAGTGTGTGTGGCTGTAAAGACTGTACAGTAATGTAGAAATGTGTGTGCACCCATTTTGGGTCTCCCATTTAAAGGTGTTTGTGGGGCAAGTGAAGATCAGGAATTTTTCAATACCTCACAGTACTATGGGGGGCACCGCTCGGCAGAGGAATCTCTTTAAATGGGGTGTGTAAGGACAGAGAGTATTCCCTAACCCAAGACGCTGCCTCCCTATATCCCACAACACTTGTGTTGAGCTGTGGGATCTATCCCCAGAAAGCCTTAATTTTACTACCTTAAACTATACCCTTTCTATCAACATATGCGTCTAATCGATTTTTAAACATGTTTATAGACGTGCTACTAATTACTTCTACCGGCAAACTATTCCAGCTATTTACTATTCTATGCGTAAAAAAGGTTTTCGCAACTGCTGTCTCGAACCTTCTACTTGTCAACTTACACCCGTTATTTCTAGTCCTATTATATTGAGATATTTTGAAAAAGCTATCTCTATCTACGTTATCGAACCCATTCATAATTTTGAAAACCTGGATTAGATCACCCCTTAACCTCTTGGTCTCGAGTGTTGTCAATTTTAATTCCTTAAGCCTATCCTCGTACGACTTTGACCTAAGCGACGGAATCATCTTAGTTGCTCGTCTTTGAGCTCTTTCAATTTTGTCTATATCTTTGCGCATATGCGGATTCCAAAATTGGACCGCGTACTCTAAATGGGGTCTAACTAATGATTTATAAAGTGGAACTATAATATCGCGCGATTTGTACTCAAAATTTCGAGCTATAAAACCTAACACTTTGTTCGCCTTATTGACCGCTGCTGTACTTTGTTTCGCTACTTTTAAATCACCAGTGACTATAACTCCTAAATCTTTTTCCTGCTCTACGCTTGTTAAATCTTTCCCTGACATACTGTACGCAAAATTGCCGTTACGCGAACCTATATGCAAAATTTTGCACTTATCAACGTTAAATCTCATTTGCCATGTGACTGACCAATCAACGATTTTATTCAGATCTTCCTGAATTTTACCTCTATCTTCGTCATTAATCGCCCTACCACCCAGCTTCGTGTCATCCGCAAACTTTGAAACTGTACTGACTATAAGAAAAAGCAAGGGGCCCAATACAGAACCCTGAGGAACGCCACTCGCTACATTAGCCCAACACAACTCCGCTCCATCAATGACCACCCTCTGTTTCCTGCCTCGCAACCACTCTTCTAGCCAATTTATTACTACACCCCTGATTCCATGAGCCTTAGTTTTTTCAATGAGTCTTTTGTGCGGCACGGTGTCAAACGCTTTTTGAAAATCTAAATTTAAAAATTTTGTACTAGCAACCCTAAATCTTTTTCAGATTTTTAGATTTCAATTTGATAAGTAATGATAACAGCGTAATGTCACATGAAAAGTATAAATCTGCTGTTTTTTAATATTTTTCACTCACTGCTGATGGAAAATATTACGTATGTCAGTGCCAAAAAGGCACTGATGATCAGGAAAAAATATGTGATGCCAAAATTAGTGCCTTATCAGGTGAAGGATCCAATGCTCCAACAAGAGCAGGAAATCTAAAACGCCACCTTCAACAGCATCATCCAAAGGATTACAAAATTGTGAATGAAAATGATGATGAAAGAAAGAAGGCTGATGACAATTCAAGCACAAGTTCGCGTCAAACTACTGTCACAAAATATTTTATGAGTGAAAAAGTCACAGTGACTATGACAGCAGACAAATTTAAAGCATGCATAATTGAAATGGTTGTAAAGAATTCTCTCCCTCTAACATTTTTTCAACCCCGGCCTTTGCTAATCTGAATGGGGAAATGGCAAATATACTTGGCATTTCATTAGAACGTGGCAACATTCGTAATATGATAATGGAAGAATCGCAGAAGCATGCACTAAAAGAATGTCTTCGAGGACAAATCCTGTTCTTAAAGATGGATTCCTGTACTCGCCATAGAGTAAACTATTTTGCAATTAATATTTGCTTTATCGATGATAAAAAAGAAGTAGTCATGTGGACATTAGCAGTAAGAGATACTAAAGCACAGCATACCAGTGATTATCTTGAAAAACTACTAATGGATGTATTAAATGATTTTATCATCAGAAAGGACCAGGTATTGTCAATTGTAACGGACAATGCTTCCAACATGGTGAAAACACTTGAAAAATTTAACAAAAAAGAAATTGTGGAAGATTCAGAAGACAGTGATGATTATGTTGATGATTATTCTGAAGATAATGAACAAGTAATGGTGGTTGATGATCATGATAGTCACGATACATTAGATTCATTTGTGGATACTGCAGCAAGAATATCCAAAATCCATCATATGCACTGCAGTGTCCACACACTGCAGTTGGCAATACGCGATGGCTTGAAAGGACAACATGCAGCTAATCTCATTGGAAGAATACGAAAAGTTGCTGTGGCAGCTAGAACGCCAAAACTAGACTCTATTTTGAAGTAACGAGCTGGCAAAGGAGCAATTTTGGACCAAGCGACTCAGTGGGGCAGCACATACATGATGATTCAACAGATTCTTGAAATAAAACCTTTCCTTAGCGACATGGCCTCCCCGGATGTCATCATGACTGAGGCTCAGTAGGATCAGGTAAAACAACTCGAGGGCTTACTTCGCCATCCTTATAACGTGACAAAAAAATTGCAATCAGATGATTTGACTCTGGCTTATTCTATAAGGAGTGGAAGACACTTATTTCCCATCTTTCTCAAACTGGTGGCATACTAGCCGATGATATAAGGAATTCGATGATACAGAGAGAAAAGCTTCTGCTAGACAATGATATTCTTTTGGCTGCTATATATGTTGATGCCATGTACAGAGTGACATTAACAGAAGCGCAGCAAATCAGAGCCAAAGCTGCCTTATGTGATGTAGCCATACATATTGAAGGTCTACGAGATCATGGTCATGATGAATCCGAGGCAGTAGTTGGGCCACTTCATGGCAGTCATACGATTTCGTCATCATCATCAAATTCAGGCTCTGATGAAGAATTAGATTTTGAAAAACATCTGGACAGACAAGAACGATCAAAGCGAAGGTGATTGGAATTGGAACAGGAGGAACACCCCTAGAGTGCATTGGATAAATTCAAAATCAATTTCTATAAATCATTGGAGGAGGTGGAAAAGATTGATCGTTCATCAAAGTTGACTGTGAAAGAAGCAATTGCTAAATACCCAAAAATTGTCCAAGATGCTTCTATGACTGTTATGGCCTTGCCACCTACTCAAATTAGTGTAGAACGCTTATTTTCAGCCCTTAAAATCATCCGCTCTGACTTAAGAGCATCACTGAAAGAAGATTTAATGGAAGCGATCCTTTTTTTAAGAACAAATTCAGTTTAGGTTAGTACATTTTGTTATGGTTGTTTATAATACAAAAACATCTTATTAATTTGCTAAACCAATAATAATCTTATTTTGTTTAAGCTTCAATCAGTTTGTATTTTGGGATTTATTATAATTTTTGAATAAAAAGAAAAAAAGCCATTAAGGCATAGTTACAGCCACTAAGTAACCTGATGAGTCATGTGGTGGTGACGAAATGCCTTGTTTATGAATCTCCATTGGCCTAATAAAGCTAATCATAATCAATTTGGCCTTAACATTCCATCGGAGTCGGAATGTTAAAATTTTTGGAGTCGGAGTTGGAGTCGGCAAATTTTATCACCGACTCCACAGCCCTGCTTGTCACTAATGAATGCCTTAGTAATGGATTCCCCCTTCATTTCCTTTTCTCTAATCTATATCAGTAAAACTCTCTCCATTTCAGCAATAGCTTCCCTTCCTTCAGTACGTCTACTTGTAGCATCACTTACTTTAGTTTTCATTTCTTCCTTCTTAAAAATCGTCGAAACTGTACTGGCAGACAATCCATATTCAGCAGCAAGATCTTTGGTGCTTGTTCCAGATTCACTTTTTTTTAATAATGTCCTGCTTCATCTGGAGACTGATAGTTTTCCTGGATTTCTTTGGAGCATTAGCAGATCATGAAGGTCTTTTAGGGGCCATGACTACACGTTTTATACACTTATAAAGCTAATAAATTAAAATTTAATAGTGAGCAATTGTGTTGTATTATTGTAACAACACATGTTATCGTAAGCCCACTTGGTTCACTGTAATTCACTTTTTCTTTATTATGTGCACTGTAATTAACTTTATTTAGTACTAATAATGCTTAAAAGCATTAATTATTATTTATTCACTATATTAATTAATGATATTATAATGATAAATCACTGTAAAGCAAAATTTAAAAAAAAATATTGATAGCAATTGTGCACAACTGCTCACGACAGCTACCAACCTCCAACTGAACAGAAAACGTGTTGTTACGTTTTTCGTCACCAAATTTGTTCTGCAAGGTAAAATCATTATTTAAATCAATGGAGCCTTATGGAGGTAATTCGTTAAGCAAAAATTCGCTATTTAAGGCGTTCATTATGCAAGGCCTCACTGTATTAACTAATTATAGATGTAGCAACTCAATATCATTTTCTATCCCAAGAGGAGACAATGCCTAATGTATATCATGTGTTTTAAATGTAAAATGATAAAATTTTGTTGAAAAAAAACGCATTTTTGCTCATTTATTCACATATTTGGCTACAAAACTTGAAAAAACACTTTCAAAAGGTGATAAATCCAAAAAAAATCACATGTTCTCATGTAAAACGAAAAACTATTCATATAAATCATCATAAGATTGAGAATAATGTCCTTTTGACATAAATGCAGGATGCATCTTCCTGCTCAGTACTTTAGTAAGGATACATCTGTGACGAGTTTCAAACCTGTACATGGTATGGGAAGCCTCTGTCACTAATTCACACTTCTCTCAACACTCTGAGAGTGAGAAGACAAGTCTGGAATGTCTGGCTTAGTGTTAGTGTCCATGAATGACTGGATTTCTTCATCAGATAGGTGCTGTGTGGTAGGTGGTTCCATGACATCAGGGTCAGTGAGGTCAATGAGCTCATGCCAGTGATTTGCATTCCAATTCACCCGGGGAATTTTCTTCCCTGCTTCCTGGTTGCTCTCCATTCTATAAATGAAAAATGAAAATGAAAATATAAATGAAAATATAAATATAAATAAAAATAAAAATATAAATGAAAAATAGTACTCAAATATTGCCATTTCAATAATACAAACAAATTACCCACTTAAAGTGACAATTATAATATTTTTTACATATTTTTTGGAGAATAACAACTTTGGCCAAAAAAAATAATAATAATTACAAGAAGAGCAAAATTTACCTGTGTCAGAGTGAGTATAGTCTGAAGCCCAAGATTCCTGATTCTGTCTTCATCATCTTTCACCATGGCATAGAGGATGTTCTCAGGTCGGAGGCAGAAAACATTACCCTGGATGTTCTGTTTTACAATGCATTTCACATCATCAAATGGAATCAGCCTCAGTCAGCTGATAGTAGAGAAGAGGATGCGAGGAGAATCATGCAGCTTAGAGGATGCCTTTATCTCAAACGATGCAGGAGCATAAACTCGAACAATGTAATGATGGACCAACTTTTTCAAATTTAGGTTTGGTCTGTTGTCTCTTCTGTACAAACGAAGAAGTCGTATGGCAAGAGTTAACCATCTTGCATGGTTAAGTGGCCCAATCTTCCAAGCAGCCCATCTGTCATCTACTCTTCCTGATCCAATCCCTCTACAATACTCATACAGAAACCTTTGATCATGACTGAGGTTTTTCAATACTTCCTCTGGAATGTACCCTTCAATGATTGGAGTTTCCATAGCTTCAAACTGTATCTGAGGTTCATCCTGGATATCTTCTGTGCACCTTTGCCCAAGGGGCCTGCTGAAACTTCTTGGGCCAGTTGTCACTCCATCCATTTTTTTTTAAGAGAGCTTTTAGTGGGAGCTCATTCTGATGCAGTGTGCAACCAATAGTATGCAGTTTCCTCCCCAGAGTTTCTTCAAGGTTTACCACTAAACCACTCTTCCAGCCAGTGTTGGTTGCGGTATTATCAAGAAGAATGGCTCGGATACTTTCAAGGCTATTATATTCTTCAAGAACACTGAATGTCTCCTGAGCAAGGACCTCACCAGTGGCGCCTATAACAGGAATTGTTCTGTAGGTCAAGTAGGTGCCAGGAGATTTTCCATCTTCATAGGTGAAGGTGAGGTGATGTTCTGCATCAACACACTTTCGGAGAACAGTTTCCCCTTCAGGTGTCTCTATTTCTTTGTAAGTCATGGTATTCTCATCAACCTTCCCATCCACACCAACACAAATGAGCTCTCTTTTTCTCTGATTCCACACCCTCACTAACTACCCTAATTTGGGCTTTGGCCCTGTCTAATTTGCACTTGTCAATCATGATGTGATTGTTGTCAACTTCAGGTCTCAGTAGGTGTTTGATGTCATGGAGCAAGGCATTCCCAAGAGCTGCGCCCAGATTTGATGAACATTCACCTCTGACAAGTTCCATAGCATATCTGGGAAACTTTAAAAGGCTGTAGTCTCCTGAAGGCCTCTTCCTAGGCTGCCATTCATCTTCTCCTAACTGAAAATAAATGGAAAATATTAATGCATTTTGTTTTATTTATTTAATATTTATTTATTTATTTATTTAAATTTATTTATTTTTATATTTATTTATTTATAATTATATATAATTAATATAAATAAAAGGAAACTAACCTCACCACCAGATGAACTGCTTGTAAGTCCAGGGAACTCTGTAGGCTGTATGAAAGATCCTACTAGCTCAACTTCCTCCTGAGGTAGTACGTGTTGCTATCCTTGTTTGGCCTTCCTGTCTCTTTTGGCAGCAGCTGTGTCCACTGAAGACAGCTGGTATGTACCCTTAGGACCTGTTTTGGATCGCTGATCACGAAGGTATGCTCTTTCTTCAAGTGGCACCTTTGCATTTTGAGGGCAAACACAGATGATGTGTTCTTGTGTACACTTGTCTTACAGTATACTCTTGAATCACTGCAAGGCAAAATATCCAAAGAACAGGAACAGGCAGAAATATCAAAAAGTTTGTCCAAGTTAGCATCCAGATTTTGCTCAACACTTGCCTTAGCATGGATTCACTGAAGACCAAATGGATTTTAAATCCTTGCTAACTTGCTGCACTAAGGCCCAAAAACCTGCACCAGGGTTAGCATGATTAAGGTCATAATAGTATTGAATCAGCTGCCTGTAAGTGCTTGGTTTGGTCATTAATAATTCACAAGGACCACCTCCATACTTTTCTTCACTTTTCTTTCAGGTCAGGTGTCTTGTTTTTGCTTTCGGCATTACACCAGAAAATCTGAAGCATAATGAAAAGTGTTAATGCGAACAGCAATATGTAAGAAATAAGCGTGAATGGTCACAGGAAATATAATATTTTACCATTGTTTTTTAATAAAGATGCATAATTAATAATTATATAAAAATACAAGCAAAATGTTGATATTTATGCCTATAGAAACAAGTTAATAATTTTGGGTTTGCTTTGTTTTGGTTGCACGTATGCCGCATACAGGATTTTATGCATGAAGCGACAACAGAAAAAGTTAAAAACTTAAAAGCTAAATTCGCATTCTGATCTTTTATCAAAATGCATTTCTTTGTGATTTTCACATTTCATAGATGAAATGACAACTACTGGATATTTATTCGCTTTCTGGTACCAACTTTGACCACCCCTAATGTTCAAATTCATGAAGTACAGTACTTCCTTAATTCTTGAATAATATAAATCATGTACTTACATCCTTAATATTGTACAGTAATTTGGGCTTATGTTTTTTTATAGGTATGAAAACCTCATGAGAGATCTTGTACAAGACTTCAAATCCACATCATCGTACAAAAGGAGGCTTCAGATACTTACACTCTCACCATTTCCTATTTCTAAGACAATGGATTTGTTTGGTGCAACCAGATACATGGTTGACAGTTGACAAAGCCAGACATTTGAAGCATACATTTGGTATTATGTCACAGATCCCTATCTATAGTAAAGGAAGAAAACTAACTCAAGATATAATCTCTGAAATAAAGGAATTCTACGAAGATGATGAAGTCAGTCGTTTGTGTGCAGGGAAATCTGATTGTGTTAGCATAAGAAATAAAGATGGTGAAAAAGAGCACAAGCAAAAACGTCTATTACTAGGAAATTTAAAAGAATTATATTCAAAATATAAAGAAAACAATGATAATAGCTATTGAAAAATTTATTGAAGAATTTATTATTTAGCTTGAGAGAGATTGATTATTTAGGTTGAGAGAGATTATTTTTATTTAGGTGTAATATTAAGGTTAAGTTTACTTTAAATAGAGACAGTAATTATAGAAATAATAATGGCCTATTTAGACACTGTCAACATAGCTACAGACTTTTTCACTGTAGGTTGCAGTAGTTTTCAGGTTAAAATTTGGTCAGCAGCCAGATTACTAACTATGGTGAAGCTAAATTCATAAAAATTAATTTAGACTTACCAAAAATGAAGTTGCCAGTTGAACGTTACCCTTTCTGTTTCTAACTAATCCATAAGTTTCATTTAGTTTCCAGGTTTGAATTTTATTTGTTAAGTTTTAAGTTATTATTTAACACACTGCTAGGTTATTTATTTGTAGGGGCTATTTCCCAGACCTAGGTTTTGCAGGTTAAGTTAGGCTAGGGCTGTATTGCCCTTAAGTTTTGGGTTTTAAAGGTTTAAGGTTTAAGGTTTTGAAGGTTTTACTCAAGTTAAGTTAGGGCTATATTGCCTTTAGGTTTTAATAGGGGCTATAACAGCCATTTAATTATTGAGTTAGGGCAGTTGTAGCCCGGTTCGAGTTTCTTCTAGGTACCTAGTTTTTCTCTTACCTTAGTTATTTTCTTTAATTAACTTACTTATACCTAGTTCTGATAGGCCTCTATTTAGTTAAACAGGGTTTTTGTTTAATTGCAGTGGTTATTATGGATAAGATTTAAAGGTTGTGAGGTTTAAAGGTTGACTTTAAGTTGCCCGGTTAGTTGGGGAACCATGAGAATTTTTTTTTTTTTTTTTTTTTTTTTAACGAAAAAATAGCCTGCTTCATGCAGTCAAAAATTTTCAAGAGTGGACAAAGCTCCGTTTTACTTTATCTCAGAAGCTTTTTTCTTTCTTCTTTTTGTTAATTAGGGAAACCCAACTTCACTAGTTGGTTAGAAATGAGGGTTGTTATTTTTATTTATTTTGTTTATATTTTATTTGGAAATATATGCGGTTATTTCTAACCACTTTTTTTAACATTCCCCCCAAGGGGAAAAAATTTACCCAGAATTATATTCTTGGGAAATTTTATTTATTTATTTTTTTTTTTATGAATGAAAATGACATGCTCTACAGAAAAGTTCCTTTTAGGTGAAATATGAAAATGAAAGCGTCTTTTCTGTAGAACGTTAGTCCTAAGTTAGGTAATTATATAGAAAATGGCGCAACCCGAAGTATGATGTAAAAAACATTTTATTAGGTCAATTTTGATGTGCTGAAGCCAAATCTGTTAACCATTTGGTGTGCAAATGCTTCAAATTAGAGTAAATGTTATTTATATTTTACTCTTATTTTGAAGCATTTGCCTAAAAAATGGCTAACAAATTAGGCTTAAGCACATGAAAACTAACCTAACCTAACCTAAGAGTAAAATAATCAAATCAACTTACCTTTAACTTAAACATTGGGAGATAGACAACTTTGCCGCAGCTTTGAGGAAAAATGAAGTCTCTGATGCTGATCTAGGGACGTTATGTAAAAATAAATACCTAGCAAAATGATTTGATTATTTTACTCTTAGGTTAGGTTAGGTTAGGTTAGGTTAGTTTTCATGTGCTTAAGCCTAATTTGTTAGCCATTTTTTAGGCAAATGCTTCAAAATAAGAGTAAAATATAAATAATATTTACTCTAATTTGAAGCATTTGCACACCAAATGGTTAACAGATTTGGCTTTCAGCACTCGAAATTGACCTAATAAAATGTTTTTACATCATACTTCGGGTTGCGCCGTTTTCTATTAATTACCCTAAGTTGAGCTATTTTACAATTTTCAATTTGTGGTCTTCACAAAGATCCACTCTGTATTTTCCTTTGCAGTTCTTCCCGAAATCTAACTGCAGCTTGTCTTTGTGGTCGGTTGGTTAGAGCGCAGTAGTAGTGTCAGGAGAATCTACAGTTCCTGATTCTGTGGAAGAATTTTCCAGTTCTTCCAGGTCAATATTCGGTTTATCAGTTATTTCCAGTGGGTATAACCGATATATGTGTCTTCTGGAGAGATGACCATTGGGTGTTTTTACAGTTACATGCCTGATTATGCCATCTTCATCTGGGTGTAATGTTTCAATTACAGCAATCTTCCAGAAGTATTTGGGATTCATAGAATTTTCATCTAAGAGACATAGTTCTCCTACTTTAGGTTCTTTACTTACTGGTTGTTTGTGTTGTTGGTATTCTTTTTCCCTCAAACTACTCAAATATTCGTATCGCCATCTTTTTTTGATTTCTTGAGATTGTTTAACTCCCTTATGAAAGTAATCCAGTATTTTCTTTCTTTCTTTGTCCTCTGTTGCTTCATATAATCAGCATCCACCTGATCACTTCATTAACAGCTTCTTGGGTATCATTAGTGGTTAAAAAGTTGAATTTGGTATTGTCATACCCAAAAAGCAACTTGAAAGGAGTTAGTAGATCAGAGGAAGGATCTTCATTTGAATTAACATAAGTGAGTGGTCTTGAATTAATTGTATTCATTATTTCAAGAACAATTGTTTTTAGTTCAGTTAAAGGGATTTTTCTTCCTTTTAGGGAGGTATAGAGGGCTCTTTTGACTAAACCCACCATTCTTTCAGCTATTCCTAAGGTTCTGGGTGAATAGGCTGCTGTAAATTTCCACTGGATACCATGATCAGAGAGGTACTGAGACACAAGAACATTTTGGAACCAATGTTTAAGGTAATCTTCAGATCTTTTGAAGGTGGATTGATTGTCTGAAATCAAAACCTTTGGAAGGGAGTAGTTTAAGGACAAATGGTAGAGTTCTCTTAAAAAGGTTTTAGCAGAAAGGTCAGTGCAGATGTGAAGGCTGGTGAATCTGGTGGCGCAGCAAGTGAACAATAATAAGTAGACTTTCATGAATTGGTTATTCTCATCCTGGACAGAAATTGGACCAGCATAGTCAAGGGCAGTTTTTTCAAAGGGTTTTTCATAGCTTAAACGTTCCGTTACTAAGGGTCCAGTAGTAGGCACTTCATAAGCCATGGCAAAGTATTTTTGGCAAAACAGACATTGTTTCAGAACCTTTTTAACTACTTGCCTTATTTTGGGGATCCAGAATTCCTGTCTGAGGAAATTGCATGTGGTAGCTAAGGTTGCATGACTGGCTTTTGCATGACATTCAGTTACGATTAACGTTGTTAAATGAGAATTTTCAGGCAGTAGTACAGGATACCTAGCAGAATAGTTAAGGTTGTTGCATATTTATATCTCCCCATTGTTCTGACTAACCCTTCTTTGTCAATGAAGAGTTTTAGATTCTTTTGCAGCTTTGTTAGGTCCTCAACTTTTTCTCCTTTATTTAGTTTGTGATTATTTCTTTTTCTTTGAGAAATGTTGTTGCTGGACTAATTTTAGCCAGTAATTTGTGGCCTTAGTTTTGTAAGCTGTATGATTTTTCTCCAAAACAGCAATTTGTTCTTCCATTGTTAGGTTACATTTGGGGTTATATTTGTGAGTGCGGAAGTACTTTAAGTTTTCTATGAACCGTAGAACATAGGCAGTGATTCTGACCAGTTTTTTCCTGTTAGAGAATCTTTCCATGTTTAACAAGGGAGTTTTTTCATTTATTTCTTTACAAGTTGTTTGACACACATTTATTGTTGTCTGTAAGGTTTCTTGGTGGGGGTTAAAAATTAAGTTGGTTGGCCATTCAATTTCATTTCTCAAAAATGTGGGACCATGTTGGTAAAAGGGAAGAAGTTTTTGAAATTTCTTGAAAGATATTGGTCTGGTGAGTAGGTCTGCTGGGTTGTCTTCTCCTGCTACATGTCTGAATTCCAGGTGATGGTTTAAGTTTCTTGTTGCTTCCTGAATGTCTTTCACTCTGTTTTTTACAAAGATGGATTTCATTTTTAGAGATTTTTGAGCAATCCAATTTAAAGCCACCTGTGAGTCTGTCCAAATTATTGTTTTGAAGAACTTTTGGTTTTCTGAGTTTTCTTCTAGGTAGGTTTCTTTAAGGTATTCTAGTACTTTGGTTCCTAGGCAGATTGCCATTAATTCCAAGTTACAAATGGTCCAATTTTTTGATTTGGGGTTGACTCTTGATTTAGCGTAAATTAGTTCGGATTTTCCATTTCCAACTAGATAGCAACTTACTGCATAACCTTCTTGGCTGGCATCACAAAAGATGTGGAGTTGAAGATTTTCCATGAGAGGTTTGGGATTTTCAAAAGTTGTCTAGGAAAATTCAGAAATTCCACTTTGTTTATTTCTTTACAAAGTTTTTTCCATTCACGCAGCATTTCAGGTTCTAGATATTCATCCCAATCTTTTTTGGTAGCTACTACTTTCTGCATGAAGAGTTTTAATTTAAACACTAAGGGTGCAACAAATCCAATTGGATCAAACAATGATTGCACAGAACTTAGTATTTCTCTTTTAGTTTTGGCTTCTGAGTTCAAGTTTACAGTTTTTAGATGGAGTGTATCAGCATTTGTGTTCCAACCATATCCTAATAGTTTTACATTTTCTTTATCTTCTGAGGAGGCTATGTCATGTTTTTCAAATAGTCCTTGAAGTTCTGAGTGATTGGAGGCCCATTCATATAGCTTCAAATTATATTCAATTAAGTGTTTACACTATAATTGTAAAGGTCTTTGAGTTCTGAGAGATTGTTGGCATTAATTAAAGCATTGTCCATGTAAAAGCGGTTAGCTAGGTAGTCTGCCACTTGGTTTTGTTGTTCATTAAAAATGTGTTGGAGAGATTGTTGTAGTAAAAATGGACTGCTTTTGTTGCCAAAGGTAACTCTTTTATATTTATAGCAGATCAGGTTGTCGTCATTTGGAGCCAATTGGGTATCTTTTAACCACAGAATTTTGTGGGCATTGCAGTCAAATTCTGTTTGATATTTAAGTTGTAAATATGCTTTTTGAATGCTCCAATCATCAAATATTTACCATGCCTTAATTTAATGCACAATTTTGCTAAATGAGGTAGGAGTGAAGGGCAGTCCTCAGTAGCATCATTTACTGTTATTTCTTCTGGTTTGCTTTTACCCGAGGGATCTACTACAATCCTAACTTTAGTTGTTTGTACTCCAGGGCGAACTACTGGAAAATGAGGTAAAAAATTTCCTGCTTGTTTAAGTTTCTGTTAGGGCTACTTCTTCTATTATTCCTTCCTGGAATTGTTGTTCAAGGATGTCTGAATAAGGTTGCATTAAGTTATCTTTTTTTAATTTTTTGCAAGTGGACTTTAACCTGCTAATAGCATAGTTAAAGTTTGGTGAAATTTTATCTTTTTGGTCATTCCATGGTACCTTAACAGACAATCTTTCATCTTCTATTTTAACTTCCTTTTCAAAGTTTGCAATCAGATCTTTTTCTTTGTTTGAAAATGGTTCATCCCCAGAAATACCCAAGTTTTCTAGTTTGCTAAATTGTGCAATCTGGTGTTCAATTTTTTCTAGATCTTCATTAGAAGTTGTACTAGTAAGTAGCGGGTTGGTAATACAGAAGCTGATCTGATCTCTTATTGGTTCTTTTTCTTTTTCAGGGTAGTAATCTGAAGGGAAACCCAATAAAAGTATTCCATAGGGAGATTTATAACAAGAGGCAGTATGAATCTGATGACTGCTGAGGGCAAAAAGTTTGTGGGTTGCAGCCCCAAAAATTAACATGAAGTCAGCCACTTCATCAGCTTCAAAGTGATCTGCAAGCTGATAATTTAAGGATTTTAAATAAGTTTGAAGTTTCAGTAATCCGGAACTTCATATTTAATATTAATATCATCAATTATGATGGCTTCTATTTCTTGGTAGTTTCTAGAATCCTCCAATTTAATTATAGCTACTTCATAATTTGGTTGTTTCTTGTTGGCTATAAATCCTGTTATGGTTATGGATTCCTCGTAGTGTTTAGTTGGAAGATTTAATTTTTTCACAAGTTCCTTGGTAATGTAGCTGGCTTGACTACAATTATCCAAAAGTGCTCTGCATTTAATTGATTTTTCTGAGTTTCTTATTCTCATCTGCATGGAAGGAATTAATGCTACTTCTTGATCAGTGTTTTTTAAACTTAATAAGTTAGTAACTTGTTTCCCTTGTTTTGAGTTTTCTTTTTGGGTAGCTACTTCCGTACTGGTTTTGGTTTTCTTATCTTCCTCTGGTTTTCCTTTTTGTTTGGTACAAAGGAAGGATAAATGGTTAGAAAACCTACAAAATGAACAGGGTTGGAAAGAAATGGGGCATTCTTTGGCTTGGTGTTTAGATGAGGTACATTTAGTACAATAATTTAATTTAGCAAGTTTTTTCAGTTTATCCCAACTTTCAGGGAAAGAATCACATTTTGAGATTCTGTGAGTTTTTCTTACACAATTTGCAGTAAGGTTCTCTCTGGTCAGTATGTTGAGCTCTTCTTGAGGATTGTCTTTGGGTAGAAACTGCCAGAGCAGCTGTAGTTTGGCCAGAATACCATGGTTTTCTGGCTGGTTCTGGAGAGAAGTTTCTTTTTTGTTTAGGTATCAAGGTAGTTAACTCACTTTGTTCCAGATCAAAATTAACATTAGCTAAGGTTTTGGTAGCTTCAGCAATTGCTTCTTTAAACTTATCAAAGTGGTCATAGAGTTTAAAACCACAAGTTCTTAAAAATTCCTGAGTTTCTTGAGTTAGTTTATTATAATATACATACAAGAGTATATCTTCTAATTCTAATTTTTGAGTTTGCATTAAATTTATGGTAGAGTGCATATCTGTTTGAAAGTCATGAAGTGATTTAAAATTTTTGGTTATTATGGATTTGGTTAAGTGATTTTATTATGGAGAATTTAATTTGGCCTGGTGTTGCATAACAGCCCTCCAACTGCTGCCATGCTTCTTTTTGGCCTGGTGTTGCATAACAGCCCTCCAACTGCTGCCATGCTTCTTCATAAGATGTTTTACTTTCTTGCATGCAGTTTATTTGAATGGCAGGGTTTCCACTCAAATGTTGTTTTAGGTAGGCAAATTTCTCTTCTTCGGAAAGACCTATGTTATCATAAATGTTTCTGAATGAGGTCTTAAAGTTTTGAAATTTAGAGGGATTTCCATCAAATGGTAATATTTGAAGCTCAGGAATTTTAGTACTTATTCTTGGTTTAGGTTTGGCTTCGGCATTATTTTCTTTTTTAGTTGTTAATGCTTGTATCATTTGACCTATTTCAATGTGGTAACTATTTTTTTCATCTAGTTTTTCTTGTTTAGCCTCTGAGAAGCCTTCGGAACAAACATACATTTTAAGGATTTCATCATCTAAATTTTGTAACTTGTCCAGTTGTGAGGACAAAAGCTGAGCATATAAATTTTTTTGTTCCTCAGTCCAATCATCCAATCTCTCTTTGATTGTAGCTAAAAGTTTAGTAGTTGAGGTTCTGATTGCTCCCCTCCTTTTTTACCAATTTACTAGTTTCAAGTGCTTCCACATCACTTCCCAACCATGTCTCCATACTTTTTCCTGGAGTGGCTTCAGTTTCATTAGCCATTTTTTAGGTTTAATATTATAAATGATATTATCAATGATATTTATAATTAAATTTTCAGATTATGTAAAAAATTTAATTCACTGGATTTAAAACTATTGTATCAGAAATAAAACAAAAAAGGGTAACTAACTTCTCGACTGCCCACCCGGGGGCGCCATATTGAAAAATTTATTGAAGAATTTATTATTTAGCTTGAGAGAGATTGATTATTTAGGTTTAGAGATATTATTTTTATTTAGGTGTAATATTAAGGTTAAGTTTACTTTAAATAGAGACAGTAATTATAGAAATAATAATGGCCTATTTAGACACTGTCAACATAGCTACAGACTTTTTCACTGTAGGTTGCAGTAGTTTTCAGGTTAAAATTTGGTCAGCAGCCAGATGATTAACTATGGTGAAGCTAAATTCATAAAAATTAATTTAGACTTACCAAAAATGAAGTTGCCAGTTGAACGTTACCCTTTCTGTTTCTAACTAATCCATAAGTTTCATTTAGTTTCCAGGTTTGAATTTTATTTGTTAAGTTTTAAGTTATTATTTAACACACTGCTAGGTTATTTATTTGTAGGGGCTATTTCCCAGACCTAGGTTTTGCAGGTTAAGTTAGGCTAGGGCTGTATTGCCCTTAAGTTTTGGGTTTTAAAGGTTTAAGGTTTACGGTTTTGAAGGTTTTACTCAAGTTAAGTTAGGGCTATATTGCCTTTAGGTTTTAATAGGGGCTATAACAGCCATTTAATTATTGAGTTAGGGCAGTTGTAGCCCGGTTCGAGTTTCTTCTAGATACCTAGTTTTTCTCTTACCTTAGTTATTTTCTTTAATTAACTTACTTATACCTAGTTCTGATAGGCCTCTATTTAGTTAAACAGGGTTTTTGTTTAATTGCAGTGGTTATTACGGATAAGATTTAAAGGTTGTGAGGTTTAAAGGTTGACTTTAAGTTGCCCGGTTAGTTGGGGAACCACGAGAATTTTTTTTTACGAAAAAACTAGCCTGCTTCATGCAGTCAAAAATTTTCAAGAGTGGCCAAAGCTCCGTTTTACTTTATCTCAGAAACTTTTTTTCTTTCTTCTTTTTGTTAATTAGGGAAACCCAACTTCACTAGTTGGTTAGAAACGAGGGTTGTTATTTTTATTTATTTTGTTTATATTTTATTTGGAAATATATGCGGTTATTTCTAACCACTTTTTTTAACAATAGCATAGAATTTTCTACCTTTGCCAATCTGAGGCCTAAATGGTGTGTAATTGCTGGAGGCAAAGGAACCCATTTAGTTTGTGTTTGCACCCACCACCAGAATCCTAAACTCATGGTATCAGCAATTGCAGAGAAAAACTTAACCTATTACACACTTGTGGAAAAAAGTGTTTGTGATATAAATTCTTCTACATGCATGTTACATGGATGTCGAGAATGTCCTGGTAGCATAGGCATATTTAATTTCTTAAATACTATACCTTCCTTGACAAGCAGAGATTCTGTCAAATATGTTCAGTGGACTAATACAGATAGATCAACATTGGAAACTCATATAGCTTCTCCAGATGATTTATTGAACACCTTTCAGAAAGCATTTTTCTCTTACTAGGCACCACTACATTGCAAAAAGCCAGAGTCAGTATTTGAAGACTATGAAACAGAATCTTCACTCTAATGAAATACTTGTGCTAGGGGATTTTGCAGAAAACTATTCATTTATCACTCAAGATGAACCACAGTTTTCACTGGACAAATGACCAGGTGACCCTCCATCCATTTGTGGTGTATCACATGAAGGATGAGGAATTAATTCATACTAGTTACTGTATTATTAGCGATTGTCTTGAGCATTCAACATCAGCAGTTCACACTTTTCAGCAATATTTAATGAAGGACAGAAATTCCCCAACATACAAAAAGTAATTTATTTCTCTGATGGGTGTGGAGGCCAATACAAAAACAAATATAATTTCAGCACTCTATGCTATATCATGAACATTTTGGTGTGAAGGCTGAGTGGAATTTCTTTGCCACAAGTCATGGGAAAAATGCTTGTGATGGTATTGGAGGAACTATTAAAAAAGTTGTAGCAAAGGCTAGTTTGCAACATACTGATACTGGTCATATTCTAACACCAAGAGTTTTCTATGATTTTTGCACTGAACACTTTAATTCAATTATTTGTTTGTATGTTACAAAGGAGGAGGTTCATGCGGATAAATTCAATCTTTCTAGTAGGTTTAATGAAGCTTTACTGTTAAAGGTACACAGGGTTTCCACAGGTTTGTACCAGAGTCAGAAAACCTAATACAAGCTTATCAGACATCTGATTCAGATAATTGTAAATTGTTTAGAATAAGTACTGGGGCTGAACCAGATAAAGACAGTCAACTAGTTGAAAAAGATGAGTATCAAATTGGCCAGTATGTTGCCTGTAAATATAATGATAAAGTTTGGTTTGGAATTATTTTAGACACTTCAGAAGAATATGGTGATTATAAAATCAGTTTCCTCACCTCATCAGGATCTACCACTCAGTATTATTTTTCGATGAAAGAGGATATTTTCTGGATAAAACAAAGTGATATGATTTCTATTACTTACTCCTTCAATCCAAAGCAAGTTCAAGAACTTAATGGGAGTTTGGAACCAAGACTAGGATAAAAATCTGTTGAAAATTAACTATATATAAACTTAGGTAGATATAGATTATTAGCATTAAGAATTATTGCACCATGTGTAAATTGCAATGTATTAATTACCTAACATCTGACATGAATTTGTAAAAATTAGTCTTTTAAGTAAAAGTAGCCATTTTGAAATCTGTAAATACCTACTTTATATGCAAATACACATATATTTCTTTTCATATATTGATAGAATAAGGTTGAAACTCATTTTTTGTATATATGAAAATTTTAAAAAAATCTGTAATTTAGGGGGGGCAGGACCCCTTCAAATGGAATAAAGTGTCAACTTTTTTCTATTAATTTTAGCCATTTTTTCTACTTATGCTAATGCTAATTTGTTGTGTGTGCAATTACCTTTCATAAACACTAAATCACTGTTCTATTTCAATTAGGGACTGAGTTATGATGGTTTGAATATTTACAGTTTTCAACCCCACCCCCCAAAAAAAGGGGGAGCATAATTTTTTAACCATAACTCTGATTGAGCTGATATTTAAAATTTGGTACTTACTAGCATAGACCATTCTATAAACCAAATTTAAGCAAAATCTAGGAGGGTGTGGTTTTGACCACTGCATGATTTGTCATGGAATGACCCCTCATTGACATAACTCCATACTTAACCTTGACTTCTTTTTCAAAGATTCTTGATCTTCTTATGAAACAAAATTAGTTGCTTCATCGCCATAGGTTATATTACATGCAGGACTAGTGTTAGGTGATGCAGACAATGATTATCTCATTTTTACAAATTCAGGCACTATTATGCAAGTAAATTTGAAATGAGAATCTAAAATGTGAGAAATTATGCGAGTAATGTCTGCCTTCCACTGCCTGAAACAATTCTGTAAATTTTTTTTGAAATCATTTTTCATAGTATGAACAACTGCATCATCAGTTATGTTAGGCAAAAATATCATGAGACCTGTTACATCGGGAGACACCATGTGAAGACAAGAAGAATCAGAGGAAAAGTCATTCATTAATTTTTCACATCGACTAAGAAGCTTTACAAGACACTGAATTAGAGTCCACTGATGATCATTGAAGGTTGCTACAGTATGTCAAAGTCCGAGACATATGCAACAACCACAATTTTTCATTGAAGAAGTCATTGTAACATATAGAATGTAGAGTTCCATTGGGTGATAACTTCTCTTGTAGTTTGTTTTCAGGTAAATTATGTTGCTTCTGAAATTCCTTAAGTCTGTCAAAAGCTGGAGATGAATAATTAAAATGCAACAGATTGGGCACACAATTGCACATATCTCTGAAATAGACTTCTGGCTAAGAAGGGCTTCATCAACTGCCAAGTGCTAAAGTATGATTCGCACAAGCAACGGAGTAATTTTGAGAATGCTAACAGCTTTAGTAATATTACAGCCATTGTCGTGCACAACTGCATGCACACGATCGCTCTTTATTGACCATTCTTGCAATATAGAAGTCAATGCAGTTGCAAATTTTTCATGAGTATGGGAATGTGGCAGATTTTTGGTGGCTAAAACATGCTTTTACTCACATTTACTATTAATTCTATGTTCTGTCAAACTGATAAAGGCTTCAGTTTTTTATAGTGATGCCTAATAACTAGAGATGGAAAGAGTATATCAGTACTCAAGTATGGGTTTTTGTTAAACTCATACTTGAAGTAATCTTAAATTGTCATAATCATACTCATACTTGATATAATCTGAAATTGCTGTAATTGTACTTGCACTAAAACTAATTTCAAATATGAGGATCTGTCCTAGATGCCCAGTGTACCATGAAAGCAACAGTTTACAACTTCAATTTGGTTTATATTGTCAGATTTATTTCCTATATTTTTATGCAATACTTTACACACTTATAATAATATTAATAACTAAGTGGCAATTTTTAAAGCAAAAAACGTTAGTGAAGAACATGTCTTGCATTTTATTACTAAATAGGTAAAAAAAAGTGTACTCGTACTCAACCACTCAAAAAATACTGCTCTTACAACTCCAAAATTTTGGTACTTTTTCCACCTCTACTAATAACCCCAAATAAAACTATTATTTGGAATTTGGTATTTGGCCAAATAGTTTTGCACCAAATATTTGGTATTCAGTACATCCCTAATACTTGTATAGTTATATATAATGTTACCTCAGACCATGCATGGAACAAGGAACTCTTCTGGAAAAATTAAATCCACTATAGACTGAATAAATAATGGTAAATGACAAATACTAAAGTTTTTCTTTTTCATGATGGAAGCCCAATGTGAGCAATGGGTCATGACTGGGTCATGATTTAATTTTCCCAGAAGAGTCCCTTGTTCCATGCACAGTCTGTGTAACATAAAAGTTTCTCAGGTGACCATTCTGAGTTGTATCATATATATATATATATATATATATATATATATATATATATATATATATTAGTGCCACATAAAAATCATTTTTTGATTTTTAGGATGGCCCTTTGTGGGATTGTTAGGTTGGGTGAAAAAGCCCTGAATATGAAATTTTAGCCAAAATGAAGGATATTTAGGGGTTCCGCATCGACCATCTCTGGTGTACCACGTGTCAGAAGTAATGAGTTTCTCCAAGAAATTGCTCCAGCTCCAAGGGGTAAAGTAACATGTACAATGTCAATATAAATGCTATCATATACCATGGCGTAGAGGACAGTCACAGCTATATTTCCATAGCACTAAGTTTATTCCATCTCCAATATTTTTTTTATATTAATATTTTTGTCGTGGTTCAAAAGTTTTTTTTCAAAATTTCACCTTAATATGTTTATGCTTTGTAATCCAAACCACACCAACCGGCAACCAGCTTATAACAACACAATACGCAACTAGCAAACAGTACAAACACCTTAACAATATTGTTCAACATTATTTCATAATTAATTGGAATAAACTTATCCCACCATGCCTGGGTAGCAGGATACTATTCTCTGTGTGTAATGTTATTAATAATACAAAATCATTAAATCAATTTCAATTTTATTGCAACAAAACAACTTAATATCATTAAAATAAAAAACATTTTATTCTGTATTAATCATAGTAATATACTGAGCCTACTGGCCATATAAATCAAAATAATAACCAAGAAATAAAGTATATACGATTATACATTGTTATACAGGATTAATAGGAGTAACACCCTATAAAAATGAAGCAAATTCAAATATACCATAAAGTACTCCCAAACCCGTTAAGGATTTCCGCTGCGGGCGCTCGGGTACTCTTTGCGGTGCTTCTCAACGACTTGCATCAAGTACTGCTGTTGCTCCTCATCCTTGGTGAGTGCGAGATTGTAGTTCTGCATCAGCACGACCCCTCGCTCCGCCCGGACATTGACAACGCTCAACGTAGAGACACGCCATTTCCCCGCCAGGTAGGACGCATTGTTCGACCAGGTAGCTGGCTCCAACTCTAGAAAAGAAGTATTGATCATGAGCCACTCGAAAAGAAGTGTGCTGGATGTCGTGCAAAAGTCTGCGACTGTCTTTCGCTCGAGCTCCTCTGAGCAAACGTCCAAGGCAATGCGCTTGGGTGGCTCCTCGGTGCCCTCGACATCCTTGATGGCTGTCACAATTCGACTCTTCTCCTCCAGCGGAGTGTCATCATCGAAGAGAGCGAGGGCGGCCAGGTGTTCACTCAGGTACCAGAGATGTCATCGAAACACAGGGGAGGTAGCCTTGGACACGTCCTTGTCCACCTTGTCGTAGTCAACCAGCGCCTTGAGCATCGCCAGGTCAGTTCGAGGGGCAGCGGCGGGAAGGGGCGCCGTTGTGGAGGGTGAACCCTTTCCCCTTTTAGTTCTCAGCCCTTTCCCCCTGGCCTTGATTATTATTATTTATATATTAAATTTCTTTGATTTTTGAATGAAATATTTGTTATAGAAAGGATTTTAATGGTTCTCTCTCTCTTTCCAGCAAACAAATAATGAATAAGAATAATAACTGTTATAAGAAATTAGAAAGATAGTAGTAAACTATTAAGTATTAAGATAATAAATAATAAACATTAAGTACTAAAGTATTAATATTAGCAAACAAATAAATAAAGAAATAGTTATAAGATATGTTAATGTTAATATTTTAATGAATGAAAAGACTAAACAATAAGTTATATAAAGAAATGTTAAACTTGTAAACAAGGAATGAGGAATAAAACAGTTTTATTAAATTAGTATGGGAAAAAGAGTGAGAGTTGGACAGTCGCTTGTAAAACCCTGTTAGTAAATGAATAATAAAGTACTGAGTTGTTAAGTATTAACAAACAAACAAACAAATGAAAAGAAGAATAAACAAATTTAGTAAAAGAGACGCTTCTGAGGTTTAAAAGTGTCGGCGTGTGTGTCAAAACTCGAGTTTTGAGAAGTGGGCGGAACCAATTGGCGCATGTGTGGAAATATAAATAATAAAAAATATAGTTTAAGAGGGTAATTTGACAAGAGAAAATAAAGAACATAACAGAGGAAACTAAAGTCAGGCTGGATTTGTCTGAGGCTGAAGACCGTTATTGGACCAAGGGAACTTTAAGTTCTGTTAGGAAGGGGATGCCGGAGATAGGGAACCACTAATAGAAGGAAGCTATTCTGGCAAGTAAGACACTGTTGGTGGCAGGAGCCAGCAGTCGTGGAATCGGGGGTCTGGGCAGCGAGCCTGGATCCAACAACCCTTCAAGGTAAGCAGCCTGGTTTCGTGGGGGTCTTAAACAAAAGAAAAATTCTTATTCGTGGTGCAGTTAGGTTAATCCGAATCCCACCACACCGTAAACCAGGCTGGAATGTAAACCAGCAGCGCAAAGTTTACGAAGCGCAGGATGCCCCGGGCCTCGCGAGCCTTAATGGGGAGCTGCTGCCGGAAGAGGTGGAGCTTGATGGCGTATATCACTTTGGCCATCCATCGGGCGCGGTGGAGTGCACCCAGTTGCATGAAGCGCACACCTCGCTGGGGGACGCCTCCAAGCGCTATGATCGCCAGCTCCAGGAGCTCTCGGTAGTTGTCCCACGGCTGGCCCTTGGTGATGTTGTGGAGGGGTGAACCCTTTCCCCTTTTAGTTCTCAGCCCTTTCTCCCTGGCCTTCATTATTATTATTTATATATTAAATTTCTTTGATTTTTTTTTATGAAATACTTGTTATAGATAGGATTTTAATGGTTCTCTCTCTCTTTCCAGCAAATGAATAATCTTTGTTTTAGAAATTTGCAAACAAATGAATAAGAATGTTATAACTGTTATAAGAAATGTTAGTATTTTTACAAAAGAATAGTATAACCAATAAGTCTTAAATACGTATAAAAAGTAAATAATAAGGAATGAATAATTGTTGAATAAGTATGTTATAATAAAAATAGTAATAAGTAAATAAACATTAAGATAAACTATGAAGTAGAAAGATAGTAATAAATAATAAGCATTAAGATAATAAATAATAAACATTAAGTACTAAATTGTTAAAATCTTAACAAAAAGAATAAACAATAAGTTGTATATAAAGAAATGGTAAACTTGTAAACAAGGAATGAGGAATAAAACAGTTTTATTAAATTAGTATGGGAAAAAGAGTGAGAGTTGGACTGTCGCTTGTTAAACCCTGTTAGTAAATGGATAATTAAGTACTGAGTTGTTAAGTTTTAACAAACAAATGAATAAGAATGTTAAATGTTATAAGATATGTTAATATTTTAATGAATGAAAAAAAGAATAAACAAATTTCGTAAAAGAGACGCTTCTGAGGTTTAAGTGTCGGCGTGTGTGTCAAAACTCGAGTTTTGAGAAGTGGTGGGAACCAATTGGCGCATGTGTGGAAATATAAATAATAAAAAATATAGTTTAAGAGGGTAATTTGACAAGAGAAAATAAAGAACATAACAGAGGAAACTAAAGTCAGGCTGGATTTGTCTGAGGCTGAAGACCATTATTGGACCAAGGGAACTTTAAGTTCTGTTAGGAAGGGGATGCCGGAGATATTGAACCACTAACAGAAGGAAGCTATTCTGGCAAGTAAGAAACTGTTGGTGGCAGGAGCCAGCAGTCGTGGAATCGGAGGTCTGGGCAGCGAGCCTGGATCCAACAACCCTTCAAGGTAAGCAGCCTGGTTTTGTGGAGTTCTTAAACAAATCAGAAAAAATTCTTATTCGTGGTGCGGCCGTTAGGTTACTCCGAATCCCACCACAATGTGACCCTTGAAACGCGCGATCAGATCATCTCGCGCCTTCAGCAGCGGCTTAGTAAGGTCTTCCTTGGAGATGGCGCTGAATTGGTCGGTGCAGACGGATTGCCAGCGCTCCTTCAGTCGCGAGAACAGTTTAATGTCAGGACCAGAGGAGGGGCCCATGCACTCGATGAAGGCTTTCTCTGCCACCAATTCTAGCATGTGGTGCCGACAGGCCAGATTCAGCAGCTGGAGGTGAAGGCCCTGCTTGATGAAGATGCAAGCGCCCGAAACGACGCCCGTGTTGGCAGCTGTCGTGTCAAAGGAGAGCCCAATGACACGATCAGCGATTCCCCAGTCATCCAACGAGTTCAGCACAGCATCTGCTTGGGCACGACCAGTTCCAGCAGGCAGCTTCGGCATGGGGAGAAGATTGTCGACGCCATCGCCGGACACGACTATGGCGAGGCGATCGACCTTCTTGCCGCTGAAGTCGGAGACCATCTTCCCGTCCCAGTGAATGATAAGCGGGACACTGGGATCGAACGTCATCTTCACTTCTTTGGCGATTTCCCCTCAATGACGCAATCGCCAATGCTGAATCGTCTCGTGACTGAGAGCCAGTTCATCTGTGTCTTGAATATCCAGACTGGAAGCAGCTGCTTTCATGAGTTGAACAGCTCCACGGTTGCTTGTTTTGGTCCGGTCCAGTGCCAACGCTAGGTCTTGAGTCATAATGTTCTTTTTGCAACGGCGCTTTGTAGGTGGATTGGTTTCCTCTTCTGTCGAGCAATTAGGCGACGACGACGAGTTTGATGATGTAAGGGTTGCTGTTGCCAGTGATTGCTCTGATTGCTTTTGCCGTTGCCTTTCTTTGGCAGCTTCACGCGAGGATGCACGTTGCTCAATTCCAGTGAGGATTTTGTCCACCCCGGACATGACACCACGGCGACCCTTTTCGCATTGAGCAAGAAGGAAGTCACGATCTTCCTGGATGGTGATGACGGAGAGGGCGTTGTCGAGAGCCACATCAAAAATGTCATCGAGTCCCTCGGTGAAGGCTGCCCTGGCTGCCTCACCTGTGGCGCCGGACCACTTCTGGCTGCGCTGCAGTGCCTGCCAATTGTCGTAAAGTCTAAGCAGTTTTCGCGCGGCGCTTTTGGAGGTCATGGTCGGGATTCTGGCCATAGCCCAGAAAGTATACACCTTGACGATCACATTACGCGCCACCTCGGCTAGAAGTTGTTTTTGCACCTTATGAAACTGTATAAACCGGCGAAGCACTTCACCATTTGAAAGTAACCTGTTTCCCGTTAGGGGGCTTGGGTTGGCGTGTCCGATTAGCCATATCTCGGTCTTGGATCTCAGTGAGCTTGCGGTAGCCATCATGAGATGATCACGCGTTGAATGCGTGAAGGAGACTGATTGACTGAAGACTGTGACAGTGTGACTCACCACACTAACCCGGCGATGCGCTGTTGCCAGATCTCAATGCTGAAAAGTAGTGAAAATATATACAATGAGAAGCAAATATTAATTATAAATATTTAAATTTATGAAATGCATAAATTATAGCAATATATATGCAGGGTTGGCTGGTTTAACCCAAATAGTTTAAACCATTTAAAAAAAACATGTTTTTCTGGGGTTTTTTGTTTTTTTATAATTTCAATTTTTACAACACAAATTATTTAATTCATAAACTAATAGCTCTAAAACTAAAACTTATATTTATATTGATAAGACCTAAAAACCATCAGTTCAGGGTAGCCTAGTATGTATGGTAGTATATAATATAGCTACCTTGCACTAGCAGGCCTATTTAATAGTGGCATTGCACATAAAAGGATTGAAGTTACCTGTATCAATTACATTATAAACGCATGTAGCTACAAATATAAATGTTGTTATTAGGTTTATTTTCATTTTTGTGAAGTTAGCACTTCTTACATCTAACATCTTCCAATTAAAAAATGAGACAGTCAGCAATTCTAATTTCTAAGTACCAGTACCTAATTGAGTTATCTGAGTTAAGTTTTTTTTTTTTTAAAAACCATTGGTTTTGGGGTTTTTTCAACCCTGTATATATGTAATAGTGCCATGGTTACAGGTTTCCAGATAAATCCATTATTTCAAATACATGGTACAACAGAAACGGTCGATGCGGAACCTCTAAATGTACTTCGATCTGGCTCAAACTTCATATTTAGGGTTTTCTCATCCAACCAAACAATATGACTAAGGGCCATTCAAAATTTCCAAATTCTAAAAACTGCCCCTATAGTGTGTGGCACCCTAATATATATATATATATATATATATATATATATATATATATATATATATATATAATATATATATATATATATTTTTTAAGTTCAGGAAGAACCGATTCGCCTCTATTTAAAAGGGCATATCTCGGCAGAAAAACAAAGAAAAAGTGGGAGGAAAGACAGAGGAAAAAGAAAGGGTAGAGGGGACAGTCGAAGTGGAAAAAGACCAAAGGATGACAAGGACTGCAGGGTCGAGCCCCATCATCCTTGGGTGCTAGGGCCGGGAGGGCGCACGTGAAACCTCCAGGAACAAGCACGTACAAACGAGCACAAAGAGCACTCAAGAGTACGAGCTTAGAACCCCCTTGCGGGGATATATATATATATATATATATATGGTTGACGTTTACGACAGTCATCGGGTGGTTGATGTAGTGTATTTAGATTTTCAAAAAGCATTTGACACCATGCCGCACAAAAGACTAATTGAAAAAACTAAGGCTCATAGAATCAGGAGTGTAGTAATAAATTGGATAGAAGAGTGGTTGCAAGGTAGGAAACAGAGGGTGGTCATTAATGGAGTGGAGTCATGTTGGGCTAATGTAGCGAGTGGTGTTCCTCAGGGTTCTGTATTGGGTCCCTTGCTTTTTCTTATATACAGGGTGTCCCAGGAGGAAATGTCAAAAATCTACTTAGAAATACCCAAAGAGTGAAATGGTGCAAAGTATTATATCGATATGGGTCTGATTCCCAACCATTACCAAGATATAGGCCTCTACATTTGGGTAATTAAAACATAATAAAAAGGCGATCTTAGATACTATTTAATGACACTTGTGGTTTACAAAAAGTACAAACATACAATACACTATTGCACTTATTGCAAAATGGTTTCAAAGTGACTCCCTCCTCCTTCAATGCACGCGGCGAGCCTCCGATCCATAAAGTCTTGCCAAGAAAAATGCGGAAGTTCATTTCTGAGGTTTATGAACGCATCCTGTATACGTGCAACCAACTGCTCCCTAGTTTCGGGCTTACCCCGCTGATAAACATTACTCTTCAAGAACCACCAGACAAAAAAATAATGTAAATAAATAATGTGAGGATCTGCACAGTTGCCAATGTATCATTAAATGTCATTGAATATTATCTAAGATCGGCTTTTTATTATGTTTTAGTTACCCAAATGTAGAGGCCTGTATCTCGGTAATGGTTGGGAATCAGGCACATGTCGATATAATACTTTCTACTTAGAAATATCCAAAGAGTCAAATGGTGCATTCTTGACATTTCCTCCTGGGACACCCTGTATATTAACGATTTAGATGATGGCCTAGTCAGTACAGTTTCAAAGTTTGCGGATGACATGAAGCTGGGTGGTAGGGCGATTAATGACGACAATAGAGGTAAAATCCAGGAAGATCTGAATAAAATTGTTGATTGGTCAGTCACATGGCAAATGAGATTTAACATTGATAAGTGCAAAATTTTGCATATAGGTTCGCGTAATGGTAATTTTGTGTATAGTATGTCAGGGAAAGATTTAACAAGCGTAGAGCAGGAAAAAGATTTAGGAGTTATAGTCACTGGTGATTTAAAAGTAACGAAACAAAGTACAGCAGCAGTCAATAAGGCGAACAAAGTGTTAGGTTTTACAGCTCAAAATTTTGAGTACAAATCGCGCGATATTATAGTTACTCTTTATAAATCATTAGACCCCATTTCGAGTACATGGTCCAGTTTTGGAATCTACATATGCGCAAAGATATAGACAAAATCAAGAGAGTTCAAAGATGAGCAACTAAGATGATTCCGTCGCTTAGGTTAAAGTCATACGAGGATAGGCTTAAGGAGTTAAAATTGACTACACTTGAAACTAGGAGGCTAAGGGGTGATGATCTAATCCAGGTGTTCAAAATTATGAATGGGTTCGATAATGTAGAGATAGCTTTTTCAAAATATCTCATAATGGGCTAGAAATAACAGGTGTAAGTTGACAAGTAGAAGGTTTGAGACAACAGTTGCCAAAAACTTTTTTACGCATAGAATAGTAAATAGCTGGAATAGTTTGCCAGTAGAAGTAATTAGTAGCACATCTATAAACATGTTTAAAAATTGATTAGACGCACATGTTGTTAGATTGGGTATAGTTTAAGGTAGTAGAATTAAGGCTTTGTGGTGATAGATCCCACAGCTCAACACAAGTGTTGTGGGATATAGGGAGACAGCATCTTGGGTTAGGGGATACTCTCTGTCCTTACACACCCCATTTAAAGAGATTCCTCTGCCGAGCGGTGCCCCCCATAGTACTGTGAGGTATTGAAAAACTCATGATCTTCACTTGTCCCACTATTGAAAAATTTATTATTTAGAATTTATTATTTAGCTTGAGAGATTATTTTTATTTAGGTGTAGTATTAAGGTTAAGTTTACTTTAAATAGACACTGTAATTATAGAAATAATAATGGCCTATTTAGACACTGTCAACATAGCTACAGACTTTTTCACTGTAGGTTGCAGTGGTTTTCAGGTTAAAATTTGGTCAGCAGCCAGATTACTAACTATGGTGAGGCTAAATTTAAAATTAATTTACTTACCAAAAATGAAGTTGCCAGTTGAACGTTACCCTTTCTGTTTCTAACTAATCCATAAGTTTCATTTAGTTTCCAGGTTTGAATTTTATTTGTTAAGTTTTAAGTTATTATTTAACACACTGCTAGGTTATTTATTTGTAGGGGCTATTTCCCAGACCTAGGTTTTGCAGGTTAAGTTAGGCTAGGGCTGGATTGCCCTTAAGTTTTTGGTTTTAAAGGTTTAATGTTTAAGGTTTTGAAGGTTTTACTCAAATTAAGTTAGGGCTATATTGCCTTTAGGTTTTAATAGGGGCTATAACAGCCATTTAATTATTGAGTTAGGGTAGTTGTAGCCTGGTTCGAGTTTCTTCTAGGTACCTAGTTTTTCTCTTACCTTAGTTATTTTCTTTAATTAACTTACTTTTACCTAGTTCTGATAGGCCTCTATTTAGTTAAACAGGGTTTTTGTTTAATTGCAGTGGTTATTAAGGTTAAGATTTAAAAGTTGAGAGGTTTAAACGTTGACTTTAAGTTGCCCGTTAGTTGGGGAACCATGAGAATTTTACTTAAAAAAAAAAAAGCTCGCATCATGAGGTCAAAAATTTTTCAAGACTGGCCAAAGCTCCATTTTTCTTTGTCCCAGAAACTTTTTTTTTCTTATTTTTGTTAATTAGGGAAACCCAACTTCACTAGTTGGTTAGAAACGAGGGTTTTTATTTTTATTTATTTTGTTTATATTTTATTTGGAAATATATGCGGTTATTTCTAACCACTTTTTTCAACACCCACAAACACCTTGAAATGGGAGACCAAAAATGGGTGCACACACATTTCTACATTACTGTACAGTCTTTACAGCCACACCTACAATTTTCCTCCTAAGTACATATCAGGTCATCCCATAAGTAATGTCATTTTTTATGATAGATTAAGTTTAAACAAGTCCTACTCGGTTTAAGCATAAATTTTCCGAAGGTTATATCTATGAAGAGATCTATCGTGTTTTGCTACATACTTTACAGACCTTGACCAGTGAAGACGTGTGTTTTGCTTTATGTGAACCCCTCATAAACATGGCAGTATCAGAAGAGCATATAATGCTTTATGAGTTCAAAAAAGGGAATAGTGCGACTGAAGCAACATGAAACATTCAGGATATTTATGGCAACGATATTACGCATGTGAGGAAATGTCAAAGATGGTTTCAAAAGTTTAGGAATGGTGACTACTGTTTGACAGATGCAACACGCTCTGGATGCCCTGCTAAGTTTGATAATGACCTGCTGTTAGCCGCACTTGAAGAAGACTGTTCAACAACTGCCAAAGAATTGGCCCAGAAACTCAATTCATCCACCATCCATCAACATTTGCAACAACTCAGGAAAGTGCCTAAGTTAGGAAAATGGGTGCCACATGAATTGTTGGTCGACAGTCTGAGGGTGCGGGTAAACATTAGCACAGCTCTTCATTCCTGTGAACTCCAAGATCCATTTTTGCACCATTTAGTGACTGGTGATGAAAAATGGATACTGTATCAGAATGTTAAGCGCCGTTGACAGTGGGTTTGTGTCAGAGAACCAGCGACACCACAGCCAAAACCAAATCTTCACCCTCAGAAGGTGTTGCTTAGTGTTTGGTGGGATAAAGGTGGTGTAATACACTTTGAAACCTTACCACACAACCAAACAATCACCGCTCAAGTCTACTGTCAACAACTGGATCGATTGAACACTGCACTAAAAGAAGAGAGACCTTGTTTGGTTAATCAGAAAGGAATCGTGTTCCACCACGAAAATGCACATTCTCATACCGCTCAGATCACTTCTGCAAAAATTGAGGAGCTTGGGTAGGAAAAACTTCCACATCCTCCATATTCTCCAGACCTTGCGCCTTCAGATTATCATCTCTTCAGGAGTCTGCAAAACTATCTTGATGAGAAACAGTAATTCTTTAGATGACCTGCACACTAGTCTTTGTATGTTTTTTGCCTCAAAACCGCCTGAATTTTATAAACATGGCATTGAAAAGCTTGTAGGACGTTGGCAGAGTGTCATTGATTCCGATGGAAAATATATACTAGATTAAAAAGTTTGTTGTTTTTTTTTGTCCTTCAAATTCCGATCTAAAAAATGACATTACTTATGGGATGACCTGATATATATACTGTAATGTATATGGTTATAAATTTTGACTTCATCCACAATCGATATGGACCGTGACTAATTTTTCGTTAGCAAGGTGCTAGTACTGATGGATACCGTACTGAAATTGACTGGATTCTTTGGATCTGATATATTTGCATGTCGGTTATAAATAGATATAGTGTAACATATTTGTGGATAGTAGTCTATTATGACTTGATCCTCTGGATCCAGAGATTCTAACTTTAGTTTTAAATTGATAATTATTTAGTTTTGTAAAAATTGGTCATTGCCAATGTACAGGCAGTTTTTACATAAATTTCTTATGTTCTTGTGGTTCGGAACCCACGTAAAATTGTCGGTCCCCTCCGCCACCACGGAGGACATACACAATACACCATGGGTCAGGGAACTTTTTTGGGTATTACCCAAAATCTATTTGAGTAAAATTAAATTACCCCAGACTTCAAAGTAAACAAAAACAAGCCAATTGCTCTTAAAATTGTTGCATATGGTATACAAAAAATTCAAATTCAAAAAATGTTTATTGGATCCATTATTATGGAGAAATAAAAAAACCACACATGCTGGCATAAGAATAGCACTCAAACAAAATTAGTAAAGAGGATTGAAGAACTGAAGAATTTCATTCAAAACATCTCCACTTTAGGTTTTGGAAAAATGATGCTGTTTCATTTTTACATCATCAAAATCAGGACGTAAATTCGTAATATTCTAAAATTTAGAATAGCGCCACATTTATGTACCGTAACAAAATAAAAATAAAAATATGACGAAAAAAATCAGCACAAAGTGTCAAGCACCAAAAGCACCTCTTCGTTTCATGATACCATACACACGACTGAGGCTCTCATACCGCACGCATTACCCCCAAAATTTTTAAATTTACCCCTGTTCCCCGACCTCTGCAATACACAATTACAAACGCAGTTAGGTAGACCAGCCATGAGTGGATCCTGGGTCTTTGTTGGTCTGAAACATTATAACATCATTATATAATATATATTATGGTGAGCCACACATATATGGTAAAAAATTAAAATGCACAAATAAGAGCTCCTGATGTATTTTCCCATTCCTTATATGGAAAAAGACCTCAGACTGGATTTTGAGCTAAATCCATTAATATTTAAGGGTGGTACAAATTTGAAGAAATATGCTACCCCAAACTGTATTATGATACTAAGGCTTCGAGTTGCACCACCTCTAAATATGCATGAATCAATCCAGTTTTTTATTTCCATCATCATTAGTGGTTGCGGAATATGGGCAAATGTCATGAGAAATATATTTTTAATTTTCATGTGTTTTGGACCACCCTAGTGTGTACACTTGATGTGGAATGTCCCAATAGATTTTTAGGTCCTGCCCATTATCCTACAAAGGTAAAAGCATAGAAACCATCTTAATTACTGAAATCTGCGCTCAGATTTAAGAGCCAAAGCTCTATCCTTCAGATTAACAGTCCAATTCTTTTTATTGATGCAGGGGTGGGGGGAGTGAATGCCTGTAAAATACTCCCCCCTTCCCCCACAAGAGTGCCAAAATCAAAGTCCAGAGTTTTTGCAATGTTTGGACATGTAACATATCAAAAATTGAAGGTCAAAGATATGGGGAAAGATGGACTGAGGAATGTTGTTCCAGAGGTGATCAGTTGAGTAGATGAAAGATTGAGAATACTGATTAACCTTTGTGTTACAGAGTTGGACAGAAAAGTGATGAGAATGTGTTGGAAGTCTGGTACTGCATGCTCTCATTAAAGGAGGCAACATGCTGTTAGTGTGTTCAGAAGAGCAGTGTCTGTTATAGTAGCAACAGTAAAGAGAGAGTGAGGCAACATTGCAGTGAAGAGAGAAAAAATGAAGACAGGCAGTATAAGACCTGTGGCAAATTGATGAGACCAAAATCCATTCATTCCACACAGTCAAATAGAGCTTTGTGGGTTCACTCTGCCCAGTTGAGCCACCCCTCACAGGAGCAAATGAAACTCCTCCATGTACAAAGACAGCAAATGAGTGGGAATGAAGAAACAGCAGAGTCAGCACAGAACACACAACCTCTAAGAAGCTGTTTTACAGAGTATATGTCATCTTTTCAGGAAAGATCACAAGGAAACACTGAGAATGTTACAGGAAGAGGAAGGATTGAGTTGTGTATCATTAAAGATAAGGAGAGAGTTGTGTGGAAGATTGTGATGAGTAGACAAATGTGTTATAGCATATTTATTAAGTAAATATTTTCATAGATTCAACAGCAATTCTTTTTATTATACACATTACATTTGCCTTTTTTACATTCCTCTGAAAAGTCTATTAATCCAAAAAGTGCTTGGTCCAGACTCTTTGATATAATGGGATTTTGCTCTTCTCCCAACTAAAAATTAACCAATTATTGTAAATTTATATAGTTATCAGAGGTATCACTTCATGTAACATTCCTGACTGAATCAACCTTGTAAGAAAACCATTCTAGCCCATTTAATTTTCAGTGGAACCCTAATACATGCAAATAGGAAAGTTCTCCAAAGAAATTATTTCAAAATTAAATTTAGAAATGATTGAAAAAGTAACATACAAATTCACTTTGTCATCACATATACTGTAATATCAATATACCTTACTTTTCAAATTCAAAGCATCTTCAAGATATAAGACTTTAGTAAGTTCTTAAAATCAACAAAAATATGCAAGCCATATAATTTCTGTTTCATGATGTGGTAGTGACATCTTATTAATGTAGTATACAAAGTAAATCTGAGACCTCATTTTATAAAGCTTTTATACAACTTTCGAGGTATTTCTGAGTGTAGACTGCAGACTATCTACCTTTTTCATGGTAGCCTATTGTGAAAAGGGATACTGCAAAGTAATGATTAAATGGATTTCATACACAACTCTCTACCAACTTCTTCACACAGAGAAGTTCGACAATAATATATAGCACCCCTCACTACTATGGTGGAGAATAACTACAAGAATGAGGCAGATAAGTATCATAATGGCTTACTTTAGCAAAGGTGTACTCAAACAGAAAAACACAAGTTAACTTAACATTGAGTTCATAATCAATGGTCTGTTTTTTTCTCTTGTAGAAAGATCTATCATCCATTCATCTTTGATCCAATCACGCTGATGATAATTTTCTTTTCATCACATTCAATACATATTTCCTGTTTCAATTTATTCCGACATTTAAGAAAACTGCCTTATAATCTATTGAAGCTTTAAAAATGAGTTCATCAGTTTAATGCTTTGATAAATGTATTAATAAATAAAATACCAACCTTACTGAACAATCTCTATTCATCAAAAGAATCAAACTTCAAAACAGTTATATTTTCTTTTTCTTGTGGCATGAGTAGCAAACCCACAAATTATACAAGAAAAACAATTTTTCATAACTATTTCTTACCTCCCATTCATCACGGATATTTCCATGGCCAATTGTATCTGCTTTGCAATAATTTACTTCATACAAATCAACTTCTTCTTTAATATCAACTTCTTCTTTAATATCAACTTCTTCTTTAATATCAACTTCTTCTTTAATATCAACTTCTTCTTTAATATCAACTACTTCTTTAATATCAACTTCTTCTTTAATATCAACTTCTTCTATATTCCAATAAATTTCTTTCAGATCACACTCACTCATCTTTTTTCATTTTGAAACTCATGACATCAAATGAGTGAGGGAAAAAATTTCCTGAACAAAAGTCTCTCTCTTTAGTTAACAGTTAATTATACTGATGGACACGAAATATTCTCCTGAAAATAATAAAACACACTCCCTATACTGATAAAATCATGATGGATTTTACTGAAAACAAAATTTTCAAATTAGAAAGCTCTTATTTTGCTTTAATATTTTCTTTCAAAGAAGTATACCTGAACTAATTTAGGAATGGTTTTAACATGAAGACAAAGTTCTGCGCAAAGCTAACAGCACCAAATCTATTATAAAAATAAAAATGGGATTTACGTAATTGGGATAACCAATAATCTAACCTCTATAGTAATTTTCAAACATGAAATAAAAAACTTTTATTTATCTCAAAAAGAATGAAAAACAGTATTAAAAATCTGTAAAATCTGACACCCAAACTTTAAAAATTCTGAAAGCTCATACTTTCAAGTAATATTTAAAATATAATGCTTGTAAATATATGAATGTGTCCAGGAAAAATTTATACCTGAATTAAGAAACTGTATAGCCAGCAAGTATCTAGTGTAAGGTGTCAGTTATAATGGTAATGATGCTCATATATAAACCAGGGTTCGCACCAAAGTGGGTAACCCACTTTTTTTTTTAAACACTTAGAAAAGTTTTTTCCACATTGCTGCAGATTTTTTTTTCAAAAAAAAAAAAAAAAAAAGTTTTTATTACCAACTCTGTGTATAAGCGCTGGGCAGGTCACCACAGAAAAATTACACTGAAGACTGTGTATTGCTCAATGCTACAGTATTCATACATACACAAGTAAAAATGGGATAAAATTAGGGATGCATCAGAAGTTGGTTCCAGCCAGTTACTTCCAGCCAGAACCCAATTTTTTTGCAATTCCAGTTCTGGATGGAACTTTTTAAAAATAACCAGCTAGAATCAGAACTTAGGAATTTGAAATATGTTTTGGCCTATAAGAAAAGACTTTTTTTTATGAATTTATTACAAATTAATCCATTTTTCAGACCTTAATATTTCATTATACATATACAGTATATGTATATATACACTATAGTTTCCACATCAAACCAAAAAGAATACATCTTGACTTAAACATGAACTTAAATGTTAATAATACAAAACTATTCAATGTTAAATCAAGGGAGGTTGTGATGATGAAATAGTTTTTCACCAGTCCATGGGAGTAGCTGTGGTCTCTCTTCAAATATATTTCCAGCTTTGGAAAAAAGCCTTTCTGAATAAATCAATGAAGCAGGACAAGAAAGATATTGATGCGCTAATTTAGAAATGTTTGGGTATACCAATGTTTTACGGTATCTTTCCAGAACTGTAATAGTTTCATTTCTCTATATCAATAGAAGGGGTGTTCATATAGTTTTCTATTTCATTTATTAAGTCTGTTATGTTTGGTCCACTTTGTCTTTTATTCTGAAACTTATCAATAGCCAAGGATCTCTCTGAAGCCTCCACTTCTTCATCTTAACAGCTGAGGAAATATCTCTGGATTTCTTCCTTTAAGACTTGACAAATTCTATAGCTACGAGTATATTTTTCATTTTGTTCTTTGAATTTTTGTATTCCAGACATAGTAGCTGCTTCAAACTCAGTCATATCACTTTCATTGTATTCACTAGATAAACTTTCATGTTCATTTAACATTTTCTGTTGGTAAAAAATTCTGAATTTCTCATAAAAGAAAAGCTTTTACTTTATTTTTTTGGTCTTTCATATAATTCAGTTTGTATCATGGATCCAGAACTGTACTTATTATATAAAGTTTCTCATTCAACACCAAGACCACCTGAGCTAGAAAAAAGATGTTTGTGTAGGGCAGTATGCAGTTCTATTTTTGTGGTTTTAATTCCAGCATCACGACTTTGCTTGGACAGAAAATGATTCAGAGCATATACATGAGGAATAATATCACCTAGAGAGCAAAGCTCAGAGCTCACAGATTTTGTAATCTTGTAGAATGGTTGCAGCACACATAGCGCTTTCTCAAGAAGGTTCCATTCATTCACACTTAGGATAGGAAGATCATGATTGGCTGTGTAAATATGAATTGGTTCATTTCAAAGTAAATAAATGTTCAAACATTAAGTATGTGCTGTTCCAATGGGTGATAACATCTTGGACTGGAAACAGTGGTTGTTTAATGTCTTAATCAGACTGTAGATTTTTAGCTCATTGCGACTCAAACTTGAGTGATTGAAGTGTGTACTGATGCAACGAGCTTTTTCACAAATGTCAATGATCATGAACACTGACTGAAAATTGAATCTTTCACCACAAGATCTAGTAGATGAAGGAAGCAATGAACACTTGTTATTTTTGCCATTTGGGTATCTGAAGAAAAGAAAAGGTTACAATTTAGTTAGTTATCTAATCTGTATATTCTATTGAGAATTTTTTATATTTTAGAATATTTAATTAGGCTACGTAACATATTAATATTTTAATATAGGCACTAATCATAAAAATTCAAATAGTAAATTTATTTTAAAATTGTAATTTATTAATTTAATTTTATAATTCGGCCTACATTTACATTTCAGAAAAATAAATACAACTTCAGATACTAAAATTATTCTCATTTTAATACCATTAGCTATGAAAGATACTTCGTTGATATATAACTATGGTTAATAATATTGATAGTAATTGGTCAACAACAGAAATTATTTTATCTTTTGAATTTTTTTTAAACAATAGTTAAATAAAAACTTACCTTTTGACCATATCAGCAGCTCCATCATGAACTAAAACATGTCTTTCAGTATTAATTTCCCACTGTCATCATCATATTATAAATCATATGCTCAATATTTTCTCCTGAATGTGTCCCAGTAAATGTCTGGCAAAGTGTACTGCATTCCTCTTTTGAAAATCTTTAGTGATCCAATGCCCAGTTAGTGACACAAATGATTCAGTTGTGTTGACTGGTCCAAATATCTGATGTGAAAGATATATATATGGCGCATTGGCTGTATCCAGTTCCTTCAAAATTCAACCTTTTACATCTTCATAAGTTTGAGGAAGCATTACATCAGCAAAATATCTTCTACTTGGTACCATATATCTTGGCTGAAGGTGGGCAATTAACTGAATGAAGCCTTGATCTTCTACAATGGTAAAAGGCCGATTGTCCACAGCAATCAATCATGTTTATAATTTTGTGATGAATATCAATGGCTCATTGGTCATTAATATCCCAAATTTTTTTTTATTAAAGCTCTCTCCCAGAGACATTTGGCATTCCATTGCAGCCAGTTTCCTTTGTTTTGGGGGTGGTTGAGCATCTTTACTTTCTGCTGCTTTGGATGTTTTTTAATTTGCTTCTTCATTCTCTCTATATTGAAGCATATGTTTTGCTTTCATATGCTTATGTAATGGTGTGGTACTAAAGTTTTTAGGAAGACAACCTTTTCCACTCCTTATGCCCATTTTACATAATTTGCATTCTGCAACTTCAGTTTGATCAACAGAAAAGAAATTCCAAATAAAGGAGTACATAATGCTTCTGTTTTAGTCAATGGCTAATAATAATAATATGATGTGATAAAAAAATTTAGCTTGGTATGTATTATTTAAAAAGGACTTTATAGAAAATTTACTTTAAATTTCATATATCTGAAAAAAAAAAAAAAATGATTTATCATCACTGTACTAAGTAACACTCAGGGCTGCCAGCTTCTTATAATATACCATATTCACTAAAAATTATTCCAAAGCTACATTAATAAATGTACACTTACATAATATAACTAGGCCTATATTGAGCTATAAAAGAGTAACCAGCTGGTTACTTTTTAAAGTTCTGGTCAGAACTTAAAATGTTGCTTCTGGTGCATCCCTAGATAAAATAATCAGAAGTTCAAAATGCATGCCAATTATGGAACAGTCTCTCTTGTAAAACTTAAGTCTACAGTGTATGCTGCAGATCCAGTGAACTTCAGAATCCTAAGGCTCCTAGACAGGCCAGAAGTGCTCTGTATATATGATGGTTTATCAGTAACTTTGTTGGTATGTGTGAAGGAATGTGGGTAAAAACAAATTGAGCAAGGAATGTTGTACTAGGCTGAGACAACACACTGTTCATTATAGGGTCCAAGAATTCACTATCCAAAGTGAATTACATTGAAACTATTGAGCCCTACTGCTGTTAAACTTAATTCTCATATCAAAGACAAGGATATAGGTCCAAGGAAAGTTAGGACTGATGAATAGCAAAGTCAAAGGTCAGGTAAGGAATAGGATTAGAAAAAATAGTAATCACATGGTAGTGACTAATGACAGGTTTCAAATACTTTTTAATTTTGATGAAGCAATAAATTGTTAATTTACCATGGTTGGGAATGATAGTCACTATGAATTTGGACAATGAATTTTGCAGTAAGGAAAAGAGAATCAGCAGAAGAATAAGTTGTGTATTCTGGGTAGTAATATTTTCCATGTCAATGAGGTAGTGAAGAAGTTGCCTGAAAGCTAAGGTAGGATAACACTGCCCAACAAAAAAAAAAAAATTTGCTGCTGATTTAATTCTAAGACCTGTTTCTGGATAATATTGATGTGCTGATTTCAAAAATCACCTTAGATTTTGTCCATCACATCAGGTTTTCGTGCAATGCAATATGCCTATTTTGGGTGATCCATGAAGGGCGCTTAGCAAAATTGATGATTTTTGAGACCTGTTAACAGCTGTTTTGCTGTTAAAATTTTATCTGTGGAATACACAAATCTGTGCATTAAATCTAAAGGTCATGTACAACATATTAAAATCTTGGGTATCTGTGATTTCCACAGGTGTGAGCGTGATGTCATGATCATGGATTCATTTTTTGCTTATTTAAATACTTTTAATCACTCTCTGTTAATATTACCATTGTATATTAAAGTTCAGGGTCATTCTCTTTCAGATCAACCAAAAAAAATTGAAATTAACACCCTCATCTCTCATATTTTGCTGAAATTTGGTTTATAGGGAGTTTGTGAGCCCTGAATCCATTTCTGAAATTATAAGGTCAATCCGACCAATGGTTCAAGAGATATGACCTCGGGCAATTTGAGGTCACTCGCGAGGTTACTAACATTTGGCGAGCCATAACTTGGGTAATAATTGTCATAATTATATAAAAGTATATATATTTAGAATCAGAAAACGACAAGGAATCCAAATATGCAAGTTTTAGAACTCTAGGTTGAAAAATAAAAAAGTTACACTGTAACTAAAATTTGAGGTCACGATTTGACCTCTGGGGTATCAAATGAGAATTTTTTTTTAAATGTAAAAAATGAAGGCATAGGCATTGGCTATTAGAATCAGCAAAAAAAAGTTTGTTTATGTTAGTATTTTTCATGTAACTAACATATAAGTGAACACTATATTCATAAGTTGTGCGTCAATTCTACCTATTTTTTCACACTTAAGCTCATAATTTGACCTATAGAAATTAAAATTACATTTTTTATAGATAAAAAACAAAGTCAGAGTTCTTGACTAATGGAAACAATCATAAAAAGTTTGTTTATGTTGGTACTTTTCATGTAACTAACTTATAAGTGAACACCAATTTATAAATTGCTTGTCATTTCAAGGAATTTTATATCTTAGCTATCAATTTGACCTCAAGCTCCAAGAATTTAATAAAAATTGTATTTCACTGCTAATCTACACTGGCAATAATAGTTATAATAGTGAAAGGGGAAGACTAAGCTCACATGTAGCCTAAACAAACCTGTTGAAACATGTTGCTACTTGTCTAAGTGCAGAATCAACACAGATAGTTGCAAAATTCCTTGTCTACAGGTTAGTACAGTTCCAGCCAGCACTGTGGGTGGCTGGTGGGTATGGTGTTTTAATGAGCCTCAGAGACTATCAAGGCCTAAAATATTAAGTGTGTATAGCTATATATTTTCTAAAAAATATATATTACCTAATTGTAAATCCTATATCTTTACAGATCAAAATACAATGGTTCGGCACTTGAAATACTGCCAGGACCCTATTCAAAAACACAAGAAACGCATAACAATCAATCTTAGAAAAGTGACTGATGTACTTGTTGAAAAATGTGCTGGAAGAGTGAAAAAAGACTCATTGTTGTGTGTGAACTGCTGGACACTGATAATGAAAAACCCCACTATACTTAGTACCACTGAAAACAACGAGTCTGAGCAGGATTCAAATGAATCATCTACTATCAGTGGCTTGAGTAACATCTCTTCAATTCAAGATCTGGACAATGACAGTGATTGCTTGATAAAGGAAAATCCTTCAACTTCAGTTGAACCAGTTCTAGCATTTCTGGACCAAACACCAGTTAAAAAAAAGTAATAATAAATTAATATAATAACTTATACTTTACTACAAGGTCTGTTTGATCTACTAAATAGCCAATTATATAGCATTTAAGGTACTATAATTAATATTTAATTACTAATATTCAGGTGTGTGAAACCTTTTTTCTGTTCTTTTCAGAAGGGCTGTCATTAAGCCAGAAAAAGCGCAAGGCTCGTGGTAAGCTATCATCTGCTCAGAAACACCTGAAGGAGAGGCTAGAACTCAGTTATGGTGTTCAAATTACCGAGGAGGTAAGTGATACTTCAAAACCTGAAACTAAATCTGAAAAACATCTAGACAAATTAATGAATGAATTGAAACAGTCATTCCTGGAGAGCAAATGTCACCATCACAAACTACAAATATTGACACTCTCACCATACACAATTGAAAAAATAGCTAGTTTCTTTCAAACTACAACATACATGGTGAAAAGAAGCCGTTCACTTAAATCAGAACATGGAATCCTTCCGAAGATTCCACTAATGAGCAAAGGAAAAGTGATATCTGAAGAACACAAAGATATAGTTAGAAGATTCTATGAGTCAGAAGAGGTTAGTCGTATGTGTCCTGGCCAAAAGGATTGCGTGAAAGTTATCAGTGCTGAAGGTGCAATGAAGGTGCAAAAACGATTGGTCCTCGGGAATTTAAGAGAGATGTTTGAACTATATAAAAATGATGAAAAGAATCCCAAAATAGGATTTTCCACATTTGCAAAATTACGGCCATCATATTGTGTGCTTGCCGGTAGTGGTGGGACTCATTCTGTCTGTGTCTGCACATACCATCAAAATCCAAAATTGCAGCTGGCTGCATTGGGAGAAAGAGGTCTTTCATACAAGGATCTTATGGATTACAGTGTCTGCAGTACAGAAAGAGACTTGCATGATGCAACTTTGCAATGATTGCCCAAGAGAAGAGGGTGTCCTGGATTTTCTTGAGTTACTTGACAGTGTGAAATCAGCTCCAAATGAAATATCTTACAAGCAATGGGTGACTGTTGACCGTTGTACAATGGTTGATAAGGTGGAGCCACTTCATGAATACTTATCATCCCTAAGCATGAAAATATCCCGCATGGTTCGTCATCACTTTGTTGCTCAGCAACAATCACAGTACTTCAAGCAGTTGAAAGAAACACTACGACCTCAGAGCGAGGTAGTTATAGTAGGTGATTTCTCTGAGAATTATTCTTTCATTGTCCAGGATGCTGCCCAAGGGTTTCACTGGGACAATTCACAGTGTACAGTTCACCCTTTTGTCATCTATTATAGATCATCAGCAGACCAGGAACTTAGCCATTTTAGTGTCTGTTTCTTATCTGCATCACTAAAACACAACACTATAATGGTTTACTCATTCATATTGAAGCTTATGACATATGTTAAATTCAGATGCCCACAATTGAAGAAGGTGCACTATTTCTCAGATGGATGTGCTGGCCAATATAAGAACAGATACAACTTCACAAATCTCTGTTACCATGAAGAGGATTTTGGTCTGTCTTGTGAATGGCACTTCTTTGCTACATCCCATGGCAAAAATGCATGTGATGGGATTGTAGGAACAGTGAAAAGAGCTACTGCTCGTGCCAGTTTGCAGAGAACTACAGAGAGGCAAATTCTTACACCAGAACACATGTTTCAGTTTTGTGAAGAAAACTTGAGCAAGAAGATAAATTTTTTCTTTGTAACTACAGCTGATTTGAAAGATGCAGAAGAACGGTTGGAACATCGATTCAAGGATAGTAGGGCTATTCCTGGAACTCAGAAATATCATAGATTTGTTCCCCTAAACAAGGAAGAACTGATGGTGTATCCCATTTCAAGTGGCATTGGAGAAAAGAAAAGAATAAGGAAAAGTCATTTTACTAATGAACCTGCAATGCTTGGTAACCTAAAATGTGTCAAACCAGGAGAGTATGTGGCTGCATTTATGACATGCAAGTTTGGTATGGAATTGTGGAGGAATATTGTGAAGAGTTTGATGATTTCACTGTGAACTTTCTACATCCCTCTGGGTCATCAGGATCAAGTGCATATTATTATCCATCAAACAAGGATTAATGTGCAGTGCCAGGACATCATATATTAACTGTAATGAGTTGTCCTACCCTAAGAGGAGGCAGCAGAATTCAATACATTTTTCCACAAAAAGAAATTGATGAGAGCATCGAGCATGCAAAAATTGTATTAGGCTAGCACATGAATCCTCTAAGTTGGTCTTCCCCTTTTACTATTATAACTATTATTGCCAGTGTAGATTAGCAGTGAAATACAATTTTACATTTTTTGCCTTTGTTTTTATATCTATAAAAAAATGTAATTTTAATTTCTATAGGTCAAATTATGAGCTTAAGTGTGAAAAAATAGGTAGAATTGACGCACAACTTATGAATATGGTGTTCACTTATATGTTAGTTACATGAAAAATACTAACAAACTTTTTTTTGCTGATTCTAATAGCCAATGCCTATGCCTTCATTTTTTACATTTAAAAAAAAAATTCTCATTTGATACCCCAGAGGTCAAATCGTGACCTCAAATTTTGGTTACAGTGTAACTTTTTTATTTTTCAACCTAGAGTTCTAAAACTTGCATATTTGGATTCCTTGTCGTTTTCTGATTCTAAATATATATACTTTTATATAATTGTGACCATTATTACCCAAGTTATGTGTCGCCAAATGTTAGTGACCTCGCAAGTGACCTCAAATTTCCCGAGGTCATATCTCTTGAACCGTTGGTCGGATTGACCTTATAATTTCAGAAATGGATTCAGGGCCCACAAACTCCCTATAAACCAAATTTCAGCAAAATCTGAGAGATGAGGGTGTTAAGCACTGGTTGATCTGACAGAGAATGACCCTTGAACAGTCCCTGCACAATTGTTTACTTTTCCATGCTGATTCTGAGTATGTAAAAACTTATTTTTTTAAAAGAAAAAATATTGGGCATAACCCTGCCAAAATGTGATATCTCCAAAATATCCGTATTTGATTGCTCGAAAACCTGACATGATAGGCAAAAACTAAGGTGATTTTTGAAATCAGCACACCAAAGTTACCTAAAAACAGGTGTTAGAATTAAATCAGCAAAATTGGTGTTGGGCAGTGTAATTATTGACCATCAAAGTATAAACAATTTGACAAATAAAAATAAACATCATAGATTTAAGTTAAATAGAAATTCAGAAGTTTAAATAAAGGTTAAAAATTGACTGAATTTTTAAAAATAAGCAGAACAACTATTTTGGAGTAGTTATTCTACCAAGGGTTAGTATCAGCATGGAAACCATACATGTTAATAAATTTTCTTTCTTGTAACTAAAGGAAACTAGGAAATCATTTCTGCCAGAATACTCCCCTCTTAAAGGCAAAACCTATTACATTTTTAATTCCACTTACCCATCACCCATACCCTTACTTTTAAATGATTTTTTTTTTTTTTTTTTATAAATATATTTTTTAGTCCATTTTTGTCTCCTTTTCTTTCTTTCTTTCTTTTAATTCTTTGTCCCAATTTCTTTCTGCCAGCTAAATTTCTTTCTTGTAACAATGTTGCTACAATCAGACATGGGGTAATAGTAATAGACTATTACAGGATTTTTCAAGTAATAGATCATAATTTTTTGGCTGTAATAGTAATAGAAGGCAAAGTAATAGATAATAGTCTATTACTTTTCTATTATAGTGGCAATGGACATATTGTATGAACAAAACTGAAAAATAAACAATCTACTCTAAACTAAAATAAACATGTATGTAAACTAATATTGTGGCAAATATTTCCTTCAATAAAGTAAAATTTATCAAGATCTACAGTATCTGAAATTGTAATGATTTAGTTGAAACAAATATTTGTTATTTGGCTGCCACTCAGCCTCATCCTAGATCCATGAGTGCAGAGCCCTCTGCCTCTTAGCCTCATCCTGGATCCATGAGTGCAGAGCCCTCAGCCTCTCAGCCTCATCCTGGATCCATGAGTGCAGAGCCCTCAGCCTCTCAGTCTCATCCTGGATCCACGAGTGCAGAGCCCTCTGCCTCATCCTGGATCCATGAGTGCAGAGCCCTCTGCCTCATCCTGGATCCACGAGTGCAGAGCCCTCTGCCTCATCCTGGATCCACGAGTGCAGAGCCCTCTGCCTCATCCTGGATCCATGAGTGCACAGCCCTCTGCCTCATCCTGGATCCATGAGTGCACAGCCCTCTGCCTCATCCTGGATCCACGAGTGCACAGCCCTCTGCCTCATCCTGGATCCACGAGTGCAGAGCCCTCTGCCTCATCCTGGATCCACGAGTGTAGAGCCCTCTGCCTCATCCTGGATCCATGAGTGCACAGCCCTCTGCCTCATCCTGGATCCATGAGTGCAGAGCCCTCTGCCTCATCCTGGATCCACGAGTGCAGAGCCCTCTGCCTCATCCTGGATCCACGAGTGCAGAGCCCTCTGCCTCATCCTGGATCCACGAGTGCAGAGCCCTCTGCCTCATCCTGGATCCACGAGTGCAGAGCCATCTGCCTCATCCTGGATCCACGAGTGCAGAGCCCTCTGCCTCATCCTGGATCCACGAGTGCACAGCCCTCTGCCTCATCCTGGATCCATGAGTGCACAGCCCTCTGCCTCATCCTGGATCCATGAGTGCACAGCCCTCTGCCTCATCCTGGATCCATGAGTGCACAGCCCTCTGCCTCATCCTGGATCCATGAGTGCACAGCCCTCTGCCTCATCCTGGATCCATGAGTGCACAGCCCTCTGCCTCATCCTGGATCCATGAGTGCACAGCCCTCTGCCTCATCCTGGATCCATGAGTGCACAGCCCTCTGCCTCATCCTGGATCCATGAGTGCACAGCCCTCTGCCTCATCCTGGATCCATGAGTGCACAGCCCTCTGCCTCATCCTGGATCCATGAGTGCACAGCCCTCTGCCTCATCCTGGATCCATGAGTGCACAGCCCTCTGCCTCATCCTGGATCCATGAGTGCACAGCCCTCTGCCTCATCCTGGATCCATGAGTGCACAGCCCTCTGCCTCATCCTGGATCCATGAGTGCACAGCCCTCTGCCTCATCCTGGATCCATGAGTGCACAGCCCTCTGCCTCATCCTGGATCCATGAGTGCACAGCCCTCTGCCTCATCCTGGATCCATGAGTGCACAGCCCTTTGCTTCTCACTTATCCTGGATCCCTGAATCCAGTCACTGGTACATTGCCAGCTCAATACTATCTCACACAGGGCACCCCTAAGGGGCCTTGGTGAATCAGGATGCTGGGAATGCAGTCGGGGGTCATAATGAGGAGGCATCTTGGACAATGGTGGTAAGGAGGGGCTGGAAGCAAGCAACCCTTCTGAGAACTGAAACCACTGCAGTAGCTAATGGTGGTGGTCCCTCAAGGGGGTCTGGTCCCACTCATGCACCAGCTAGAGCAGCATTTCTTAGCCTGGGGGGGAAATTTCAGGAATCTAGGTAGGATTTATGGCAGAATTTTGTTTGGTGATCATATAATTAGTGTGCATTATAAGTGCTAACATTATTAAATTTTGTCTTCAAGGCTACTTTTTCCTGTATCCTAATGGAGAGGGAACTCAGGTAGGGCAAACTGGTTGAAGGGGGAAATGACATGAAAAAGGTTAAGAACCACTGCGCTAGAGGGAGTCAGCCTGTGGCAAAGGCTGACAGAGAACAGCAGGGTATCATAGGGGCTGCCAAAACAAATTGTATGATCACTGAACCAATGAAGACCACAAACATTTTCATCTCGAGATGTTGACCTGATCTTGTGGCTGAGGAGCTGCAGGCTTTTGTGGAAGATAAAGTGAACCTTCAGGTTACATGTAGGAAAATTGACTCCAGATGGACTACATACAGTTCCTTTCAAGTTACAGCAGTCTGTGATTATCCAGGGGTATTTATGGATCCAGCAGTATGGCTAGAATGGGTATATGTACAGTGGTTCTGTGAGAAGGGAAGAAAAATACCTGCAGCCCCTCTCAAGTGCTGGAAAGGATAATTATGGAGACATCATGCATCGTACTATGGAGGAAAATCCAGCTGGGTCTAATGCTGTAACTGCTGTGCCTGGTGTAAGTGGAATTCAACATTTAGAGATGGCTGGCAGAACTCCTGCATCTTCCTAATTGCAATATTCAAGGTAATCTCTTATAACTGTATAGGCCTAAGCTTAGGCAATAACAGCAAACACAGGCAGATCATAATTGATAAACTGTTAGAGGATGCTGATATTCTCTACAGGAAACAGCCCTGACTTAAAGGACCTGAATAGCCTGTCCAGTAACTTCCATGGGATAGGGGAGGCCCCCAGAGATAAACAAGATGGTCTCCTTGCAGGCCACCCACCTGGTGGGGTAGCTATTCTATGGAGGTTGGTGTATGGGAAATATATTAGTGAATTAAAACTTGTTTAAATTGGCTAACTGGAATAGAAATTTGTGTAGACAATGAAAAATTTGTAATTCTGTGTATCTATATGCCTTTTGAGGCAGTTGATAATGAAGATTACCTCATTAAATTGGGGCAGGTCAGCAGTATGATTGATGAATTGGATACATGTGTAGCTATTGGGTCATTCTCTGTCAGATCAACCAAAAAAAATTGAAATTAACACCCTCATCTCTCATATTTTGCTGAAATTTGGTTTATAGGGAGTTTGTGAGCCCTGAATCCATTTCTGAAATTATAAGGTCAATCCGACCAACGGTTCAAGAGATATGACCTTGGGCAATTTGAGGTCACTCGCGAGGTTACTAACATTTGGCGAGCCATAACTTGGGTAATAATTGTCATAATTATATAAAAGTATATATATTTAGAATCAGAAAACGACAAGGAATCCAAATATGCAAGTTTTAGAACTCGGTTGAAAAATAAAAAAGTTACACTGTAACCAAAATTTGAGGTCACGATTTGACCTCTGGGGTATCAAATGAGAATTTTTTTTTAAATGTAAAAAATGAAGGCATAGGCATTGGCTATTAGAATCAGCAAAAAAAAGTTTGTTTATGTTAGTATTTTTCATGTAACTAACATATAAGTGAACACCATATTCATAAGTTGTGCGTCAATTCTACCTATTTTTTCACACTTAAGCTCATAATTTGACCTATAGAAATTAAAATTACATTTTTTATAGATATAAAAAACAAAGTCAGAGTTCTTGACTAATAGAAACAATCATAAAAAGTTTGTTTATGTTGATACTTTTCATGTAACTAACTTATAAGTGAACACCATATTTATAAATTGCTTGTCATTTCAAGGAATTTTTATATCTTAGCTATCAATTTGACCTCAAGCTCCAAGAATTTAATAAAAATTGTATTTCACTGCTAATCTACACTGGCAATAATAGTTATAATAGTGAAAGGGGAAGACTAAGCTCACATGTAGCCTAAACAAACCTGTTGAAACATGTTGCTACTTGTCTAAGTGCAGAATCAACACAGATAGTTGCAAAATTCCTTGTCTACAGGTTAGTACAGTTCCAGCCAGCACTGTGGGTGGCTGGTGGGTATGGTGTTTTAATGAGCCTCAGAGACTATCAAGGCCTAAAATATTAAGTGTGTATAGCTATATATTTTCTAAAAAATATATATTACCTAATTGTAAATCCTATATCTTTACAGATCAAAATACAATGGTTCGGCACTTGAAATACTGCCAGGACCCTATTCAAAAACACAAGAAACGCATAACAATCAATCTTAGAAAAGTGACTGATGTACTTGTTGAAAAATGTGCTGGAAGAGTGAAAAAAGACTCATTGTTGTGTGTGAACTGCTGGACACTGATAATGAAAAACCCCACTATACTTAGTACCACTGAAAACAACGAGTCTGAGCAGGATTCAAATGAATCATCTACTATCAGTGGCTTGAGTAACATCTCTTCAATTCAAGATCTGGACAATGATAGTGATTGCTTGATAAAGGAAAATCCTTCAACTTCAGTTGAACCAGTTCTAGCATTTCTGGACCAAACACCAGTTAAAAAAGTAAGTAATAAATTAATATAATAACTTATACTTTACTACAAGGTCTGTTTGATCTACTATATAGCCAATTATATAGCATTTAAGGTACTATAATTAATATTTAATTACTAATATTCAGGTGTGTGAAGCCTTTTTTTCTGTTCTTTTCAGAAGGGCTGTCATTAAGCCAGAAAAAGCGCAAGGCTCGTGGTAAGCTATCATCTGCTCAGAAACACCTGAAGGAGAGGCTAGAACTCAGTTATGGTGTTCAAATTACCGAGGAGGTAAGTGATACTTCAAAACCTGAAACTAAATCTGAAAAACATCTAGACAAATTAATGAATGAATTGAAACAGTCATTCCTGGAGAGCAAATGTCACCATCACAAACTACAAATATTGACACTCTCACCATACACAATTGAAAAAACAGCTAGTTTCTTTCAAACTACAACATACATGGTGAAAAGAAGCCGTTCACTTAAATCAGAACATGGAATCCTTCCGAAGATTCCACTAATGAGCAAAGGAAAAGTGATATCTGAAGAACACAAAGATATAGTTAGAAGATTCTATGAGTCAGAAGAGGTTAGTCGTATGTGTCCTGGCCAAAAGGATTGCGTGAAAGTTATCAGTGCTGAAGGTGCAATGAAGGTGCAAAAACGATTGGTCCTCGGGAATTTAAGAGAGATGTTTGAACTATATAAAAATGATGAAAAGAATCCCAAAATAGGATTTTCCACATTTGCAAAATTACGGCCATCATATTGTGTGCTTGCCGGTAGTGGTGGGACTCATTCTGTCTGTGTCTGCACATACCATCAAAATCCAAAATTGCAGCTGGCTGCATTGGGAGAAAGAGGTCTTTCATACAAGGATCTTATGGATTACAGTGTCTGCAGTACAGAAAGAGAGACTTGCATGATGCAACTTTGCAATGATTGCCCAAGAGAAGAGGGTGTCCTGGATTTTCTTGAGTTACTTGACAGTGTGAAATCAGCTCCAAATGAAATATCTTACAAGCAATGGGTGACTGTTGACCGTTGTACAATGGTTGCTAAGGTGAAGCCACTTCATGAATACTTATCATCCCTAAGCATGAAAATATCCCGCATGGTTCATCATCACTTTGTTGCTCAGCAACAATCACAGTACTTCAAGCAGTTGAAAGAAACACTACCACCTCAGAGCGAGGTAGTTATAGTAGGTGATTTCTCTGAGAATTATTCTTTCATTGTCCAGGATGCTGCCCAAGGGTTTCACTGGGACAATTCACAGTGTACAGTTCACCCTTTTGTCATCTATTATAGATCATCTGCAGACCAGGAACTTAGCCATTTTAGTGTCTGTTTCTTATCTGCATCACTAAAACACAACACTATAATGGTTTACTCATTCATATTGAAGCTTATGACATATGTTAAATTCAGATGCCCACAATTGAAGAAGGTGCACTATTTCTCAGATGGATGTGCTGGCCAATATAAGAACAGATACAACTTCACAAATCTCTGTTACCATGAAGAGGATTTTGGTCTGTCTTGTGAATGGCACTTCTTTGCTACATCCCATGGCAAAAATGCATGTGATGGGATTGGAGGAACAGTGAAAAGAGCTACTGCTCGTGCCAGTTTGCAGAGAACTACAGAGGGGCAAATTCTTACACCAGAACACATGTTTCAGTTTTGTGAAGAAAACTTGAGCAAGAAGATAAATTTTTTCTTTGTAACTACAGCTGATTTGAAAGATGCAGAAGAACGGTTGGAACATTGATTCAAGGATAGTAGGGCTATTCCTGGAACTCAGAAATATCATAGATTTGTTCCCCTAAACAAGGAAGAACTGATGGTGTATCCCATTTCAAGTGGCATTGGAGAAAAGAAAATAAGGAAAAGTAATTTTACTAATGAACCTGCAATGCTTGGTAACCTAAAATGTGTCAAACCAGGAGAGTATGTTGGCTGCATTTATGACATGCAAGTTTGGTATGGAATTGTGGAGGAATATTGTGAAGAGTTTGATGATTTCACTGTGAACTTTCTACATCCCTCTGGGTCATCAGGATCAAGTGCATATTATTATCCATCAAACAAGGATTAATGTGCAGTGCCAGGACATCATATATTAACTGTAATGAGTTGTCCTACCCTAAGAGGAGGCAGCAGAATTCAATACATTTTTCCACAAAAAGAAATTGATGAGAGCATCGAGCATGCAAAAATTGTATTAGGCTAGCACATGAATCCTCTAAGTAGGTCTTCCCCTTTCACTATTATAACTATTATTGCCAGTGTAGATTAGCAGTGAAATACAATTTTACATTTTTTGCCTTTGTTTTTATATCTATAAAAAAATGTAATTTTAATTTCTATAGGTCAAATTATGAGCTTAAGTGTGAAAAAATAGGTAGAATTGACGCACAACTTATGAATATGGTGTTCACTTATATGTTAGTTACATGAAAAATACTAACATAAACAAACTTTTTTTTGCTGATTCTAATAGCCAATGCCTATGCCTTCATTTTTTACATTTAAAAAAAAAATTCTCATTTGATACCCCAGAGGTCAAATCGTGACCTCAAATTTTGGTTACAGTGTAACTTTTTTATTTTTCAACCTAGAGTTCTAAAACTTGCATATTTGGATTCCTTGTCGTTTTTTGATTCTAAATATATATACTTTTATATAATTGTGACCATTATTACCCAAGTTATGGGTCGCCAAATGTTAGTGACCTCGCAAGTGACCTCAAATTTCCCGAGGTCATATCTCTTGAACCGTTGGTCGGATTGACCTTATAATTTCAGAAATGGATTCAGGGCCCACAAACTCCCTATAAACCAAATTTCAGCAAAATCTGAGAGATGAGGGTGTTAGGCACTGGTTGATTTGACAGAGAATGACCCTATTATTAGTGACTTTAATGCTAATGTGCTAAATGATAATTCTTTGTTTAGCAACCACTTAAAAGCCTTCTGTGAAGATAATAACTTGACCCTTTCATCCATGTGTGATAGCTTTAGTTATGTTAGTGATAGTTGGCACACCACCTCATGGTTGGATCATTGTATTTGTATGTTCATTATACACAGTCATTCACTGGCCTACTTAGTCAGTGCTCCAGACAACTATCTCTTAATCTTCTATGGACCTCTTGTATAATGTTTGTATCTGTTGAGCTTCTAATTGCATTTAAATAGACAAAGATCCTTTTCAAATGAGTGAAGTACCCGACATACCAAAGTTATAGTAATAGATAACCTAGTAATAGAAACCCAGTAATTAACCCCATGTCTGACTAAAATACATGACTATTTGCACCTCTAATGGAATGAAATATGAAGAATTGAAACTTGAATGCATAATAAAAAAACATGGCCCGCTCAAAGGGTTGTGGCACCCTGAGCCAATCCCATTTTTTATATAAAGGTTTTTTAGTTAAAAAATAACAAATTTTCCTATAATTTTTTTCTTTATTTCATTCAGTACATTTTATTCAAATCTTAAAATAAAATATATTTTATTAATTTGAATTCAGTAACCATTAACCAAATAGCATTAATAACATGCATGCTTGTTAAAATTTTGGCTTCAAAGATTAACTTTTTGGGCCTCAGCAGCTGCAAATCTTTGGATTATTTCATCCAGATCTAAATCCTTGGCACTGGCATGTTCAATTCATAAGGTTGTCAACCCATCCAACCAATCTTGTTTAATCATGGAATGGAGATAAGTTTTGATTAATTTCATCTTTGAAAAGCTCCATTCTGCGCTGGTCATTAATACTGGCAATGTTACAAGAATTCTCAGCGCCACAAAAAGATTTGGCAATGATGCCATCAAATTTTTGAGCACATGAATTACAAGATTTTTGTTGGAGAATAACTGCCTTCAAAATGGTTTTGCAAATATTTTAATTCTTCATATAAATTCAAACACCTTCTAGAACACAACGTGTCAACATTACTTCATTTACAACATTTCTCCGCGCTTTGGAGAAATTCTAGAAGATATATATATATATATTATGTATGTGTATGTATATATTTTATATATGTATATATATTGTATATATATATATGTATTTTATGTATATATATGTTATGTATATATATGTATTATATATGTATATAGTATATATATATATGTATGTTATATATATATATATATATGTTATATGTGTGTATATATATTATGTATATTATATATGTGTATATGTATATTATTATATATATATATATATTATATATATGTATATATGTATATATATTATATATATGTGTGTGTATATATTATATATATATATATATGTGTATATTATGTATATGTATATATGTATATATTATATATATGTATATATGTTTATATATATATATATGTTATGTATGTATATATGTTTATATGTATATATATGTTATGTGTATATATGTATATTGTGTATATATTATATATATATTTTTTTTTTTTTTTTTAGTTCAGGAAGAACCGATTCGCCTCTATTTAAAGGGCATATCTCAGCGGAAAAACAAAGAAAAAGTGAGAGGAAAGAGAGGAAAAAGAAAGGGTGGAGGGGACAGTCGAAGTGGAAAAAGACCAAGGACTGCAGGGTCGAGCCCCATCATCCTTGGGTGCTAGGGCCGGGAGGGCGCACGTGAAACCTCCAGGAACAAGCACGTACAAACGAGCACAAAGAGCACTCAAGAGCACGAGCTTAGAACCCCCTTGCGGGGATATTATATATATATATATATATTATATATATATATATATATTATATATATATGTATATATTATGTATATATGTTATATATGTGTATGTTATATATATATATATATATTTTATATATATATATATATATATATTATATATATGTATGTGTATATTTATATATATATATTATATATATATATATGTTATATGTATATATGTATATTATATATATATATGTTATATATGTGTATATATTATGTATGTGTATACGTATTATATATATGTATATACGTATTATATATATATGTAACATATTATAATATATATATATATATACATGTTATATACATGTTATATGTATGTATGTACATATTATATATATGTATACATGTTATATATACTGTATGTATGCATGTTATATATATGTGTATGTATTGTATATATATATATATATTATATATATATTATATGTGTATATATGTTATATGTATGTATATGTATGGTATGTGTATGTGTGTATGGTGTGTATATGTATGTATATAATATGTATGTGTGTGTATATGGTGTGTATATGTATGTATATAATATATAATGTGCACACACATTTCTACATTACTGTACAGTCTTTACAGCCACACCTACTCTTTTTCTCATAAGTGTATATATTGTAATGTATATGATTGTAAATTTTGACTTGGTCCGCTATTGATATGGACCGTGACTTGATGGATACCGTAATGAAATTGACTGGATTCTTTGGATCCGATATATTTGCATGTCCTTTATAAATAGATATAGAGTGTAACATATTTGTGGATAGTAGTCTATTATGACTTGATCCTCTGGATCAGAGATTCTATCTTTAGTTTTAAATCGATAATTAATTAGTTTTAAATTGATAAGTATTTAGTTTCGTAAAAATTGGTCGTTGCCAATTTACCGGCAGTTTTTACATAAATTTCTTATGTTCTTGTGGTTCGGAACCCACGTAAAATTGTAGGTCCCCTCCGCCACCATGGAGGACATACACAATACACGAACACAGTTAGGTAGACCAGCCATGAGTGGATCCTAGGGTCTTTGTTGGTCTGAAACATTATAACATTATAACATATGTTGATATCCTCCTATAGCTACCACTAATGCAAGATTCTACATTTTAACAAAAGAACAGAGCTAAAATATGAGCTAAACATTTTTGTTGGTAGGAAAACATTCATCAGCAAAATTTGGCATAGAATTCTTTTTTTAAACTGCTCCCTTATTTCTTGTTGATTGATAGTGATATTTTGTCCTTTTTTTTTCCTGTTGCTCTTTCGATTTTTGGTGCCCCCTAAACTTCGGTGCCCTGAGCCAGTGCCACATTGGCTCATCCATTGAGCCAACCCTGATAAAAAAAAACATGAAAAATTAAAAAATAAACATCAAAATCAGAAGCTTCTACAAATCAAGAAAAATGTCTTAGTAATTCTCTTCTTGAGAAAAGTTTTCTGATAATCGAGTAATATCATATATATCAATTTAAGTGTTATAATGTTTCAGCCCAACAAAGACCCTAGGATCCACTCATGGCTGGTCTACCTAACTGTGTTTGTGATTGTGCATATGCATCTTATCTATTTTAAAACATGCTTATAGACATTGAGATGGTATGGTTAACACACCAAGTTGGTGGGAACTCCACTATTGGGAAGGATTCCCCGAGAGCTCCCAAACCCCTCAGTAGGGTCTGGGAGGTTTCAGTAATCCTCATTGGGCCATAGCTTTCTTAGAAAGCCAGGCCTTCAGAGTTATTAAAAATGTTTTTCTTCTCTTTTTAATTGATTATAACAGATTTGAAATTCTCTCAATATAGAGAATGTTAAAAACATTGAGGCAATCATATGCCCATTTCAAGAGATGGGAAAGCATCTCACTTCTCCTTGATGGTGTGGTAGGTGATCCTATAGTTTTGTTTTTACCATTGGTGTTTTGTATTGCTCATCCATTAGCTATAAGAACCATGTCTCACATATTTGGATCACTTAAAATTATCATGTAAATATGAATCATTTTTGAATGCCTGATTTCCTTTATAAAGACCTTGTTGAAAAACCTAACTTCAGTTATCAATATGCATCACAATGGATTTTGAGCTTTCTCAGGCTGTGAACTAAATTGTACCTTTAACTGCCTTATGAGCAACATATTAATGCAAATACATATCCCAAAATTTTAGAACCTTAATTAATTATCATTGTCAGTTTTGCTCCCTTTTCTGGCATCATTGCACTCATGGATTCCACCTACCTATTTCCCCACCGATACCCAGCGTGCGCACTTTCACCATTAGCCGGCAGTGAGGTACCTTATCAAAGGCTTTCTGAAAGTCGAGATAAAGTACATCAATCACCCTACTCTTATACTCACTCAACATGACGTGGAAAAACTCGAGCAAGTTGGTGAGACGCAACCTATGCCGTCTAAACCCATGTTGGGAGTCCCCAAGCAGCTTGTACGAATCCAAATGGTCAACAATCCTACCCGCTATTATCCCTCTAATAATTTACCTACAACTGAAGTGAGACTAATGGGATGATAGTTCCCTGGACTTTCATGATCCCCTTTCTTAAAGATAGGGGTCATGTTGGCTTCCCTCCAGTCACCAGGCACCTGGCCCATCTCCAATGATTTGTTGAAGACTGTGGTGTTTGCAATAGAATTATGACGTACCATTTGTGTGATTTTGACTTTGAGGACTTGATTCGTCATGTGCCCTAGATGATAATACGAAAAGATCAGAAGATATTTAGATGAAATAACCAATATTAACCTGTTAGGTTAATTGAATGCCCAGTTAGGTCAACTGAATGCTCAGTTAGGTGAATTGTATGCCCTTGATGATTGGTTAGGTTAAGTAATGATATTTTCGTTAGTTTAAACAAAAATGACGAAACAAAAATGACATGGCCTGAAGTTGAAATAAAAAATACATTTTTCTAGTGTATTTTGGTGTGCTCTGTGGTTAGGTTAGTTAATTTAGTTAAGTTAGCTAGTTTTTTATCAGAATTGAATTTTCCTGGTATAGTTTTCTCTGCTTTGTTGAAATTTGACACACATTTCTTGTGCAAATGAGTAGAAACACTCCATATTTTGGAATGGAAAAAAAAAGTTTCTATTCATTTGCACAAGAAATGGGTATCAGATTCGAACAAAGCAGAGAAAACTACACTAGAAAAATATAATATTTTTGACACATTCTACCAGTTCTTGTTAAGGTTAGCACAATTGGTTCAGTATTGGGGGCAACTGAAAGCCCTTCTAGAATTTTCCAGGTGTAGATTAGGATGCATCTCTCAAACCTCCTTCCTATGGAATAAAGGTCAAGGTCTCTGAGCCTATCCCAGTAGTTTAATTTGTTTTCACTCACCTGTTGCCCATCAGGTTATTTAATATACGAGGTAAAGGTTCTTTGTAGGCCCTCAATTTTTTGCAATTCATTCTGTTTGTGGGGAAACCATAATTGAGATCAGTAGTCAGTGCGTGGAAGAAAAAGTGATTTCCACAGGGTAAGCATGGTCATACTATCCCTAGTTCTGTCTTATAGACAGGGAAAGTGAAAAAAAATAAACAAACAAAATTAAATGAATGCATGCAATTGGGACTATCAAAAAGCTGAGTACAGGATGAGGAGGAAAGTATGGGCTGAGAATGGAACTTAGTTGAAAAGGTAGCGTGAGATCTCGGCACACAGTCTGAAGATGCAAACAGGCAGCATTATATGCCGGACACTCAAGGAGTACATGAGAGAGTAGGGTAGGTTGATTTTGGAACTGTGATCTTGGACTAGTCTAGATAGAAAGGTATTAATGTATAAAAAAATGTTGCACCAACTCATATTTGTGAAAATGATTGTATTTTTTGAGGATTGTTAATTATTTTTAAGTTGTAAAATTGCCAAATTTTACGCATAAAATCGCGTGCATGGCATTCGCGCAATGTAAATAAAGAAAATATCTGACCTTATTTCATCAAAATAATCAATTAAAATTTGGCTTTTTTAACAAAACGATGCTTGACACTTATTGTAAATGCATTATAGATGTTTATTAGTGTATTATTTTGTATTTTTTAATGATATTTACCTATAAAATGTGTATTAAATTAAGTTATTTTATGATGCGCTCATTTAATTGTTTATTTTCAGATATTTCATAAAAATGGGTGAAAAACGGAAGTCTGCAGTGTTAACTCGAAGTGATAATGCCAAAAAATTTAGTGGCCAGCCTTCCCCTTTGGATAAAACAGAGCCTCCTACCCTCCACCAAGTTATTCAGTAAAGTTATTTCCTCCAAAACAGCCACCCCGACTTGAAAGACTATGATATTGCTAAAATGATAGCAAAGGATGTGATTGAGATCTGGCAGGCAGTGAACCCACGGCTGCCCCTGTATGAGGAAAATTATGTAGTGAAATTGGTGGATAAAGTGTGCTTCAAGAAAGCAAAAGAGATAAACAGGAAATCTCTTTCTACAGTCCAGGAGCAGAATCTGGAGGAAAAGCTGGATAAACTTTTTGACATTTCTGCTTGCACCTGTAAGCTACCTGTTCGTCCCTGTGATGACAATGCTGTGAAGTGCAAGAAAGAAAACTGTCAAACAGCACATAATCTGCACTTGTCCTCCCAGTAAGAAGGTGATGCTATTATTTTTTAACTTTTAACTTGCCTAACTTAGTACGATTAGGTGCCTTTTAAATGGAAGGAAATTCAATGCTTGTAATTGAAAAATATCCGCATCTTCCTTTCCCCCAACCTGGTAATAGAAATTAATAATCAATTTTTTTTCAGGATTTTATCTCTTATTTTAGATCAGCTATTTAATATACTTTAATATTTCAGGTTCCAGTAGAGGAGACTTAGCTGAAGAAAGGAAAGGGACAAGAGCACCATTTGACTTTCACAAGGGAGCTGGGAACTGAAAGTGGAACATATCTTACTCACAGAGTCATCCCAATTAAAGGTGCGACTGGAGTTGTTCTTGGTGAAGAAGTTGCTAGTGTCTTGGAGGAGTTTAACAGTGTTCATACCCTGAAAGCTGTCCTCCTTGACAACACAAATACAAACACTGGCTGGGAGGGAGGCCTTGTAACAGCTCTGGAAAATAAAATTGAGTGGAAATTGCACACCATTGGCTGTTCACTCCATCAGAATGAGCTTCCTTTCAGAGCTGTTTTCAAGCATCTTGATGACAGTACCAAAAGTCCCACTGCTTTCACTGGTCCGCTGGGATAACTCTGTGAAATTGACTACCAATATCTGCCACAAGTGGAATTCACCAAACTCAGTGGCCCCCTGGATGACATGGAATTTGCTGAGGAGACACTGAACGATCTCAGTAGCGACCAGAGGCTTCTTTTGGAGTATATGCTTGGAATTTCCAGGGGCAAAGTCAACCCAAGATTTGCTGCCTGGAAAATTGGACCATTAAACCATGCAAGATGGTTGACTTTGCAATTAGATTGATGTGTCTGTGGACCAGAGGTGCTTACCCTCCAGAACTACAGGATAAGCTTTACCAGGCCATCAAGTTCATTGTGGAAGTGTATGTAGTCAGTTGGTTCAAGATCAAAAGGGACAGCAAGTTCCACAATCAGCAGCTGTATATATTCAACATGATCCAGAGGATCAAGCAGCAGTCTGAAGAAATCCAGGGTATTGCTTTCAAGAACCTGAAGTACAATGCTTTTGCCTTGCTGCCTGAGAATGTCTGATGACTCAGCAATTCTGAGACTAATAGGGATTAAATCTTAAACTGGAATAAAAAATAAATTAATTATTATTCTTTCAGAAGTGGGAAGCCAGCCAAGAAGAGGCTGAAGAAGATCACAGCCATCAACATTGAAGCTACCCACTGGTCAGAACTAATCAACCTTTCTCAAAGTGGCATCTGTGAACCTGCTCTCACAGAAGACTTTTCTGACCAGGAGCTTCAAGAAGCATTGCTGAATGGCACCAAGCTGGAGCTGCCTGATCTGCCTTCACATTCTCAGAGTATTGAAAGGGCCGTGAAGCTGACATCTGAAGCTTCCCATACTGTTTATGGACTCAAATCAAGGCACAAACACATTCTGGCCAAAGCCCTAAGCCACCAGATGAGGCCTTCCTTTGCTTCTAAGGGCTCTTAGTGAAAATTATGATGATCTTGGGATCTAAATGTGCCTATTTGACTCTGTACATGTTTTTTTTTACTTTTTTTCAATAAAATTGTCTTTTTTCAGTATTTTTTTATGAAAATAACATTTTTTTTATGAAAATAACGTTTTTTTCAGGCAAAAATTGCAAAAAAATGCAGTATTTTTCCGTATGATTTTTTGAAATGATTTCCTCAAAAAATGGTTAAAGCTAGGGATCTGAAATTTTTTGTCAGTTGTTATATTAAGCCCTGACTATCTCGACTAGTCCAAAGTCGATATCTAAAAAAATGCGGAAAGTCAACCTACCTTAATGGGAGAGGGTGGTAATTATTCGTTTTAACACGCATCTTGCTAATGAATGGAAAACATGTTTTTCTTATGTAATTTGATGCATACTGTTTGAAAATGACCTTCATTTCCTTGGGAAATATGCCATTTTTTCAGAATTTTTTTTCAGAAATGACCTGACCTAACCACATCCAAAAGAAATTTTCACGTATATATCCACTATTTTCTCCAACCCGTAGTGGAATTATATCCACATACGATATAGGACGCTCGTTTCTTTGGGAAATGTGTTTTTTTTAGAAACATCTTAGTCATTTCTGAAAAAATGACACATTTACCAAGGAAATGAAGGTCATTTTTAAACAGTATGCCTCAAATTACATAAGGAAACATGTTTTCAATTCATTAGCGAGATGCGTGTTAAAACAAATAATTGAGAGGCTAAGTGAGGCATGACAAGGGTGACTAAAAGCAGGAGGGCTATTGGTGAAGAAGTGTTGGTGCATAAGGCAACAAGTACCAAGGCAGAGCCTAGCCAGGATCACTTGTTCTCGTCAGGATAAATTAGGTGATGGCCAATGGAGAGGAATTGAAGGGGCTGCTGCAGAATAAGGGGCAGGAAGTGAATCCCAAACCTCCTGCCACCAACTCTGGACATGAGGCTGGAGGAGGGCCTGTGCCTTATGAGAAGACAGTTTGAGCCGTACTTGAGAGCCAAAGATTGCTGCATTCATGGCAGCAACATCAGCAATGTCAGCAGCCTCATTTCCTGGGATACCCACATGGCCTGGTATCCAGAGGAAGATTATAGAGATATGGTTGGGAAGCAAATGTAGCAACCGTAAAATTTGGTGGATGAGGAAATTTGGAGAAGAGTTTCTTTCCAGGGCTTGCAGAGTGGAGAAGGAATCAGAGCAGATAAAGTTGTGATGATGCAGTGTGTTGCGAGAAATGTACTGAACTGCTCGAAAAATGGCAAAGTTCTGCCGTAAAAATGCCACAGGTAGAGGGCAGCTGCCAAGATGTGGTGACAGTGTCAATGACAAAGGCAGATGCTGCTTGTCCATCTAGAAGTTTAGAGCCATCTGTGTAGATAAATTGGAAGGTTGGTAGGGACTCTACGAGGGCAAAGAAATGACTTTGTATGACAACAGAGGCTACCTGAGACTTTGAATACTTAAGGTCATCATCATTGAAAGGGAATGGAGTTATCAAATAGAGGGGTACAGCCCGCTGGAGTGTAGGTCATGAGCAGAAATGTTAAATGCAGAGAAAATCCTTTGAGCAGCACAGCAGCAGCAATGAAGGGTAAAAGATGGGGGCATTACAGATAAAATTGGAACAAGTAAAAATCCAGGTACAACTGGCAGACAGGGTGATGAGCTATGCTGAAGGTGCGGAAAAGATAACGAAGACCCACCAATAAATGGCGAAATTGTAAAGGCATGATAAGAGCCTCTGCTTCCAGGTCCACCCAGGTGCAGCGCAGTGCACCCATAGCAAGTCGAATGCCTCGATACTGGAGCCGATCTAATTTAAGGGGATGACAAGAAGCAGCAGGGGAATATAAGAAACTTCCATAGTCAATTCTTGATTGAACCAGAACTTTGTACAGCCAGAGGAGGGTATCGATGCATGATCCCTGCGCCGTTGAAATGGGGGCACGATGCCGGTAAGTGTATCTGTGTAAAGGTGCATTTGTGTTACTCACCTACTGGATACTCTGTTAGTGGGGTCATGGCAGCTGCTGCTGGTTGCTGAGATGGGAGATTTAGCTGCCAGTGAGGACCACCCAGAGGGCCTTCAATTGAATAAAAATCCTTTGACTTCAGCACCACCTGCACTGCTAAGAATGAGAGAAATGAGGTGAGCAAGTTACCAATTTTAGTGTGGTTGAGATTATGTCAGATAGGCAGCTCCTACCAATCTGAAACTGGGTTCTCACCTTTAAGATCTCTGGGGCATAGCCAGTCTGCCTCTTTTAACGACTTACTCTTCGGCTTATGGTGGGAGGATTTAAGAAAAGTAAAATGTCCTTTGCTTAATTTAATCAACGAAACAATAATAACACTTACAAGGTTAACTGCATCAGCAGGCAAGTTTTCACAGGTAACTAAAGAAAATATGAACAATTTTATTGATCATACACCAATGTGTATTCAGAACTAAGCACTTGGGCAAAAAAAATATTACTACAAAACAGAAGAAACAAACATTAGTCCCATACCACACACAAAAATGTCAACATAAAATAAAACCATTAAATTATTGGCCATCACCAGCCCATTACCACACAAAGGAGACAAGACTTACAGAAAAAAAAGGAACTTACATAACTAATGCAAAAAAAAAAAAAAGAAGAATATTAGTCACTAGGGCAAGGTCAATGAGTGTTACCCAAATTGTATAAACCTGATAAGTCCCAGATGTGTCATTTTAAACTCCACTTCATCTCACAATCATTAAAGGTATTCTTGGCTCAATCAGTACAAACAAAAGCAATGTTTATAACAAAAAAAAATGTGAACACTGGCTTCAGCATTTGTGCAGGCATTGGGGAAGAAAAAGCTTTGTCCAAATTCACTTCAATAAGCAAATGTCCCAGCCAAAAACAAATCCCTGATAAAGAGAAAAAAAACTAACAACATTAGAGATTATCCCCCCAGCACTGTCATCAGTGGACTCACAGGAATCCATGAGTGCAATGATGCCAGAAAAGGGAGCAAAACTAACAATGATAATTAATGTTCTAAAATTTTGGGATATGTATTTGCATTAATATGTTGCTCATAAGGCAGTTAAAGGTACAATTTAGTTCACAGCCTGAGAAAGCTCAAAATCCATTGTGATGCATATTGATAACTGAAGTTAGGTTTTTCAACAAGGTCTTTATAAAGGAAATCAGGTATTCAGAAATGATTATGATATTTACATGATAATTTTAAGTGATCCAAATATGTGAGACATGGTTCTTATAGCTAATGGATAATCAATACAAAACACCAATGGTAAAAACAAGACTATAGGATCACCTATCACACCATCAAGGAGAAGTGAGATGCTTTCCCATCTCTTGAAATGGGCATATGATTGCCTCAAGCTTCTGATTCTCTATACTGAGAGAATTTCAAATCTGTTACAATCAATTAAAAAGAGAAGAAAAACATTTTTAATAACTCTGAAGGCTTGGCTTTTTAAGAAAGCTCTGGCCCAATGGGGATTACTGAAACCTCCCAGGCCCTACTGAGGGGGTTTGGGAGCTCTCAGGAATCCTTCCCAATAGTGGAGTTCCCACCAACTTGGGGTGTTAACCATACCATCTCACCGTGTTGGAGATATATCCCAGGATCGAAAGAGGCTTGGTACACTGATTTTTTATGGAGTCAATGTGGGACTTCCAGGTCAGACCTTGATCGAAGACCATCCCTAAAAATCTATATTCAGTTATCGAACAATGGGAAAGAAGTCTAAGTATAGTGGATGATGGTCAAGAATAGGGCGTTTGGTGAAGACCATATACTTCATTTTTGCAACAGAAAAGTTCAATACCCAGTCATGAGACCAGTCAATTAAAGCATCTAGCATGTCCTGAACATATTTTAAGGCCTCATGGAGGTCACCTGAAGGTACCCAAAAGGTACAATCATCAGCATACATGGAGTATGAGACAGAAGGGGGTGCAGCAAAGATGATGTCATTGATCATAATTAGAAAGAGTGTGGGGCTAAGTACACTGCCTTGAGGAACCCCTGTCTCAATCTCAAAAGTCTCAGAGATGGTTATCAGAATATACTGATATACGTCTATTCAGCAAGAAGTTGGCAATAAAGTTGCTAAATGGCCACACAGTCCCAGATTGTGTAATTTAAGCAGAAGACCAGGATGCCAGATTGATTCAAATGCCTTGGAGATATCCAGAAACACAGCCACAAGGTATATATTCACCCTGTAAGGCAGTCTCCCATACACCACATTCCAGACGGGTAAGTGCATCATAAGGGGAAAAGCCCCTGGAGATCTAAAAGAGAGCTCTCCTCCAGGGTAAAGAAGAAGCCTCCTGTTGACCATCCTCTCAAAGACTTTGCACAGGCAGCTGGTGAGATCAATAGGGCAGTATGACTGTACATCATTTGGAAGCTTTCCAGGCTTGAGAAAGGGGAAAAGCAGAGCCGACTTCCACTGAGTAGGAAGGAGTCAGTAAGCCAAAGTGAGTTATAGAAGCATAAAAGCTGAAGCTTACCAGAAGAACTTGGGTGTTGAAAAAAGGAATAATGGATACCATCCTGTCCAGGGGAGGAGCCAGAATGATGTAGAGAGTCAAACAACTCAGGCAGAGTGAAGAGTGTGTTATAAACTTTCCCATTATCAGAGCGAAAAAGAGATATGCGAGAGCTCAGCTTCAGCCATTCTATAAACAAAGGGTTCAGTATAGTTTTGAATGCTGTTGACAGTAGCAAAGTGCAAGATGAACATGTTGCAGACCACTACCAGGTCAGAGTATGGAATGCCATCTTTAACTAAGACCTTACGTGGCAGCATAGAGGAGGAGCCTTGAAAGGCCCAGATTTTTCTCCATACTGCAGATGAGGGTGCACCAAAGGAGATGATGTTAACATAGTAAAGAGAACCTCTTGGAGGAACTAATTTTACAGTGTGCCGAGCAAGTGCTCAAGCATGTTTGTAGTTGATAAATAGATGTAGAATTGGGTTCTTTCGAAAGCTATGGAGGGCCCTCTTGCGTGACAAAACAGCAGCTTCACATTCAGCAGTCCACCATGCTACATTATACTTAGGATTAACAGTAGTTGACTTCAGTGGAATAGAGTCAGAGGCGGCTGTGAGTATGAAGGTAGAAATAGCTGTACAATCCAGATCAGCATCATGAGAGGGAGGAAGCAAGTTGGCTAAATGGGCATAAACACTCCAGTTAGCTTTTTTCAGATCGAAGCAGAAACATCGTTGAATGGGAGGAAGGGAGGATGTAGACTGCAGAAAGATAGGAAAATGGTCACTATCACAAAGGTCATAGGATACAAACCACTGGAACTGGTGGGCCAGTTCTTAACTGCAAATGGTCAGATCAATGGAGGAGAAAGTTCCTGTAGCATCAGATAGGGAAGTGGAGGTAGGCAAATTAAACAAAAATAAAATTGTGCAAAAGGAAATTAGCAAGGAGGACCCCTCTCTCGTCACAAAAAGAGGAGCCCCAACGAGAGTGATGGGCATTGAAGTCCCCTAATAAGATGAAGGGAGTTGGCAGTTGCTGTACAAGATCATCAAGCAACTGTAAGGTGAAAGAAAAGCCAGGTGGGAGGGGGCATGTACAAAGAGCAGACTGTAGTCATTCTACCAAAGAGCGGAACCTGTGCTGCAACTACTTCGAGTGAAGTATGTAATGGGAGGGGAGTGCCAGGAAGAAGGGCATGAAGCAGTAAAGCAACACCATCCCCATGGGCATTCCTATCTTTTCTATAGAATGTGTAGTTTGAAATAAGGGGAGAATGGTTGGGATAGGCAAGTTTCTTGTAAGGCAATTAGGGCAGGAGAATAGGTGCTAATTAAGTTCTGCAGCTGGGGTAGTCATGCACAGAGGCTCTTCACAGTCCACTTATAAACATGAAAATTAAGTGGTGAAGGGGGGAGACATCCCCTCAGCAGAAGTAAGTTTTTTTATTCGGAACAAGATTTTTTGTATTAGCATAAGAGGCAAGTCTGTTAACAATTTGTTGAGATTTATTCCTGGGCATAAGGTCACAAACATCCTTCACCAGCTGACAATACTGGGAGCTGGTGAGACCACTGACAACCCGAATGCTCTTAGAATGAGGAGGCTGAGAGGCAGCCTGGGAAGAGGGAGACGGGCCAGGACGGGTCAAGAAGGGCAAATGACCGTATGGAAGTGAAGAGGTGTCTGACAGTAAATGGATGGGGAGGTGGAATTGTAGGAGGTGCAGAAGAAACCAAAGGGCATGCCCGGGAAGGCAAAGGCCTGGGTCTAGGCTGGACAGGTGGAGTTGTGGAAGAAGACTGAGCTGAAGGGGGATAGGGTGGGTCTGTCCTGGCTACCTGGAAAAATGACCTATCCAAGACTGAACAATGACGTCTTGACTCAGACACATATTATTCAAACACTTGTATTGCACTATAGCCTACTCCTTCAGGTAAACTGGGCAAGTGGAGGAGAAGGTGGGATAGGGAGCATGACAGTTTGCACAACCACCCAGACTTTCACAATCTGGAGAGGAGTGAGACCCCCACACCTCCCATAGCAGGGCTCATTCTGAAAGACATCTCAGCCATGACCAAATCATTGACACAAAGCAACGCAGAGGTCTCGGAAAGAAATGCTCAACAGTATAATTGAGGTAGCCACAATAGATCTTAGTAGGGAGAACTTTCCCACCAAAGGTAAGTACCAAGACCCTCATAGGAATCTTGTCCTTACCTCATGTAAGTCGTCTCACTTCCAAAATACTGCAAGGTTTTAGTTCCTCCAAAATATCCTCAACTGAATTAACTAGCAATTCTGGTGCATGAATAATGCCTTGTATCAAGGGCATACCTAAAGTATTTGGCATCTGGGGCAGATCCTTCCTTTGGCACCCCCCCATAAATAATTTTAAAATTTAAACACACAAAAATATATTATGTTTGCAAGTAGATTTTTAAACAGTACAGTACTGTCATAAGCAAATTGGAAATAAGAAAAATGCAGGACATTAAAAATTCAGTGAACAGGTAATACTGCATTTTATTTTATACAAAAAACACAGGAAATCCAGTCTCAATGCTCAGTAGGGTGCCACTTATTTGGGGTGTTTTTCATTTTTTGGGAATTTCTATCAGGACGGGCGCATTTCTGGTGTCATTCCGTCTAAAAACATTGTGTGTAAAATATTTTTGAAATAAAATAATAATTAGAACTGCCTCAACGAGGTCAAAGTTTATACTTTTTGTCGAAAAGTACTCATGGCGTTCTGTTATCATGTCAGTTTTCGTTTCGATAGCTGCTGTAGTTTCTGAGTTGAAAAATGATAACAGACAGACAGACGGACGGTCAGAGTCGTTGGTTTAGTCTTCCGCACTGGTGTACAGAAGACTAAAATGAGGTATTATACAGGGTGTAACACGAGTTTATCCAAATATTGATACAGGCGAAAGAACATGTTATTCTAAGTAGAAAATGGGTTGGGATGAGTTTTGCCAACACTAACAGTGTTTCATTCTCTTTTTCAGTGAGTTCTGAAACGACGTGATGGCTTCGGCAACAAGATCTAAAACAGCAGTCTATCTCCTGGGGACCGTGGACCACAGCATCACAGGAAGCATGCTGCCTATGGGAAAGCAGGCGCTTCAGTACTTTTTCCACCTTCACCTTGACGTCAAGAAGCCGATCAAGGAAGCAGCCGCTGAGACAGTGACCGCAGTCAAGGAATTCTGGGAGCGGTCCCGTATTCCTACGCAGAAAGACCAACGCGCAAGGGACAAGGTTCTCCGAATGTACGAGAAGTGGCGGGCTCTGAACAAGAACTCGAAACGGCGCACTGTGACCCAAATCAGGAACGAGGCCGAGTTCCTCTCATCCCTTGACCGCCTCTTCGACATCGCACACGAACAGGCGATGTCGATGATCACAATCGAAGAGGACAGGGAGTTCCTGACGGGACAAAGGGCCGAGGTGCGGCGCGGCCGCATCTCCTCCACACGTGACATGACGCTGCACACTGAGGAGGAGCGTGCGAGGAGACAGGAAGCGGAAAGGAGCCGCCGGCAAGATGATGAAAGGGCGAACAGAGAGAGCCGAGAAGAACTCGTCGAACTGGCATCGAGCTCCAGCTCAGGTGCAAGCAGCCCGACTCGGTCACCGACACGGCGTCATCGCCGAGAAGAAGAGGAAGAGCTCTCTCTCCCGGGCCCGTCCACGTCGAATGCAGAAGCATCTACGACCCCTTTACCACCCAAGCGATTCCGCGCGTCGAAAAAGATGATCACCCCTGATCTCTCCGCAGCGATGGATCGGACGAAACTTACCGACTGAGGTGTTTTTTTGCTGTCGGCGGCTGCGAGGAGCTTGGGCCACGACCCCGAGGAGCTGGTCTTGAACCGCGAATCCTCCCGCCGCGACCGAGCAAAGTTCCGTGCTATGGCAGCAGCGGAAATGAAGGCAGCCTTCCATCCTACTGTGCCGCTGACCGTTCTCTGGGACGGGAAAATCGTACCAGCAGCTGACGGAGGCCCTGCTGAAGATCGCCTTCCAGTTCTGGTGTCTGGGGAGAACGTCGACAAGCTTCTGGCTGTGCCCAGCCTCCCTGACGGCACCGGCCGCGCCATGGCGGAAGCCGTCCTCTCTGCCCTCGAGGATTGGGACATCAAGGGACGGATCTGTGCCCTCTCTTTTGACACCACCGCCTCAAACACAGGACTCTCAGGAGGAGCTTGCTATATCATTGAGCAGAAACTCGAGAAGACAGTGCTTCATTTGGCTTGCCGCCACCACATCCACGAACTGGTGTGCGAGAAGGCATTCACGGCGTGCCTCGGTCCCTCTACTGGTCCTGACATCCTCCTGTTCAAACGATTCGCCGCCCAGTGGGACTTCATCGATCAAACCAAAGCGAAGCCCTTCGAGGATGGAACCATGCCGCAGCACCTGAAGGACGCCCGCGACGACCTGCTGATCGAATTCAGCCGCCTCCTCGACGGTCAACATCCACGTGATGACTACAGGGAACTTCTGGAGCTCTCTGTAATTGTGCTGGGCGGTCCGAACAAGCGGGGTGCCCGGTTCGCTCGTCCCGGCGCCTTCCATCGTGCGCGCTGGATGGCAAAAGTCATCTATGCCATCAAACTGTTCCTGTTCCGGGAACAGTTTCAGATGTCGTCAGGCGAAGCGGCTGGAATCCGGCGATTCACCATCTTCGCCGTGTCTATCTACGTGACGGCCTGGTACAAAGCGCCGCTCCCGGCAACGGCCCCAGCCACGGACCTCACGCTGCTCAAGGCCCTCGTCTATTATCCGGACTCAGTGGTGGCCAAGGCGACGGCGACAGTCTTCGCCAGGCACCTATGGTACTTGAGCGAGCGCCTCGTCACCCTGGCGATCTTCGACGAGGGTATCGACTTGGTGACAAACCGGGAGATGATTAAAGCGATGGAAGAAGAGGAAGGATCGGAGGATCCCCCGCGGCGTATCAATGTGGACCTGTCCACCGCCTCAATCGCCAACAATACATTGGCCAAGTTCACAACGACTACATCAAAGGAGTTCTTCAAGGTTCTGGACATCAGCACCGCCTTCCTGCTCAAGGATCCGGAGGAGTGGCGGACGGACCCAGCCTTCATCGCCGCATCCCGCCGAGTCCAGGCCCTTCAAGTTGTCAATGACTTCGCGGAGCGCGGGGTGGCGTTGATGCAGTCTTTCAACCTGGCCCTTACCAAGAGTGAAGACCAAAGGCAGTTCCTCTTACAAGTGGTCGAGAAGCACCGCTGTGACTTCCCAACCGCCCGCAAGTCCACCGTGACCTCTGCAAAGTAGGCAACAATGAGAGGGAGATGGGCGCCCATGATACCCCCCCCCCCCTTGAGGGGCTAATACTCGAGTTGAGGGGGACCTAGAGTTGAAAGTATGAAGTCCAGTTATATGTTTTAGGTCAAGATTAGTAGCTTGAACAAACTAGAAGTGATATTTTATTTGCTAGAGGCATAGAACATCATGATCTAAAATTTCTACTTTTCGAGAAAATATACAAACTTTGACCGTATTGAGGCAGTTCTAAATATTGTTTTATTTCAAAAATATTTTACACACGATATTTTTTGACAAAATGGAACCAGAAACGCGCCCGTCCCGATAAAAATTCAAACTTTCGAAAATAAGTGTCACCCTAATGCTCAGCCTATTCTTCAAAGGTAAGTAGAAAGGATTCAGTCTCTGCTTTTGAGGCTTAATTTCTGCAAATTGATCAATAACCTCATCAAAATTCACCTTCTTTGCATATTCATGTCAATTGAAAGTAAAGCCAGATTTGTCAATCTTGCCAGACTCATGGTCGAGTGAAAGAAATTTTTTATCAATTTCAATTTGGCAAAACTTTTCACATGAAGCAATAGAGAGAGAGTCAAAAAGAATCTCAAACACAGTGACAAGCTTGGCAAAGATTCACAAAAATCCCATTTCACAATAAACTCCAGAAACTGCAATGCTGTCCATTTCTTTGCCTCTTCAACGCTGATTTTGGCAGCTTCCAAATGCCTCCTAAGTCATCCAATTTCCATACTGGTATCTTCATCAGAGAATTCATCGAAAATCTGAGTCAAATTTGGAATATACTTCTGAAGTTCTTCTTCAACCAAAGTGTTTGGCTGAATAACAGCGAAGATTGACAGAATTTGATCCATTGCCTTAGAATGAATCTCCAATTCTTGATGAAAGCGATCAAGACATTCAAACATAGCCCTTTTTACTTCCTCTGGCAATGTGAGACTGGCATCCTTTTCCAGAGCTTTACTCTCCCTCTTCTCTCCATAGAAATGTCCATTTCCTCACACTTTGTAGTTGCATAATGAATATGCCCTCTCCACACTGCATTTACTGGGTATTATAACATCACAACAATGCATTTATAAAGACTTAAACATCACTATGATACCACATTGTCAAAAATTACTGGACACTGGTATAAGTACCATGATATTGTTATAAACACCAGCACTTTATGCTTTATCATAATTATTTAATGAAACATACCTCATATATGTTGAGTCACAGTGTCAAGTGAACAAGACTTGGAATGTCAGTTGCAGCCAGCTGGCTATGCTCAACAAACTGATGACTAAAACGTCAACAAACATTCATCTTTCGATGTAATTTTTATCAAATATTTAATTTTTCATTTGTAAATTTTGTATTGCCAATAAAAATAAAAATTTATTTCATAGTGGAAATTAACATTAAGCTGTTGTAATAGTTTGAACATTTTTACATTTTTTTCTTACTTTGGCGAATTTTTCATTTGGTTTGAAAACTTGTAGGCTACTGATATTTCAACTCTCCCGATGGCATCCCCCTCCTGGCTGTCACCCAGGATGGACCACCCCCCTCACACACCCCTTAGTACGCCACTGCCTTGTAGCCTTGTATTGTATCAAACTTGGATGCCAATTCTACCTTAATATTGTACTGGTTGTTCAAGGAGGTTGCATTAAGAAGGGTTTGCAGCCGAGATAGAGAAGCAGTCTACAATAACAAACTACCACTCCAACAGTATTTGACAGACCTAACCTCCCCACAAAGGGCCTCAATACCCCGCTTAAGGCAAAGGGACGGAGCTTAGTGAGCCAAACATTGTCAGAGACAGCAGTCATATAGACATATGAAGTGTAAGGAGGATTTTCATGATGTTGGTCATGATGCAGGAAAGGCTTAGTCTTGAAAGGGAGTGTAGGGGGAAACTTTTATCCCAGAACCAGACTTAGAACCAAGAACCTCACAATCACCGGAAACTGGACACCCATCAGCAGCCCTTGGGGGGACAGGTGCTATGGACAACAGAGTTAGTGCTAGTACTAGAGGGCAGGGTAATTTTTTACTATCAGTCCGGTCTCTTCAATTCCCATAATTTATAGATCAATGGATTCATTATTACACCAGGAATGCGATTTGGATAGTCTCAAGTGAGGGAACTGGCCCAAAACTAAGTTAGGACACAAAGTTTGTTTTGGGGTATAAGTATGAAAAAATGGTATTATTATAGTATTACACCCGTCTAACATCCAGCAATTATTATATGTTCATTAAGTAGATTTTTTAATTCTAATACACTTTCCTTCTATAGCGTTTCCATCGCAAATGATTCATTTTCGAGATATAAACATTTTTTTGGTGTGTATCTAGTGTGTGTTTGTACGCTCGTTTGTGTGTTCGTACGTTCGTTTGTGTGTGTGTTCGTTACATGTCTGCCCAATCACTGCGCTCCATCCATTTCAAATTTGAATTATTTTCGTACCGGAATGGAACACTCATTCCACTCATTCAGAAGTACATTAGGCCTGGCTCTGTGATTTATAGTGATTCCTGGGCTGCCTACAAGACTATAAATGATTTAGGTTAGGATAGGTTAGGTCAGGTCAATTTTGAAGGTGAAATTTATGTTTTTCCTATGGTTTTTGATGTTTTAAACGAATATGACCTTCAAAACCGTCGGAAATGACTCGTTTTTGATTGCCAGCTAGGGGGAGGGGGTTATCTCAAAAACGAGTCATTTCCGACGGTTTTGAAGGTCAGATTCGTTCAAAGCACATCAAAAACAATAGGAAAAACATAAATTTCACCTCCAAAGGGAGACGGGTGTAATACTATAAATTTACCAAAAAAATACCCTAAAATGGGGGTAATTCCTTCAGTAGAGACTATCTAGGGTGCATTCGCAATGTAAAAACGAATCCATTGATATATAAATTATGGAAATTGTAGAAACAGCCAACATGAGTGACCTAAAAGGTATATACAGGGTGTCCAAAGAGGAAATGTCAAGAATGCACCATTTCACTCTTTGTGTATTTCTAAGTAGAAAGTATTATATTGATATGGGTCTGATTCCTAACTGTTACCGAGATACAGGCCTCTACATTTGGGTAATAAAAAACAATAAAAAGGCGATCTTAGATACTATTTAATGACACTTGTGGTTTACAAAAAGTACAAACATACAATACACTATTGCACTTATTGCAGAATGGTTTCAAAGTGACCCCCCTCCTCCTTCAATGCACGCGGCGAGCCTCCGATCCATCGAGTCTTGCCAAGGAAAATGCGGAAGTTCATTTCTGAGGTTTATGAACGCATCCTGTATACGTGCAACCAACTGCTCCCTAGTTTCGGGCTTACCCTGCTGATAAACTTTACTCTTCAAGAACCCCCAGACAAAAAAATAATGTAAATAAATAATGTGAGGATCTGCACAGTTGCCAATGTATCATTAAATGTCATTGAATATTATCTAAGATCAGCTTTTTATTATGTTTTAGTTACCCAAATGTAGAGGCCTGTATCTCGGTAACGGTTGGGAATCAAGCACATGTCAATATAATACTTTCTACTAAGAAATACCCAAAGAGTCAAATGGTGCATTCTTGACATTTCCTCCTGGGACACCCTGTATATACATTTTTATATATGTAGTAAAACGAACACTGTATATATTATATATACCGTAAAACTAAACTAACCTACCTAACTTAACCTAATTTTAAGTACTACTCTTACCTATGGCAACGAAATGCTTTTCTGTTTTTATCGAACACACACTTATTACCACAAACAATACCTTCCTTATTTTTCTTAAGGTAAATAAATTCTTTCATCAGCAATACACTGTGTTCTACATAAAAATTAAATGCAGCCTCTTCATCATCAAAAAATTTGCATGAAGTTAAACACAGTGAATAATTACAACCATCGCAAACCGACGCCATCATGACACTAAAATCTTATGATTTCAGGTCAAACCCCCCAATTTTGTTAGCGGTACCTTCCTAACCTTTGTGGGATCAGCCATTTTATCACTCCCAAAAACATGATCCGCGATTTTATCGCTCAAAAAAATAATTTCTTAACATTAATTTTATAGCTTTAATCAGCATTTGCCTTCATATTGTACTTAATAAAAGTTGTTTAAAAAAAATGTAGAGTCTTATGATAAACTTTATTTTCAGTTTCCAGAGACTGGACTGATAGTAAAAAATTACCGAGGGCAGGGTAATGCACTGAAAAGTTTGAAACAGGCACAGTGGTGAAAGGAACTGGTATGTGGCTCTGAGATTTCTGTGAGCACTTAGAAATGGGAACATCCTGAGGGCAGTATGAGGACCTAGCCCTTTTTAATGCCTGAAAGCCATCCGAATCGCAATGCACTTCGGTAGGAACAATAGACGACTGGAGGGCCAAAGCACCCTCATCCTCAGATGGCGCTGCCTGTGAAGACATACGTAAAACCCAATCAAAAGATGGTAGGCTATCTGAACTAACCCGAAAGATCTAACTGAAGGCTAGGCTTGGCCTTGGCCAAAGCCTAGAAGCCAATCTCTCTCCTGAAAAAAAAAAGGAAAAGGCCTAGTAGGGATCCAGCTAATTCAGCACACAATCAAAATAAAATGATTAAGTAAATCTACACAAACAGGGTAAAAGCCCGGCTTAGAAATTAGTAAAATCACTGAAACAGGTCCTATCAGCACGATTGACCGCTTGCAACTGTTTCAGTAATAAATAATTTGAACTTTTTGTTTGCAATCAATTCTATATACGTCCGATTACCACAAAGGTTCACCAAAGTCCCCAAATATTCACTGAAAAACCTCAAAGCACTTCTGGCACCTTAGGTCGGTGATATCCTATTTTGGCGTCTTAAATTAGTCAACCAACCAGTTAGGTGGCGCACTAAAGCAAAAGCCCCCCTCCCCCCTGGTAATTATTTGTTTTTTGACCCAGTCTCTCTTTATAATGAGAGCAAACTTTTCTGGTCAATTTTGAGGTGTTCTGCACGAATCTGCCATCCATTTCCTGTGTAGATGCGTAGTTTTTGAGATATCGTCATCTTGAAAACTATGCATTTGCACAGGAAACGGATGGCAGTTTCGTACAAAACACCTCAAAATTAACCAGAAAAGTTTGCACTCGTCATTTTCGTTTAAACTAACAAATTTAAACAAAAATATCATGACTTAACCTAACCAATCATCAAGGGCGTACAGTTGACTTAACCGGTGTCACGTACTGAACTGTCCGCAAAACAGCACAGATCAATTTGTGATGCGTGATCTTTACTGGGGCTCTGCCCCCGTACCCCCGAGACCTAAATTATACAAATGATAATGTAATAACATGTGCCAACCTTGCATGGGTAGTCCGCTAAATTTCGCCTGCCCTTAAACTGAAACGACACACGTTTATTTTTAGGATTTTTTTTACGGCACCTAAAGACCTTCTGGTCTTTTCTTAAAATACAAGCACTATTGCATTTAGGGCAGGTCACGGATGTCTTAATTATTCCATGATTAAAAAAAAGGTCTAAACTCTTGTCTTCATCGAGAGCAGTATGGCGGATCACGTCTTCAAAATCAAATATGCATAACTGACACGTCATACTTCATCGCAAAAAAATTGAACTGAACAGACGAACAATTGCTAAAAATGATTTATTTGTAAAACAGGACAATTTAATTACGCAGAAGTAGCCAGAATCACCAAAAATAAGAAATATTCACCAAAGAGTCGATATATACATATTGAAAAAACACCAAAAATAAAAAATATATTTTAATAAAAAACAAATTTTATACAAATTTGCACAAGATAATATATATTTTCTTATTCAGTTTTGATTGGTTATTCAATATATATTGCTGTTATAGCTGGGTGTGACTGGGTCAAAAAATGAATAATCCCCCCCCCCCCCCTATGTAAGGTCTTTATTTATGGAAGATTTTTATGAAATTTTCAATATAGAGGTTTTCAAGGCAGACATCGGAATAACGCACACCATTTTTAAGAAAATATTTGAAAAATGTTTAAAAAAAATGGGCATACAGTTGACCTAACCGGGCCTTCAGTGGTGGACATCGGAATAACAGTGAGGGTTGTATATCCTTTTGGAAGTATATTAATTTATAAAAACTTCAAAAATGTTTTCAATTTTTTTTTTTAAATTTGAAAAATTTTCAAAAAATTAAAATTTTGAGCTATTTCTTGATATTTGAAAACCTCTATATTGAAAATTTCATAAAAATATGACCATAAATAAAGAAATTACATAGAGGTGCTTTTGCTTTAGGTGCATCCTGGTTATGGTACATTGCACACCTTCAAGCATATCAATATCAAGTCCGATTTTGGTGGAACTGGACAGGGTTGTGTTGTCCTTCAACCCAAAGTATCATACCGGGCATGCCAAAATTATCGTATTTTACTTGAAATTATCATACATATTTTATGTACAAGTATATATGGATTAAAGTTGAAACATTTGACACTTTCCTAAACTACATTAAGTAAACCCTCGTCCAATGCGTGTTTGTCCAGCGCAAATTTGCTTATACACGGAAAAATAAATACGAACAATTATTTGTCGAAAGCGGAAAATTTTCTTATACACGGTCCGCCAAACACGCTCTAATACGGTAGTACTGTAAGCGTACCAATGCACGCTCTAGTGTTTTCTCTTACACTCTCCAACACTCCCGCATCTCCCTCCCTCTCGCGTCACCCCTCGCATCACCCTTTGTCTCAGTCCCGCTACCGCGTTAAGTTCAGTGAAGTAGTGTTGGATTGTTTTTGTTGTATTTTGCTGTTGTTGTGCTATTACCCTTAGACAGCTGTATGGAACCAAAACGTAAAGCATCTGCAAGTGATAGTGAAGAGAAGAAAAGTCGTAAGGTTATGACATTAGCCTAAAAAATAAAGATTCTAGATAAGTTGCGTGGTGGTATGAGCATAACATCATTTGGCAGCGAATATCACGTGAATGAGTCTACCATACGCACCATCCAAAAGAGAGAAGAAAAGATACGTGCTATTTTCATTTAATATATTTTTATTTATCATATATATTATTATGTTTATGATTTTATTATGTTCTTATTTCACATACAATGTAGGTAGGGAAATTCATTTGTGTGTGAATAAAAAATCTACGTATCTAAGTATTAATGGAAGACTTTACGCAGCCGCGTTCACATATCCCCATTTATCCCATAAGGTATTAAGTTTGTCCAACGCGGATTTACCTAACATGCCATTCTCGAGAAACCTAACCCCCGCGTTCGAAGAAGGTGTACGGTATATTGGTTTCAAAGTAAAAGAAAAATATGACAAAAGCAGCAAGCTCACCTTAGTTCTGTTCTACTTCTTTGTACATAATGTTGTTTACACACTGCTTGGCCAGCTCACAGATGATGCACCATTGCCAACTTGCCAAATACAAATACCTCTCATTCTCAAATTGGACTAGAAAACCTCAAGAAACCTTTGAATCTATGGAAAAACCACAACATGGTATCATATGTGGTACCTTTATTTCATAATTAAATATAAATTATTAATTAATTGAATTAAGTATCTATACAAAATTGGCTCGGGATTGGCGACATAGCCTAATGGGAATGAAATGATTGCCATACATACATAGAAACCGTATGTAGGCGTCGGGTCTGTACAACCACGAGAAACCTTCATTTATATCACGTGAACCAAATTTTCCATTTGCTAACCCATGCAAAATACAAGGGAGAAAGAGTCAACAACCTTTGCAAAATCAGCAATTTATACGAAAATATGAAGATATATTAAAGGAACGGCTCTCAGGGCTGTTTATGTTACAGCGAACGCTTTAAACAGGGAAGATGTGTTTTAAGTCTTCCCTCAAGTTCTGAGTGAATTCCTTATAATAAAATTAATACATAAAATAGGATAGGCCTATCCCAGAAGTGTCTATATTGTGACAGCCCATATTTATTACAAGACGTTAACTCATTGCGTAACTCCATCGTGGCGGCCCTACACCGAAAAAGATCGTAACGCCCTGCATCGAAGCAAACTAAGATCCATCAAAATTAAGGTGAGGCAATTTCATTTTCATTCTAATATTAGGCGTCTAAAATCCCGACGCTAAAATTACCATAAACAATTAAATATAAAGAGGTCCTTTAAAGACCTACATATTCATAACTCTCTAACGAAAAAATATAGGGCTTTTGTCGTTCACTCTCCACTGAAATCTGCTGGACATTTCCAACGGATGAGGGTAACAGGCAATCAACCCATTGCTCTATATAGTTTTTCATAGAATCTTTTATCCAGACCTCTACAATCCTTTTAATCAGGACAATTGCACATTAAAAGGAGCTTTTTCCAGTGCTTTTGGTAAATATGACCGACAGGCCAAAATTACCATACATTTCGAACACAGTATCGTACATCTTACACAGACTCGAAATTATCGTATAAGTACGATAATTATCGTGCGCATCACATCCCTGGGACTGTCCCGTTGTCCCCTATAAACTGTAGGGGACGCGGAAACGTCGCTTTGGGAGATAATGGACTTAAATGTCCCGTTTTATCAAAATTACTACCTGTAAGCAATATGACAAAGAAACTTTTGTTGCTGTAAAGTATGATATTATTTTGAACTATAAATAATTTTTTGTTAACCTTCCATGGACTGAGAATTTTTGTGGATTCATTAAATATAATTTTCCCATAGGTTTCGATTAATTTTAATCAACTTTTACCTAATAAGTTGGACGTTGGAAGTGAAAGTGACAACACTTCTGTTGTGCTCCAAGCTTTTTTACAAATTGTTGAAGTATTATATTATTAATTCTGTAGATTTGACTTTGTTGGGATTATTAAAGTACAAATAGCTCTATTCTGAAGTTTTAAGCTTAATTTAACTCAATATTTAGAGAGATCTAGGGGTTCATTCAGTGCAAGCCCAGTTTTGGCCTGATTAACCTAGGCCCCTATTAGCTTATTCCATCAGGGGATAGCATAACTTAGACCATAAAGCTTTTAACTGAGCTTAAGAATAATATTTAAGATGACTTTAGACTGTGACTAAGGTTTGTAAGGAAGAAGTTAGGGAAGGGGTTAAGCATAGGCGTATGAGGCGTGAGGTCTGGGGGGTCGATAGCCCCCCGCCCCCCCAGGACTTCGGAATTGAGCATTTTCAAGGGCAAATTTAGAAATGTTGCAGCAAAATTTTATTTCATTTTTGTAAATTGTAATGTTTTTTATATCAAAAAGGCTTTAATATATGTTACTCATACTCTAACCGTTGTGTTATTTTATGCTACACATAGTGCTTATGCGGAAATCAGGGCACCCTGAAAATTTTCAGGGCAAATCCCATACGCCTATGGGGTTAAGGCTGTAGCATGTGAGAGTAGTGATGATTGGTATCACTCAGCCCAAATCAAAATTACAGAAAAAATGTACAGGGGTATGAAGACCCCAAATATTTTGTGGTTTTGTAATAAGTGCTCAGCTGAGGTTAGGGATATGCTCAAGGCAAGGTTTAAGAAAGCTGCTAGCTCAGAGTCCATTGGGCCTAAGTTAGTTGGCCCAATGATTGATAGTGTAGCTAGTGAGACTAATGTAACAGTTAGGCCAGAAACAGTCTAATACAGGAAATACTAATGTAAGATGTACTGAGGTTGAACTTAAGCCTAGCCCTAATGCTGGGCAACCGCACACCAAATGGGAGGTTCGCACCCGCACTTTAGCCTCTTCCGCACCCGCACTTCCGCAGACCTCTAATTTTTCGCACTTCCGCACAACCGCAACCCCACCCGCACCCTATTTACATATATAAAGTTTTATCGCAAGGAAATATATAAGTTTCCATTAATATATTAATACTTTTATAAACTTTTATTTAATATTTAATTGTGAAAATAAAGTTTTAATACAATAATCATTTTTTTGTTATGAGAGGTCAGAAAATTACTAGAATACAATATCATTTAATTTTATTTTTAAATAAATTTTACGGGTGTGCGGACCAATCCGCACACCTTCCGCACCCGCACCTTTTTACCGAGTTGACCGCACACCGCACCTCCGCACACCATTTCGCCCTTCCGCACAGTGCGGAGGTGCGGAAGGTGTGCGGAACTTGCCCAGCAAGCTTAACTTTATTGGGCCTGCATCCCTGTCTCTGAGAGACAGGGATGCAGGCCCAAGTAAAGTTAAGCTTAATTAAGCCAAGTATTATTGATAAGGGTGCAGGTCCAAGTAAAGTTTGGCCTGATGAATGGCACAAAGTCAACGATCAGTCAAGAAATAAGGTTAAAGAGAATAGTAATCATGTTGTAGCAACTAGTAACAGGTTTCAGATACTAGGGAATTTAGATGAAGCAGTACAGTGTAAATTTATCATGGTTGTGGACTATTATTAGGAATCAGGACAATGAATTTTGCAATAAGGGAAGGAAAACCAGTAAAAGAATATCTATTCCAGGTGGTAATATTTCTAAAGTTAATGGGGTAGTGAAGAAGGATCATATTAAAAATTTGGACTGTGTTAAATTTTTGAAAATTTTGTCACTAGTACAGTTTTTTATGCTGAGTCTAAGTATGCAACTCATTTTTGTGGAAATAAATATTTAACATTTTATTGGCGTTTGTTTGCAGGCCGTTTCGTATCCCCATATTGCTCGGTGGACCCCGAACTCTGCCTTTTCAAGGTGTGTCCAGTAATCATACTCGTTTTCGTAATTAATGTACGTGAAAACACCACCTAACACGAGACATGACAACCACACTACTGGCTAATAATTTTTCGAGTGAAATAAGACGGATGTGATTTGTAACGTAAAATCCTCCAAATGTTGTAAACAACCGCTGACGCTATTATATTTTCTTGCCGTAAGTCACTATGAGGTGTCGTGTAAAATATATATATATATATATATATATATACATATATACATATAATATATATACATAGATACATATATATATATATGTATGTGTATATATATATATACATATATATATATATACATATATACATATATATATACATATATAATATTACATATATATATATATACACATATATATATATATAATACACTACATATATATATATATATGCACATATATATATATATATACACGGCTTCTTAGGCATTGCTAATGTACTTAAACTTTTGGATATCAGTGTAGTTTTTCATATAACAATATTGTGGAAAAACATCATAGTAAAAAAATAGCCTACCAATAATTTAGGCATTATCTATAAAATGGGTGTAAGCAATGTGATTCCTTTACTAGGTCAGACGGGAAAGGATTTGCAAACGCGTGTAAAACAGGATCAATATTCCGTTAGAATGGGACAGTTGTCCAGGCCCTTTTTGTCCATTTGTCAGAGTTATCCCATTGTATTGATTGGGAATAATGTTTCAGTTTGTGTTTCACTTC
>JAJOZX010006512.1:142500-258949 GCA_023014485.1 Bathynomus jamesi | reverse complement strand
AATTGCAAATTGATCTATCATTTCTTATTTTACAGGTTTTTATTGATATTATGCTACAATGCCTAGAGTGCAAAAATTCGCCAGACAGTTTTTGTTATATTTGTGGGACATTAACGTTAAAACAGTATAAAAGGAAGTGGACTTCTCATGTGAAAAAACTTTATGAATTATACTTCGCATGCAAAGTTGGTGATCAGGACAAGTACTGGGCGCCTCATATCTGCTGTGTGAGATGTACAGTGCTTACAATAAGTCTCGCGCCTCTGTCTCGTCCCAAGCTAGTCTGTTAGGTATAAATGGGCGGTCCTTATGGCAGCGGAGGTGTGTTCGGATTGGTGTACATAATTGCTCTAACCCCATCACTGATGTCCATTATTACGTCACTTCTGCTACATTTTAGTGTTTAAAATACAAATGATTAAGTAGCAGAATGACCAAGTTTCGGGATGTTGGGATGGTTATGGAGCAATCCTAGTCATCATAATATTAGCGGGCATTACATTATACCGTCTCAATATATACTGTAGGCTATAGAGAACGACTAATTCGGAAAATATCCGAAATCATGGCATGATACCTAAGTTATTTTGACGCAGGTCTAAATTATTTGCTCAAATGCAATGATTGATATTAAGTAATTGTTGGGAATTGTTGTCAATATTGTTGTTTGTGATACATATCCTACGTGAAGAATCTAATGATCAAATTCCTCAGTGAACCTCTCACGCGCTCGCATTTCGAGGAAGTCATGGTCGTCTCACTAATAGATAGTTTATCCATTGTTTTAAGTGGTAATCTATTCCATCTTATGAAAGTCATTAGTCTAAAGCAAGACTGGTGGGCCGTGAATCAGAGAAATTTGCATTTGATTTGTTCATCGTAATTATTACGTAATATAGTATACTGTATATACTATTATATAAGAGTTTATTGGTAGCATATCATATGACAATTCCCATAAACATGTGATGGCCTCGATGTTGCCAGTTTTTATTTTTTTCCTGAAACTATTACCTCATAGTTTGTTTCAACAATGCATATAATTTATATTATCATCTCCACGAGCGTAGACATTGCAAGAAAAGATTCTAACTAAGGATAAGTAAAGTTCTTTCATGGTCACAATATATACTTTTATAGATGTCAAACATAAAAATATAATAAAATTCTATATTAACATAAATATATATTCGATACACATTTACGTCATGGCTTTAACATCAGTATTTCGTATAGCTTCCTCCGGCATCAATAATTTCTTGCAATCGTTGCGGCATAGAAGAGGCCAGATTGTAGGGAATGTTTGGTGTTCGACGTAAGCTCTCCCAACTATTACTCGTGTGAGCTAAAAGTGCTTCAAATGTTCTTTCATTGCGTTGCTCCCATTCGTTAATCATTATTGCCCAAAGGTTTTCAATCGGATACATATCAGGAGAACGTGGTGGCAGAATTAGATTAATAATCTCTGGCTCCCTTTCCTCCTCCCTTCGTAATTCCCCACCCAACCTCGTTTCCTTCGACATAGCAACGCTTACCTCCATCCTCATTCCACTTCCTTCATTAAACCTATTATCGCTTTTACTGTCCCTTCCTTCCATCCTTCAATGCCAGCGTTCTTAAACCTAGCACATAAATTATATAATATGGAATCTAACACCTTAGATCTCTACGCATTCATGTTACTTGAAGACGCCTGTGTCTTAGGGGAATCTAAGTGTTGAGAGTGGGCTTGAGGGGTACTCTATAGATTACTACAGATGACCTTGAACGCTCCAACTATTTAAAAATGATTATTTATTACGCACATCATATGGCATAATACACACATGAATTTAAGTATCTCTTACACTATAGGAATGGAATTGAATCCTACCAGAGTTAAAAAGTCGCAAAATATGATAGATTAGTTTGTATTAAGAGGTTACTAAGAGAAAAGGATTTGGGATAGAGCGGAAGGCAGAGAGTATATTTCCTCGAGTTTCGGTTATTATTAACGTTATATGGATACATTGCCATGCGGTGTGATGAGAGAGAGAGAGAGAGAGTTACAAGGAAAAGAAGTACCTCAAAAGGCCTTGCGGCCCATACCGAGGAGGTACCAATGGCAACGGGTGCCAGGGAAATTTTTTTACACCCTCAAATAGTGTGCAAGATTTGGTCTAACCTTTTCTTGAGCTGATCCACAGAGGAACTGTTCACAACTTCTGAAGGTAACCTGTTCCACGTGTCACAGATCTTATACGTAAAGTAATTCCCACACACACTAGTCTTAAACCGCTTCAAATCCAACTTCCAACCATTGTTGCGAGTTGGGTTATCATTTAAACTAAACATGCTTCTAAAATCGACATCGTTGAACCCGCGTAAGAACTTGAAAACCTCGATCAGTTGACCGCGCAGCCTCCGAGTTTCCAGCGAAAACAAGTTCAGGGCGCGTAACCGTCGATTGTAGCCCATATGCCTAACGGAAGGGATTAACTTTGTGGCCCTCGCCTGCACTCGCTCCAGCCTCTCAATATCTTTCCTGAGGGTGGCGACCAAAACTGCACAGCATATTCCAGGTGCGGCCGAACCAGGGAATTGTACATAGAGAGCACAATCTCCTTGTTCCGAAACTGAAATTGCCTCCTGATATAACCTAACAGCTTCTGGGCTTTCTTTTCAACCTCTACGCACTGTTTGGTAAATTTAAGGTCGCTGCTAATTAACACACCCAAGTCCTTTTCCAAATCAGTCGCCTCGATATTACTCCCCAACATACTTTGCATTTACCCAAGTTAAACGGCATTTGCCATTTTTCGGACCACTCTCCTATCCTACCTAGGTCCGCACGCAGTTGCTCGATCGCTTCGGGCGTCCCAACATTGGCCCCAAGCTTGGTGTCATCAGCGAAATTGGCGATCCGACTGACGATGCCACCGTCGATATCATTTATGTAAATGATAAACAACAGTGGCCCCAAAACGGAACCCTGATGAACCCCACTAGTGACCGAGGCCCAACCCGAACTAACCCCTTTAATTACAATCCTCTGCCGCCTATTCTTCAGCCAGTTTTCAATCCACCTACCTACTTCCCCACCGATACCCAGCGCGCGCACTTTCGCCATTAGCCGGCGGTGAGATACCTTATCAAAGGCTTTCTGAGAGAGAGAGAGAGAGAGAGAGAGAGAGAGAGAGAGAGAGAGAGAGAGAGAGCGTTATATATAAATAGATAGAGTGATCGACACAATGATAATGTGGACGTCATTGATGGGGTTAGAGCAATTATGTGCACCAATCCGAACACACCTCCGCTGCCATAAGGACCGCCCATTTTATACCTAAAAGTAACCTAACAGACTAGCTTGGGACGAGACAGGCGCGAGACTTATTGTAAGCACTGTACAAGCTCGTTATCTGCATGGTTCAAAGGCACCGGTCCTGGTCTGGAATTCGGTGTCCCAATGATATGGAGAGAGCCGCTGGAGCATTCAACTGATTGCTATTTCTGCTTAACGAACATCACAGGTTTGAATCTTTTATTTTTCTGAATATACGTCAAATTTGGTGTTTTTAGCACATTTTAGCATATCTTGCTCTGCATAATGTATTACACAATTATGCTATCTTAAGTAGTCAACACCCCCTCGATTAGGTACTCTGGCTTGCCGGGCCGAGGGGGCTCGTACACCTCGTGGGTTGTTGGGGTTTCCTCAACTCCTCGCGGGGTGTGGGCGAAGAGTTACCTAGTTGCGTTTTTTCCCCTTTTTTCTTTTTGCTCCCCTTTTTTTCCGTTCTCCCGGAATTTCTTTTGTCTTGACTCGGTCTTGCCTCTGTCAATTGTAGTATCCCCCCCCCTCTGTTTGTATTTTGCAGTCTTGGGGTCATCGGGTGCACCCGCCGGGGCATCGCTCCGTGGCTGAGCCGTGCTCTGGGGACGGTACGGGCGCCCGGACCGCTGCTGCGTCTGGATTGGGTCTTTGCTTGGCCCTTAACGGACAAATCTCCGTAGAGCCAATCTGCTGTTTTTAAAACGACAGTCAGGTTGGGGGGCGGGCTACCCGGGACGTTGGGCCTGCGCCTTGAAGGATGCAGCGGCGGATGGTGCATTGCCTTGGGTCCGAGGCTGTCTTTTTTGTAAAGCTATTGTTTATGGGTTCAATTTCAAAACTTCAATCCCCTCCTGTTGACGACTCTGGCCCGCCCTTGGATTTGGATAAGACTTCTACTTCTGGTCGTTCAGCGGCCTCTGCCTCCGCTGGATTGACCTTAAGCCGTATGGCCCCCTCTCGTCCTCTGCGGCGTCTGGCTCTCGTGGCCGGACTCGTGGTGGCCGTAGGGCGGGGTCTTCGCGGCCCTCGTTCTCTCGCCCACTCTCGGTTACCGTTACACATGGACCTGTCCCTGCTGTCAATTTCTGTCCGGTGGACAGGTTCCTTGTTCTCCGCCCTTCCGCTGGCTCCCTTCCGGGCAACTCGGAACGGGTGTTTCAGCGTCTTAAGACGGTGGGGTTCCCTGTCGTTATGATATCCGCCCTCTGAAGGATGGGTCTCTTCTTTTGAAGTCCCGTTCTTCGGGGTGACTGAGTCCCTTCTACAGTTGCAGGATGTTTTGGGTTGCAGAGTTTCTGTGACTCCCCATCCGCAATTGAATAGCTGTCAGGGCACCATTTTCGCTTCCCGTCTGCTGTCAATCCCGGTTGGCGAGTTGCAGGAGGATCTTGCCCCCCAGGGGGTAACGAAGGTCTTCCGCTTTTCGTCGCGCCGGGATGGTGCTCTTACCCCGTCCGCTCGTCTGCTCCTGACCTTTGACTCCCTTGTGCCTCCGGCCCAGGTGTTCTGGGGCGTGGGTGATCGCCGGTCGTGTGAGTTTTCGGTGCGACCGTATGTGCCTGACCCGGTTCGCTGCTTTGGCTGCAACCGGTTCGGCCATGTTAGCTCTGCGTGCCGCCGTGAGGGTAAGCTATGTGTCCGCTGCGGTGGGCCTGCGCACCCTACCCCGTGCACGAAGCCCCCGCGGTGCTCGAACTGCTCGGGGGCCCACCCTTCCTCCTCTCGGGACTGCCCCGTTTTCAAGTTTGAATTCGAGGTGCGGTCCTTAAGGACTACCGAATTCCTTAGTGCGCGGGAGGCGCGCGATAGGGTCCGTGACCGGGAGCCGCGGCGGGGGTTGTCCTATGCTGCGGCTCTTGGCCCTGGCGGGTCCTCGGGCCCCTCCCGTGCTACCCCGGCGTCTACCGGAGTGGTGCCCCCCCTGGAAGTTCCGGGGGTTGGTGGTCCTCCTGGCGCCGCGGGACCTTCTTGTCCTCTGCCTCACTTTCAGACATCCCATCTGATTCCCTGCCTACAAGTGCCCCTTCTCCCTCTCCGGCCTTGGGGTCTGGATCCTTGCCTACTCGTCTCTCGGGTGGGGAAGGTGATGCCCCGAAGGGGAGGAGGAAGCGTCGCCGTGGTCGGAGTCCTCCAGACCCGATCATGACCGCTGCTCGCCCTGCTTCCCCTTCTTCACCGGAGGGGAAGCGGCGCGCCGCTCCTGATCCGCTCGGGACTCCCCCCCCCCTATACGGAGGGCTGGTGAGGCGTCACCTCCCGGTGCCCCAACTAGTGTCCGGGTGTCGGTTGAGGTACACCGCCCCATGACACCCTCGATTACTGACTCGGTTCCCATGGTGGACCCGGTCGAGAGGAGCCTGGCCCTTCTTCATGGAGTCTCTCTCCCTTCGGCTCTGCTGAGAGTGGTCGGGTCTCTCTCCTGGATCTACCTTCCCACCTGTGGTGGACCTTTCCTCCCCCCCCGTCAGCACTTGTCTGGTGTGACGAGCCCTCGAACATCTGGTTCTCCCCGGCCCCCCTCTGGTGGGGAGTCGGGGTTTCGGCTGGGCCCGTCTCGTCGTCTCTCCCCCCCTCAGGGGAGCCCCCCTCTGAACTCCCTGTTCCACTTCCACCTCGTTCTACTACGGGTGAAGCAGCTGCGGGGTCGGTGGCCCCTACCCCCCCGTTCGGGGTGAGTCGGGAAGCCGATTCCGTCCCTGGTTACGGACCGTTGAGTTTGCTGCTCAGCTTGGTCCGTGGCTATTTCTCTGTTTTCTCTGCTTTATAATGCCACTTCCCCTTACAGTTCCATTTTGCATTGGAACTGTAGGGGGCTTTTAGCTAACTGGGAGAACCTTGCCTCCCTGCTGGAGAGCGAGCGGCCTTCCTGTGTTTGTCTCCAGGAGACTATCCTGGCTGCGCGGGGCTCCCTCGTCTCTCTGGCTATGTTGGTTTCCCTTGCACCCCGGATGAGCACACACGCCGGCGGGGTGCGGCGATTTATGTGCATCATTCGTTACCATCGCGAGGTGTGCCTCTTCGCACTTCCTTGCAGGCTGTGGCTGTGCGGCTCTTTTTAGATCGCCAGTACACTGCCTGCTCGATTTATATTCCTCCTCATGACCCTCCTTCGCGACGCGGTTCGCGAGTTGGTGTTGCAACTGCCTCGACCGTTTCTCCTCCTCGGGGACTTTAACAGTCGCGACCCGGCTTGGGGAGATGTCCGGTCGACTAATGTTGCTGGTATGTTGCTCTCCTTAATGGAGGAACTTTCCTTCGCGTGCCTCAATTCCGGTGAACCTACCTACTTCCACGAACCCACGGGTTCATTACCTGTATTGATCTCTCCTTGGTGTCCCTCGATGCCTTACTCGATTTTTCGTGGAAGGTGTTGGGGGACTCTTATGGCAGTGATCATTACCCAGTCTGTCTTGAGCCGGTCGGACCGCAGCCGGGTGTCTCGTCTCGACCGAGGTGGTGCCTTGCGCGGGCTGACTGGCCATCCTTCAGAGCTCGTTCCGTCATTGCCCGTTCGGTGTTGAGCTTTGGCTCTGTGGATGAGAGCTTGGAGTTCTTCGAGCGGGTGGTGATGGGCGTCGCGGAGGACTGTATTCCTCGATCTTCCGGTAACCCGCGGACGCGTAGCGTCCCGTGGTGGACTCCAGCATGTCACCAGGCGGTGTGTGAGAGGAAGAGGGCAACGCGCCGCTTCCACCGCACCCGGCGCGCGGACCACTTGATTGAGATGCGGCGGGCGAAGGCTTTCGCCCGCCGGACTCTCAAGTTGGCCCGTCGGGCCTCTTGGCGTGCTTTTGTGTCCGGCATTTCCTCGTCTACCCCTTCTGCTGCTGTGTGGCGGAAGGTACGTAGTATCGAGGGGAAGCCGGTCCCTGCTAGTCGCCCTGTCCTTCGGGACGGGGACGGCTTCCTTTCGGATCCTGCTGCTGTGGCCGATCGGCTGGCCGGGCTTTTGCTGCGGTTTCCCGTTCGCCTTCAGCTGCGGATCGTCCTTTGTCGGATGTTACGTTCCCGCCGCCTGGGAACGAGCCCTATAACCGTCTCTTTACGATGCGGGAACTTCGGGCTGCCTTGGCAACCCGTCGTTCTTCCGCCCCTGGCCCTGATGACATTCCGTATGACTTTATTTGGAATCTGCACCCGATGGCCCTACACTTCTTGCTGGATCTTTTCAACCGGGTGTGGGTTGAGGGGTCGTTCCCTTCCCGTTGGAGGGAGGCGATTGTGGTCCCGATACCTAAGCCGGGGAAGGATCCGGCGGAGGTGGCGGGCTATCGGCCTATTGCCTTGACGAGCTGCTTATGCAAGCTCCTTGAAAAGATGGTGGCCGTCCGACTTTCCTTTACACTGGAGTCGCTTGGGTTATACCCCCCGACCCAGTATGGCTTTCGTCGATTTCGGGGTACTCTGGACCCCCTTCTCCTCCTTGGTCATGATGTACGGGAGGCCTTTTCCCGCCGGAATCTTGTTCTGGCCGTCTTTTTCGATGTCCAAAAGGCCTATGACACGACCCGTCGGGGAGTTGTCATGGACCGTTTGAAGTCTCTTGGTTTTGTGGGCTTTTTGCCCACATTTCTTCGTAACTTCCTCTGCCGTCGCACTTTCCGTGTCCGTAATGGGTGTGTCTTGAGCGTCTCCTGTTCAATCTGGTCATGTCTGCGCTACCGGGAGCCCTTCCGCCCTCGGTGCGCTGTTCCATCTACGCCGACGATCTGGCTGTCTATGCCGCGGGGACGAGTCCCCCCCGTGGAGAGGCAAGTCCAACTCGCGGTCAATCGGGTTGAACGCTGGGCGTCGTCGGTGGGCCTTACGCTGTCTTCCCGAAGACTTCGTGTGTGGCCTTCCTTCCGTCGAGGAGACGGGGATCCGGCGCCGTCCCGACCTTTAATCTTACACTCGGGGGTCAGCCTCTGGCCCTCGTTCATCAGTACGTTTCCTGGGTATGGTTTTCGACAGCCGTTTGAGCTGGGTTCCCCACCTTCGCCGGCTGCGCGAGTCTACAAGACGTACCCTGGATTTGCTGGGACATCTGTCGCATACTACATGGGGCGCGGATAGGCGGACACTCCTCCGTTTGTACGTGTCCCTGGTACAGTCAAAATTAGACTATGGGAGTGTGGTGTATGGCTCCGCCTCCCGTACGGCCCTTCGGATACTGGATCCGGTCCTCTCTAGAGGACTGCGCATGTCATCTGGCGCCTTCCGCTCCTCTCCGGTTGATAGTCTGCAGGTTGAGTGCGACATCCCTCCCTTGGAGGATCGGAGGTCGTTCCTCATTGCTAAGCACTATCTCCGGATCTCCGTCTTCCCAACTCTCCTCTGTTCCAGGTGGTTGAGAGGGCGTTCTGCCGGGATGGGGGTTGGTATTTCACCGACACGGTGACCTCCCTCCTCGATGGTATGGGCACTCCTCCTCCATCCGTTATACCGGTCTCTTTCAAGGGTGTTGCACCTTGGGAGAGCACCCCTGTTGCGTGCTGTAGGGCGTTGCGCCCCGTTCGCAGGGCCGATTCTGACTCTGCCTTGCTTCGGTCTCTGTTCCTTCAGCATGCGGCGTGTCACTCTGCATGTGTTGCGGTCTTCACAGATGGCTCGAGGTCGTCGGGGGGCGTTGGGCCGCGGCTGTTCCCCAGTCGTCTGCCCTTGCTCCCCGATGTACCCGTCTCCCTGATGAGGCTTCCGTTTTCACGGCGGAGCTCTATGCCATTCTGAGCGCTCTGGAGGTGGTGCGGGAGCATCCGGATGGGTCGTTTGTCATCTATTCGGATTCCCGCAGTGCCCTGGATGGCCTGGAGTGTTTTGACCCTGTCCACCCACTGGTCCGACGAATCCAGCTACTGTGCCATATCCTTGTCGCTTTCGGTGGCAAGGAGGTGGTATTTTGCTGGGTCCCAGCACATGTTAACGTGGCTGGAAATGAGGCTGCCGATCGAGCTGCCCGTTCCGCGTGCCGACTACAGGTTTCACCCGTGTCCCTCCCCTTTTCCGATTATATCCCTGGCTTCCGTAGGTTTTTGCGCTCCCGGTGGCAGAGTCGCTGGGATGGCGCTACAATAACAAACTTGCAAGATTAAACCCAAATTGGGATGTTGGGCCTCTTCCTTCCATCGGTCGCGCCATAAGGAGGTGGCTCTGGCCCGCCTCCGTATTGGCCACACCCACCTGACCCATGGCTATTTGATGGCCGGGGATCGGGTGCCCCGATGTCCCAATTGTAACGTCTCACTTACAGTTGCCCACCTCCTGGTGGAGTGTCCGCTTTGCGCGCAGAGTATTTTCCCTTTTTGGAGAGCGTCGGGCCTTGTGATAGGCTTGGCGCTATTCTATCTGAAGGTCCCTACTTTTCGATAACCGGGTTGTTCTCCTTCCTCTTTCGCTCCCGACTTCTTTACCGGCTGTGACTCCGCTATGATCTTTTTTTCCCCTCCTCCTCTCCTCCTCCTCCTCCTCCTCCTCCTCCTCCTCCTCCCCGTCTATTGTTCATTTCCATTAGCTTTCCATAGTCTTCGTCTGTGTTCGCTCTGCTATCCACCTTTCTTTTGGTGGCCATGAGCGGTCATAGTTTGAAACTAAAAAAAAGAAAAAAGTAGTCAATAATGTCTATTGTCCCACATTACAGGTTGCAACAGAAAAGGGAAAAAGGCTATAGTCTACCCAAATCTTTGTTCTGCTATGCGTCCTGTGGAACATTCTACAGATATACCCATCCCTCGTCCTCCAGCTGAAATGCCGACTGATAACACAGACTGACAAATCGGAATCAGACGGTGAATGCTATGAAGCTCAAGTCGAGTCCAAGAAAGAACATCATCTCATCACGCAGCCTGAACTCAATGAACTGCTGGCCTCACGTCAACAAAAATGGAATCTGCTGGCGGAAAACGTACGAATTACAGCATTCCTGATTTGCAGGAATATTTCACAATGAAGAACAATCTTTGTTATTGCATTGATATACATGGTCTGTTCGATGCTCTGGGTTTGTGCTATGAACCGAATCAGTGGAGATTGTTCATTTATGCATCTCTCTACAATGTTAAGGGTGTACTGCTACACAATGGGAACACAATGCCATCTGTTCCGATCGCTCATTCAGTCGTCTTGAGAGAAACGTATGACAATGTTGCTTTTATTCTGAACTGTATAAAATACAATGAACATAATGACTTATCTGCGCAGATTTGAAGGTTGTGGCTATCCTCAATGGATTGCAAACTGGCTATACAAAATACATGTGTTTCCTATGCAAGTGGGATAGCCGAGCAAGGTCTGAACACTACACACGCTCAGTATGGCCGCCGAGAGACAATTCCTCACCTGGATCTCACAATGTTATTCACGAACCACTAGTACGAAAGGAAAAGGTTATCTTGCCCCACTTCACATAAAACTAGGGCTGATGAAATAATTTGCAAAGGCGTTGAAACAGGTTAAGCCTGCCTTCAAATATCTAAAGGAAAAAATCCCAAAAATAAGTGATGTCAAGATTAAAGAAGGCATATTCGTCGGCCCTCAAATTCGCCAACTCATGCTAGACGAACACTTTGAAGCGGCGATGGATGAGGTTGAGTTGGCAGCCTGGCGTGCATTCAAAAACGTGTGCAGCGGTCTACTAGGAAAGACTAAATACGACAGCTATGCTGCACTTGTCGATCAACTTATCAACTCATACCAACGTCTCGGATGTAAGATGTCATTGAAAATTCATTTTTTGCATTCACATATCTCATTCTTTCCGGAAAACGTATCTGCTGTTAGTGACGAACACGGGGAGAGATTCCACCAGAATATAGCCACAATGGAGAGCCAATACAAAGGGAAGTGGAGTCCCGCTATGCTGGCCGATTTCTGCTGGAATTTAAAGCATGACCAACCAGAAGCATCACATACTGTAAACGCCAGCATAAATACAAATAATGAATTGAAAACAGTATAATACGAGAGTTTTATGTTAATTTTGTGCATTAATGTTGAAGTATAGCAATAATTAAACTGTTCCATATGATAAAGCCTATCTGTTTATCAATATATTCTTATTTTTTGGTATGAAGATTTTAAGCAGTCATTAGAAAAAAACGTGACGTGATAGAAAAAAAACTATTTTCAGATTTGGAATCAGCACACTCGAAATATTAAGAATGACCGAATGTTATTCCCGTTTTTTTTTCTGAACCGAAAATTTGTTGTACAGTGTATTTCAAGTGTTTTATGTTTACATTATATAAACATAGGAATATCGAATATATATATATATATATATATATTTGTATTGTAAATAGTTATTTATATCAATTGGTGTGAAGGAATTTTATAGAAGGCTAAATTTTGCGTTCATATTTCTAGTGAATAAAAAATGTAGAACAGAGTGCTACCGGTATTAGGCCTAAACTTAACATTTTGAGTACGATACAAAATAAGCTCTTTCTTACATGTGCGAAATATTATAAGCCCCTTCCCAACCCATTAAAGAAAAGGAAAATGGGGTGTGCCAAACAAAATAGGAATTTAGAGTTATCATTACCTACACGAATAATAATTTTCATATTGGGATTCAGTGATAACATGTTATTCGGTGGTGCCATATTCGGTTGGCCTCAGTTGGTGTATGTTCTCAAACTAGATGGTGTATTTAGCAATCTCTGCGAAGATAACGGTGGAGTACCCGAACAAAATGTTACGACAGATTTATCATCGTCTTATCATTCCGATGGGAAAATTATAATGGGCTTAGATTTCAATAATGTCACCAGATGCAACGCCTATGATGCAACCACAGATGTTACAGTTAATAAAAACGTAAGTTTTATCATATCTCATACAGAATAAAACCACGAAGGAAAGGAAACACGGAGTGGTGCTCAAGTGCTTTCGTCTAATGACATCCTCAGGAACACTGAAGTAAATAAAGAGTTCAAGACTATATATAGGTTACAAAAAAAAAATATATATATATGGAAATGAACTCAGAATGGTCCCCTGAGTTTTTTATGATACACACAGACAGTGCATGGAACAAGGAACTCTTCCCAAAAGAGTTCCTTGTTCCATGCACTGTCTGTGTGTATCATATATATATATATATATATATATATATATATATATATATATATAGAGAGTAAATATAGAAATAAAAATTGTGGGAGGAGCATACAGATTTGTAAGGAAAACTACCAATTTTAGCACTTTGCCCGAATTCAACACAAGATCAAATGGATTGTTTACAACCAATTTTATAGATAATGCCTGAATGATATATAGGTCAAAAAAAAAAATAATAATAAATTGAAAAATAAAAATTGTAAGAGGAGCATACAAATTTATAAGGGAAAATTACCAAAGGTTTTGCACTCTGCCCTTCTTATTTAAATCCATTCTGAACGAATTCAAAACAACGGGATCGAGTTGAAAAAGACCTTTGCTCATGTTAAAGTTATTTGTAAGTTGAATAATAGCAGACTCAAGAATATTTCTATTAACAATGTTGCTAGAGTGAAACAAAACTGAAGCATTATTCCAATCAATACAATGGGATAACTCTGACAAATGGACAAAAAAGGGCACTGGACGACTGTCCCGTTCTAACGGAATATTGATGCTGTTTTACGCGCGTGTGTGCAAATCCTTTCCCGTCTGACCAATGTTTACAATAAGTTTTATAGATAATGCCTGAATTATTGGTAGGACTATTTTTTACTATGATATTTTTCACAATATTGTTATATGAAAATACTACATTAATATTCAAAAGTTTAAGTACATTAGCAATGCCTAAAAAGCCCGGGAAAAATGGAAGTACTAAAATATTCTTTGACAAAGTGCGAGTGTTATTATTCACACACGATAGAAGGTTCGTTTTGCCTTGTTAAGACAAGATTCCATAAACGCAGGTGGGTAGCACAGATCACTTCCAATACCGTTGATTTTTTCCAATTCGGCATCGATGTATTCCGGACTGGCGATCCTAAGAGCGCGGAGAAACATTGAAGAAAATATGGCCTTCTTAATGGGGGTGTCATGTCCAGAGTAAAAGTGTACGTAGGACAAATTGTTTGCTTTTTCCGATAGATACTAAACTTAAAACCTGGGCTTTCCCTATGTACACGCACATCCAAAAACGGGATTGAGTTGTCTTGTTCCACTTCTAAAGTAAACTTAATGGAGGGGACTTGATCATTTAACTGAAGGAGGAAGTCATCCAGGTCACGATTCATGAGCCAGATACACAAAATATCGTCGACGTACCGCAACCATGGGATGCCAACCCCCAGGATTCTCGGAATGTAAGTAATTTCGAAAAACTCCATATAAATATTGGAGAGGAGGGGCGACAAGAGGTTGCCCATGGCCATCCCAAAAACCTGTTGATAATACTCGCTGTTGAAAGTGAATTTACAGTCTTTGATGCAAAGCTTAATAAGTTCCAAAACGATGTGTGCAAGTAGTGGCAGGTCGTACTTATGTAATTCTCGGGAGAGAAAGTCAAGCATATCGTCAATCGGCACTTTTGTAAACAAGGAACAAACATCAAAACTGATCAATTTGTCAGTTATCCCATTGTATCGATTGGAATAATGCTTCAGTTTTGTTTCACTCTAGCAACATTGTTAATAGAAATATTCTTGAGTCTGCTATTATTCAACTTACAAATAACTTTAACATGAGCAAAGGTCTTTTTCAACTCGATCCCGTTGTTTTGAATTTGTTCAGAATGGATTTAGACAAGAAGGGCAGAGTGCTAAACCTTTGGTAATTTTTCCTTATAAATTTGTATGCTCCTCTTACAATTTTTATTTTTCAATTTATTTTTATTTTTTATTTATTTATTTTTTTTGTGACCTATATATCATTCAGGCATTATCTATAAAATTGGTTGTAAACAATTCATTTGATCTTGTGTTGAATTCGGGCAAAGTGTTAAAATTGGTAGTTTTCCTTACAAATTTGTATGCTCCTCCCACAATTTTTATTTCTATATATATATTTTGTAACCTATATATAGTCTTGAACTTTATTTACTTCAGTGTTCCTGAGGATGTCATTAGACGAAAGCGCTTGAGCACCACTCTGTGTTTCCTTTCCTTCGTGGTTTTATTCATCATAAATATTTTTCACGTTACTTTCGTGAAATAATTTTCATATATATATATATACAGGGTGTCCCAAAAAAATGTATACACACTTTAACAGCTGATAGCTCAATTGATGTTTCTTTCTTTCCAAGTTAAACCCATTAGAATTAAAATGGCAGTCAGACTAAGCTTTGAACAAAGGAAATTCATTCTAAAATGCTACTGGAAGTGTGAAACGCAGTTGAAGTGCAAAGACAGTTTAGGAGGGAGTTTCAAACAGATCCACCAACGCGACTTACCATCACTCGAATTAGAGATAAGTTTGAAGCCGATGGAACTGTTCAGAATGTCCACAAGAAGCGTTCCGGAAGACCACGGACATCGACAACCCCCACAAAGCAAGAAAGAGTACTGGAAACGTATCACCAAAGTCCAAGAAAATCTGTGCGGCAAGCGAGTCGTGAGGTAGGAATTTCAGAATCGTCTGTCCAACGCATTTTGAAGCGCTGTCATGGAAAAGTTACATTCCAAGATTAGTCCATGCTATTAATGAAGATGATCCGGACCGAAGAGTGGAGTATTGCGAGTGGTACTTGGCACGATGTGGATGTGGATTGGACGAAGGGGTTTCGTAGAATACCCTCCGCGTTCACCAGACCTCACACCACTAGACTTTTTTTTTATGGGATACTTAAAAGACAAAGTCTACGCTATAAAACCTGCAACAGTCGCTGAATTGAGAGCAGCCATTGAACGAGAATGCACACAAATACCAAACGAAATGTTTCGTGATGTTTGCGATTCCATTGCTTCGCGTTATCAGCAGTGCCTGGACCAGAACGGACGTCAGTTTGAAAAAGGCGTTGACAAAACAATTAAATAATGTCTGTAGATTCTATTACATTTTGAAAATGAAATGTATTTTAATAAACACTGCCTTTATAAGTATTTAAAGTGTGTATACATTTTTTGGGACGCCCTGTATATATATATAAATTCTTCCTTATATTCCAGGAAATATTTTTAGCAGCTACAATTTCTTTGCTCGAATATTAAATCTCATCCGAGGTCAATTTTCCTCCGAAATTGCCTGTCAGTCACGCAATGTTCAATCTCTTATCTGACATTTTGATATCCGACCAAAATGAATTAAAAACTCTTAATTCGCTTTTCGAGGAATACAGGCTAATGTTATTGAAAATGATCTTTATTCTCTTATCTCTTATCTCTATCTTGTACCCCGTTGTCCATTCATCGATTCCCCATTATGGATTTCTTCTGTGCTTTCATATTCTGTTTTCTGTGAAATGTTTTAGTTTGACTTTATTTATTTATTGTAAAGAATAAGAAATTATGGTCATTCACGAAACGAACATTGAACATTTGTCTTAGTTGTTATATATATATATATATATATATATATATATATAAAATGATGCAAACCCACACAAGGAAAAAAAAAATTATTCAAGTTCTTTTGTGTATTCAGCAATACACCTCGTCAGGGAATGAAGGGAGAAGGCGAGATGACGAAATAGAGAGATTAGCGCAAGGTTAACAAGCACTAATTGAAGGCATCATCCCTCGATAAAATCTATTTTCTCTTTTGTTTCTTAGAGTATTGAGAGTTGTCAGTCCTAAATTTTTAGATTCCGAGTTATGTAATATTATGAATATTGGTGCCAATTATGTTATCCGATTTCATTTCTAGATAACTGCCTTATGAAAGCTAAAAATAGGTATTATAATAGTGTAACTGTAAAGGAATTTGTGCGTAAAAATCCTTAGCCTATCTTACCACGTAAATTTTAAATATCTTCCGACTTCACTTAAAACAATTGGTATCAACGTAGTCTTTAAGTATAATAATATGGTTAAATCTCGCCTAATAAAGAATAGCCCGGATAATGTGGTTGGCTGTGTATATTCGATCGGATGTACGCAATGTAACTCTCAACATACATATAGGTCAAACGAGAAAAACTTTAGATATCAGGGTAAAAAGCATGAATATGCGTGTAGAACAGCAAATAATTTTAATGCATTGTTTTACCCTATGTATAGATGATGTAATCATAGTATGAAGTGGCAGAGTTTTAAAGTGCTCGTTAAAAACACACATAATTGAAATGAATATTCTAAATCAGGGTTCTCAACCCACTTACTTCCATTACACACCTGAAGCATTGGCGCTCACTCCCTTATCCCTAATGACGCGTAAATTAACCAAAAGTTAAAGTAGTTTTTATAATCATACAATTGTCTTTAAACATCACTCTTAAATAAAATATGTATGGCTTCCATTACCCCCCCCCCCCCTGGATATCCCAAATTACCCCTTTTTAAAATAATTTAAAAACACAGTATATGAGAATGTATAAAATTAACAATATCTTGTTAAAATAACTTTTGCCTTTAATCAATGCTTGTTACCTTGTGCTAATCGCTTTTTATTTCCCCATTCTAATGTACATAGGGGTATATATTTTAGTCATTTCATCCTTCTCCCTTCATTCCCTGACGAGGTGTATTGCTGAATACACGAAAGGCCTTGGAATAATTTTTTCTTTTTATTTATGGGTTTGCATCATTCATTCATTTTACGTGTTTAAGCGTAAAATTCATCCATATATATATGTGAAGATGATTACAAAGTCCTTGTGCAACTTCATATATATATATATATATATATATATATATATATATGAAGGTGATTACAAAATCCTTGTGCAATTTTAAGCGTTAATAGCTTTTGATGTATGTGTGATAGAAACAAACTGTAAATTGCATATGAAAACATAATTATTAGTTTTAATACATTACAGATTTATCATTACAGATACATCGTTCAATCCGATTTTCCAAAGTCCTGACAACATTCTCTAGTTGCTGCTGAGTGGTTTCATGAATTGCATTCGTGATCCTGGCCATACATTCGTTCGCCATAATTTCTGCATTTGGGTGGCAGAAACCTCACGAAGTCTGTCAACATGAAAGACTTCCCAAAAATCAATGTTTGGTGTGCTCTCAGAAAGTCATGCATTATTGATTGGTCCTATCTTTTTTAAATAACCAACAGTCAGTGGTGAATGTTACCTCGCAATATTGCAGAAATTCTCTATATCTGGACTAAGACGATTAAATCTTTCAGGGAGCACCTTCTTTCAGCAAGATGGTGCTCCCAGCCACTATGCTTTGAATGTGGGATAGTTCTTGAATGAAATCTTCCCAGCCAAGTGCATCGGTAGAGGTGGACCAATTGCTTGGCCGCCTCGTTCACCTGACCTGTCCCCATTTGACTACATTTTATGGGGCCATGTTAAAAGTATTGTTTACTTCTCAAAATCACATTCTTCGGATGAAACTTATGGTTAGGATCACAAATTCATTTCATGAAATCACTCGGCAACAACTGCAAAATGTTGCCGGGTCTTTGGTAAATTGGATTGAACGATGTATCGAGAAGGATGGCGGTTATGTTATGTCTAGAAATTTGTTATGTATCGTATTAAAAAACTTTAATAGTTATGCTTTCATATACCATTTACAGTTTGTTTCTATGAAAGCTATCAAAACGCTATCAGCTATCAAACGCTTAAAGTTACACAAGGACTTTATAATCACCATATATATATATATATATATATATATATATATATGGGAATGAACTCAGAATGGTTCCCTGAGTTTTTTATGATACATACAGACCGTGCATGGAACAAGGAACTCTTCTGGGATAATTAGATCCACTATAGTCCGAATAAGTAATGGTAAATGACAAATACCATAGTTTTTCTTTTTCATGATGCAAGCCCGACGTGGGCAACGGGTCTTTCGCAAAGAGGTCCCATAAATATAGCTTCCCTCACCAGCTATCTGCAAAGCAGACAGGATCCAGCTTTGGGACATGGATCTAGGGCCTAAAGCAGCCCAGCCCCACTACATTTAGAACCTCAATATAAGTAAAAGACTCGTTGCATTCACGTCGGATTGAATAAATCAAAGAAAAGGGGTAACTATTATATTTTTAGCCAAAACCAAAACTTAAACCTCAACTGGCAGAATTGAGCGTCCACTTTTCAAGGCACATAACATGTCCGTTTCATGATGGGAATGAACTCAGAACCATTCTGAGTTCATTCCCATCATGAAACGGACATGTTATGTGCCTTGAAAAGTGGACGCTCAATTCTGCCAGTTGAGGTTTAAGTTTTGGTTTTGGCTAAAAATATAATAGTTACCCCTTTTTCTTTGATTTATTCAGTCCGACGTGAATGCAACGAGTCTTTTACTTATATTGAGGTTCTAAATGTAGTGGGGCTGGGCTACTTTAGGCCCTAGATCCATGTCCCAAAGCTGGATCCTGTCTGCTTTGCAGCTAGCTGGTGAGGGAAGCTATATTTATGGGACCTCTTTGCGAAAGACCCGTTGCCCACGTCGGGCTTGCATCATGAAAAAGAAAAACTATGGTATTTGTCATTTACCATTACTTATTCGGACTATAGTGGATCTAATTATCCCAGAAGAGTTCCTTGTTCCATGCACGGTCTGTATATATATATATATATATATATATATATATATATATATATATATATATATACACACAGTATATCGCATGTGTGGATTATTTTTATTTCTCTTAGTTAAGTGAAGATTTATATAACCCTGTCAGGTAACATCAGATGAATGGTTACAATGCCCGGAGCAAAACGAGCGCTTTGCCCTTATCTACACCATCGCTGTCGTGTGCTACGGAGTCCCTGGCGTCGCTGTCGGATTCCTCCTCCATTTCGCGGGACTTAGAATAACGAGGATGCTCGGAGGGTTCGTGAAAACATGTTCTGTGTGTGTGTGTGTGTGATAATTTTGAGGACCTGAAGTATAAATCAGTGTTACTAAAAATTCCACTTTTATTAATACCTACAACCCTGTATACATTCCAAATTCATTTATACATTTGACTTACTTCAACTGATAGTCTCACTAATAGAGAAATTAAAAAGGCGTCAAAGTACGTCTGCTCGCACTCCATTTCCAAGAAGCTACTGTCTTTCAGAGGTATAATTATTGTATAGAAATTCTACACAAAAATTTTACCTCCGAAACGTAGCTGTGGCATGCGTGCCACATGCCATTTATACATTATATTTATTATACAGAGTAATCCCCCACCAAAAAAGGTGTGCCCAGAAATAACATTTTACATAAAGTATTTTTTAAAGTTTATCACCCTGTATATTATACAGTCTATGATATAACCATTTTAATAAATATTTTATGTGTGGCGCCCTGCATTTATTTTAACTTCTAGCACAACTGTCAAAAAAAAAAAAAAAGGGGTTGGCCACCTTAGAGTCACCATATAGTTTATAAAACACATCCACACATTCGTGTATCGACTGATTTATTTCTTTGTATGACAAGTACTGTGTGTGTGTGTGTGTGTAAGATATAAGGAGATAGGGTGTCCATAAATGATTACCCTGATTAAAGCATGCTATAACTTTTAAATAAACACTCTTATTCAAACACAGTTTTAATCATAAGTAGATAAACATACAAAGTTTTGATACATAGTTAATCAACTTAATAAGCTTCCACATGTGCACCCCTAGTGGCACGTAAAATGTCTAAACGGTATTCACACTCACGCCACACATTTTCCAACATTTGTGGTTAACTATTGCAATTGCATCCGTAATGCGTTCCCGCAATGTCCTGATATCTGGAACAACTGTTGCATAAACCAAATCTTTAACATGACCCCAGAGAAAGAAATTCAGCGGGGTAATGTCTGGTGATCTTGGGGGCCATGGGATTGGCCCGTCCCTGCCAATCCATCGATTTGGAAATGTTGCGTCGAGAGTTTCACGAACAACATGCGCCCAATGAGGGGGTGCCCCATCTTGTTGGAAGATGACAGTTGGCTGCCTGTCCTGCAGCTGGGGGATGGCGTAATTGGTGAGCATATCCAGGTACACAGTTGCGGAAACAGTGTTCTCAGCGAAGAAGAAAGGACCAATTATCTGGTCATGCATTAGTCCACAGTCCACACCAGACCTTGATCTTCGGACTGCCCCGAATATGCTCCCTTACGGCACGTGGGTTTTCCGATCCCCAAATACGCACATTGTGTCTGTTGACTCTACCACTAAGATGAAACGTGGCCTCGTCTGAAAAGCAGACACGTAACAAGAAGTCATTATTCTCGGCAATGCTGTTCAAAATGTCAATAGCGAATTGTTCACGTTTTGGACGGTCATCAGGCTTCAGTTCTTGAACAATTTGTACCTTGTAGGCGTGTAACTTCAAACGTTTGTGTAACACCTTGTGCACCGTAGACTTCGGTATCTTTAGTTGGCATGAAGCTTGTCTCACCGATTTCCTTGGTGACCGTGTGAAAGCAGTTTGAATGTTTTCCACCGTCCCATCGGAAACTGATGGTCTACCACTGCTCTTTCCCTTTTCCACGTTTCCAGTTTCCAAGAATTTTTTCATCCACGACTTAATTAACTTCACATCAGGTGGATTCTTTCCATACTTTGTTCTGAACCTTCGCTGAACACTGACAGGAGATTTTGTTTCTGCAAGCCACACGACACATTGTGCCTTCTCTGTCACAGACGCCATCTTAACTGAAGAGCTACTACAGCGCTCCTAGCGGCGAATGCGGTAGACGAAACACACCAGCACAGAAACTCTATGCGTGTATGAGATCACCTGTAAAAAGAAAACGGATGTAAGATTCGTCATTAAAACATGAGAGCATACTGTTTTCAGGGTAAGCATTTATGGACACCCTGTACATCGTAGAATTAATGCGCTTCTTTTTAACCCAAGAAAGCCAGCGTGTATCGTATTACAATAAAAGTAAATTTGTTTTTCCGTAAATGATATCTTTTATTTAACGCAAGTTAATTTTATTATTGTTCACTAACAATATTTTGTTTAATTCAACTCTAAATGTAATTTTTATTATGCGGTTGCGCAGCCCCGACACTAGTCTCTATGTGTGCGGTCCCACACTCGCCTTTTAGGGTTAAACTGATGAGATTTAAGATCGTATTAAAAGTCTTTTACTCTGGGTAAGAACCACAATTAAAAAAAAATTAAGGTTACAAGATTATATGGTGGTGTAGTGGTTAGCGTCGCTGACTACGAATCCATCGGCCCCGGGTTCGAGACCCGACGGCAGCCGGCGCGCAGCAAAATGCAGCTGTTCATCCTTCCACACAATAAAGAAAGTGGTTGGTAGATAAATGGGTACCCTAGGTGGCCTAGTGGTTAAGACGCTGGGCTGCTGATGGGGCGTGGTTCGGATTCCACGTTAAACTGTAGGTCTAAGGTGGAGTGAAAAGCTTGACCTTCGTCAGAATGAATAATTCGGGCGGAAGCTAACCAAAGGTTAACAAAGGTGTATATATATATATTGTTCAGAATAAAAGGTATACACTAAAATAATTGTCTAATCAACTTTATTACAAAATAATGATAGTTGTGAATATAGCGAGCTTTTCAAACCCTCACAACTGCAGAAGGAAATTCTGTTAATGGCAGTTGCTCATTAAATCATAGGACAAGTGTTACACAAATGAAACCCAAGTATTCTTTAATATTTTTTTTTTACAGAATGATGGTGGCAGCTAGTTTCATGTGCTTTTCCTTAACAACATTCGGTAAGTTGATCATATTGTAAATAATTATCATCCGAAAAGGTGTTTTCAAAGATATTTTATTTAAAGTTATTTCTGGGAACACCTTTTCCGATCACCCTGTATTTTATATATATAAAGGGTGTTCCAAAAGTCATCAGCCCATTTGTTTTGCTTATAACTTTTGAACCAATAAAACAACAAATACTGTAGAAAGTGGAAATAATTTATTTTATTTGGAATTATGTTAGAATTATGTTGTGGGGTGTAGTGTTCCATCTTGAAATTATTGGGGTTGATCTTCTACATCTGGAAAAAAATTAAAAAAACAATGATTAAATTAAGGTTACAACTACTTCAGATGGGGTGATGACTTCTGGAACACCCTATGTAATGCACCTTGGTGGTGTAGTGGTTGGCATTGCTGACTACGAATCCACCGCGGCCGGGTTCGAAACCCGGTGACGAAAGGCGGCGGACAGCAAAACCCAGCTGTACATCCTTCCACACAATAAAAATTGGTTGGTAGATAAATGGGTACTCTAAGTAGCCTACTGGTTAATACACTGGGCTGCTGATCGGGAGGTCGTGAGATCGAGTCTGGGTAAAGACTTTGTAATTTCTGACCGCCCGTGGCGTGGCGTGGTTCGGATTCCACGTTAAACTGTAGGTCCTAAGGTGGAGTGACAAGCGTGACTTTCGTCAGAATGAACAATTCGGACAAGCAAAACCAAGGTTAACCAAGGTTATATTAATATATTATAGGCCTCGGAGAAGACTGTACGAGAGATAAAATTAAATCTTGAAATCTATGTAATTACCCCACCCGACTTGGGTATACCCCCAGGAATTAAGATGCGGATTGCTAGTCTGGTTCTGGAGCCATGGGGTAAACTCGTGGGTTCGACTTTGTGATTCCAGTCTTAAGTGTTTAAGGTGTTTCCTCTGGGTTTTTCATGTTGGATTCGGGTTCCACGTTAAACTGCAGGTCCCCCACCCCCAGGTTAGGTAACAAACTTGATCTTCAAAATGAACGATTCGGGCGGAAATGATAGAATAATTTGAATCTATGTATACTGCTTTGGACAGAAAACCCAAATTGGCTGTTTCCGGCCACGATACTGCTCTCCATCGGCGGGAACCAAATGCGGATGAGCGGCATGCAGTTTGGGGACCTTTTCCCCCAGAACAGATCGACCACCATCACCATCCTGACAGGGGTGTACGCGGCATCTGCCTCCCTCTTCCTCCTTTTCTCCGTAAGTGCTCTTACTGCCTCTTTCAATTTATAGGGATATGTGGTGAGTAGGTAAATGACCAAATGACCAGGATTCACTCAAGGTGTCCACTCTTATTGGCCCAATTTTCTGACGAACTCTACTCGGTTAGAACACCAATAATGCTCGATTAGGTTAGTTTAATGTCAGAGACTCCAAGTCGGTCAAAAAAGTGAACCGAAATGACACGTGACCAAACGTAATTCCCTGAGTAACTAACTTGACAGAGGAATCAGCTTCATACAAACCCTACTACTAGTAGTGATAATAGTTTCATAAAATATTATACAAGTTACAGGATAATACAGTCTCTTGTCAACAATCAGGACACAGAATGTTTACAGATTAAATCTTAGAAAAAGCTTCAGTATACAGTATAATCTTTATTAACATTCATTGACTATGATTGTGGGGACTAATACTTGACTTATATTTTAGGCTTTAAGAGTGTATCATCTTAACATTCATATGACAATTTAAATTTAACTTTTAGTATAGATTCTAGAATATTTTTAAATGTTCAACTAACTCGCCTTTTTACACCTAATCTCTTTTCAGCTTTTAACCAAAATATATTTACACTAAAATAGTTAAACTATGACCTAAATCAGGGATGGGGAACCTTTTTTACTCCCAGGGCCACTGACAAACTGAAAATTAGATCCATACCTATTTCGTCCAAACAATCAACACTGTAAAAAACTAACAACCTAACTTAATCTAACCTAAAATAACTTGTCGATCGTTGGTTTTGTCGATCAGATGTCGTGAGTCGGCTGAAAATCAGTATTATATATACACTGTATATTACAGTAAGATTGTGAAATTAGTGATTTCATGAAATCCGTAGTAAGATTGTGAAAAGTTATATTTTGAGTAATTTCTGTTTCACTTAGGGACCTCAGGAAGTTAGGTTAGATTAGGTTAAGTTAGGTGAAATTCTTAAGTATTTCAGTAACTTCCTGAATTCCCTGAGTGAAATTAATTACGCAAAATTACTGAAAATTTCAGGAATTTCATGAAATCACTCGTTTCACAATCTTTATATATATATATAAGAACAGTTAATAATGCAAACACAGTTAGCTCATAATTAGCTATACAGGTAGCTCATATTGAGGTCTAATGAGAAATTTGCTGCTGCCCCTTAACTATTAATGTCATAATATTCCTTATTAATTTGTTACTCTTTGTTTTCTTTTATTATATTTGTTCTGCCTTTTATCATGAGTCTCGTTGCTAGATTGCTCTATGTTAGTCCAGGACAAATGCGGACCGCGGGCTGGGCGTTCGCCATCCCTATTTAGATTACCTACTAGGCTTTTTCCAGATCTGACGTGGCTATTTCGGGTTTTGTTGTGTTAGTGTGTTTCACTGCATGCATTCCAGTCTGGGTTTATGGCTTAAGGTTGCGCATGATAAATCTGAATCTGACCTAAGTTGTTAGACCCAAATTAACAAAGTTTGCCTTAATAAATGCAAAAAACTTCACTTTTTTTCTACGCGAAGGTCAAACTATGATGATAAAAATCCACTCTAATAGACAGAGTTTATTTCCACAACAGTTTCGATGCCCACTGACGTCCTCTTCGGGTGGATACAGAAGAGGATGCCAGTGGGCATCGAAAACTGTTGTGGAAATAAACTCTGTCTATTAGAGTGGGTTTTATTATCAAAGTTTGCCTTGGTTAGTACTACAATTACCGAGTTATTTTGGTGGGTTTCACTCCAAAGGCTCTTATATAGATAGATCCAAACTAGCTTACTTGATAAGATCTTTTGCCTAGTATACGAAAGAATGCACAGTTAATTTTAAGCTGTCATGTTATACATGCAGTGTAGGTTGGATAAAAATTATGATAGGCTTATACCTAAAATAACTGTCTCCAGTAAACTGTAGGTAATAAAACGTACTTTTATGAGTATGATTAATTACACTGCCCAACAAAAAAAATATTTTGCTGGTGATTTAATTCTAAGACCTGTTTCTGGATAATATTGATGTGCTGATTTCAAAAATCACCTTATATTTTGTCCATCACATCAGGTTTTCGTGCAATGTGCAATGCAATATGCCTATTTTGGGTGATCCATGAAGGGCACTTATCAAAATTAATGATTTTTGAAACCTGTTAACAGCTGTTTTGCTGTTAAAATTTTATCTGTGGAATACGCAAATCTGTGCATTAAATCTAAAGGTCATGTACAACATATTAAAATCTTTGGTATCTGTGATTTTCCCAGGTGTGAGCGTGACGTCATGATCATGGATTCATTTTTTGCTTATTTAAACACTTTTAATCACTTTATGTGTTAATATTACCATTGTATATTAAAGTTCACTCCCTGCACAATTGTTTACTTTTCCATGCTGATTCTGAGTATGTAAAAACTTATTTTTTGAAAAAAAAAAAAAATTGGGCATAACCCTGCCAAAATGCGATATCTCCGTATTTGATTGCTCGAAAACCTGACGTGATAGGCAAAAACTAAGGTGATTTTTGAAATCAGCACACCAAAGGTACCTAAAAACAGATGTTGAATTAAATCAGCAAAATTGGTGTTGGGCAGTGTTATTATTAGTAAGTCCAGTGAAGTAATAAATAATCGTGTGTGTGTATATATATATACACACACGATTATTTATTACTTCACTGGACTTACTAATAATAACACTGCCCAACACCAATTTTGCTGATTTAATTCTAACATCTGTTTTTAGGTAACTTTGGTGTGCTGATTTCAAAAATCACCTTAGTTTTTGCCTATCACGTCAGGTTTTCGAGCAATCAAATACGGAGATATCGCATTTTGGCAGGGTTATGCCCAATTTTTTTTTTTTTCAAAAAATAAGTTTTTACATACTCAGAATCAGCATGGAAAAGTAAACAATTGTGCAGGGAGTGAACTTTAATATACAATGGTAATATTAACACATAAAGTGATTAAAAGTGTTTAAATAAGCAAAAAATGATGATATATATATACATACATTTGGACACACTGTTTTTAGATTAATTGGATCACCTGAACATCAGGGACCCCAGCCTTCTTTAGTTAGCTTTATAAGGCTAACTAACGAAAATATCACGACCTAACCTAACCAATCAAGGGCGTACAATTGACCTAACGATTGGTTAGGTTAGGTCGTGATATTTTCATTAGTTAGCCTTATAAGGCCAACTAAAGAAGGCTGGGGGCCCTGATCTTCAGGTGATCCAATTAATTTGTAGTTAGTGTGTTTCACCGTTTTCAAAGCGTCATTTCACCCATATAAAGGGTTGGCAAAAACTCGAGTTTCTTTCAGGAAGCCTACTGTACTTGGGGACATTCGATTTTTTTTTTTTTTTTTTTTTTTAGATAAAACTCGAAAAAGCCGGGGGTTCTTTTATTTGGTCAGGAAAATAATTTTCTTTTCATATTATATATATATATATATATATATATGAAAAGAAAAATTATTTTCCTGACCAAATAAAAAGAACCCCCGGCTTTTTCGAGTTTTATCTAAAAAAAAAAAAAAAAAAAAAATCGAATGTCCCCAAGTACAGTAAGGCTTCCTGAAAGAAACTCGAGTTTTGCCAACCCTTTATATGGGTGAAATGACGCTTTGAAAACGATGAAACACACTATCTACAAATTAATTGGATCACCTGAAGATCAGGGCCCCCAGCCTTCTTTAGTTGGCCTTATAAGGCTAACTAATGAAAATATCACGACCTAACCTAACCAATCGTTAGGTCAATTGTACGCCCTTGATTGGTTAGGTTAGGTCGTGATATTTTCGTTAGTTAGCCTTATAAAGCTAACTAAAGAAGGCTGGGGTCCCTGATGTTCAGGTGATCCAATTAATCTAAAAACAGTGGTGTCCAAATATATATATACATATATATATATATATATATATATATACACACTTTAGGTTACTTTAGGTGAGTTCGAACGATGGTTCAGGATCGACCTACGGTCGACCCCCCGTCTGTAGCATCCCGCCTCATTTGCAGGATTTGGTGATGGAGGGAATTGCTGTCTGATCTCCTCCTGCCCTCGTAGCCAGCCACGCATGGCTGGTCAGGGACTTTGCACAGAAATCTGTCAAGCTGGTTCTTGAAGTTATTCAGGTCGGTGTGCTGGAGATTTCTCGCTTCTTTTAGTAGGACATTGAAAAGCTTTGGGCCTCGTATTCTGAGGGTATTTTCCATCCTCGTTTTCATGGCACCGTACAAAATCTGCCTCTTCTCTCATTCCAGTTTGTTTCTATTTCATTTCTAAGGTTAGGGACAGAGCCCTCAAGTATTTTCCATATGTATATTATTGTGTACCGCTCGCGCCTTCTTCCGAGAGAATAGAGTTTCAGTGATTGTAGTCGAGACCAGTAGTCTTCACCTTCCGTTTCCTCTATCTTAGATGTAAAAGTCCTTTGTATAGCTTCAATGTTCGCAATGTCTCGTTTTCTGTATGGGTTTGTGAGTACTGAGCAATACTCAATTATTAATAGGACTAGACTCCTCCATAATTTGAGCATGATGTTTGCTTTTCTGCTGCGGAAGCTCCTCCAGATAATTCCCATTATTTTTCTAGCCGGTGTAATTTTGATGTTGTAGTACTCTCTGAATTCTGCATTCGACGACATTATTACTCCAAGATCCCTGACTTGTGGATTTGGTGTTATCTGTTTGGCTTGCAGAGTTTTGTACCCTTTTTCCTGTAACTCCTTGTTATTACCATATCTTAGAAGTTGTAATTTTTCCTTCGTTAAACTTCATATTGTTGTCTTCTGCCCATTGGAATAATGTTTCAATGTCGTTTTGTAATCTTTCTATGTCACCTTCGTTCAATATTTCCTTACATATCTTTGTCATCTGCGAAACATGATACAATACTGTCATTGATATCTGCATCAATATCTGCAATCATTATTATGAACAGCAAGGGAGCTAGTACTGCCCCTTGTGGGACAGAGCTCTCTACTTCCGACACTTCCGATTTGACTCCATTTACCACCACTCTTTGTGTTCTTTGCGTCAAGAAATTAAATATCCATCTTCCCAGCTTTCCAGTAATTCCTGTATTCTTAAGTTTATGTGCTATAATTTCATGGTCACATTTATCGAAGGCTTTAGCAAAGTCAGTATAGATTACATCTGTGTTTTGTCCTCGACACAGTGTTTCCAATATTTTCTCCAGGTGTCTAATAGCTGTGATAGGCATGATCTTCCAGCCATGAAACCATGTTGATTTGGGTTGTATAAGTTCTTTTCTTGTAGGTAGTAGGTAGTTTCGCTTCTAATTATACATTCAAAGCACTTTATAAGGTGTGAGGTGAGAGCTACCGGCCGATAATTCTTGGGCATTGCTCTGTTACCACCTTTGAATAAAGGGGCAATATTCGCATTCTTTAATGACAGTGGAATTTGTCCTGTGTCGAGTGATTTCCTCCATAGTAAGTAGCGGTTTGGCAACACTCTCTTTACATTTCTTCAGAAATGTGGCACTCCATGTGTCTGGCCCTGGTGCCGAATTGTCTCGCATCTGTGATAGAGCCTTAATTACATCTCCTTCCGATAACTCTAAGTCCATTAATAGGTTTGTGCCAAATTTGTCCTTGGCTGATTGTATGAATGTCGAAAAATTCGTCTGTATTTTCTACTTTCATCTCGGACTTAAGGGTGCTAAACACATTTCTATTTCGCCTAGTTTCCTCTCTAGTTTGAGTCTCCTTGCATCAGTTTTGCATCTGTGGAGTTGTTTTACGGTTTGCTTCCGTTGTCTAAATAGTGTCCTGATTTTTCTCTCGAGCTTGCTACGTTTTCTCTTTTGTCTCTCTGGAACATGCTTCAGTAATATAGGTTTGGTTTTAGACTCCATTATACCTAGTATTTCTTCTGGAGTCTTCTCGCGAAGTAGTAATTCCCAATTTACTTCCTTTAAATCTTTATTTACACTTTCCCAATCTACTTTCTTTGAATTTATGTTTAAGCCCTCAAATATTCCTTCTGCCTCTCTGGGATGCGTTTTCGGACCTCTGGGTGCTAACTTCATTTGTATATCGAATAGGTATGGTCGGAGAAATTTGTGTGCGTTACCTTTTTATTTATTATTATTTTATTGTTATTTGTCAAAATTAAGTCCAAAACGTTCTTTTTCCTAGTGGCTTCACAGATTTCCTGAGTAAGGGCGTCATATCTAATAGCATTATTGCTTGGATTCTATCATCATTTGTAATGTTGCCATGAAACTTCTCAACATACTGTACAGTATATGACTTCGTCATTTTTCTTCCATGTTATGAATTGGAAATTAAAATCTCCGCAAATTAGAATATTTGTTGCTGAAGTTTTAAGTAATTGTAACATGTTTTGTATTTCATCAGTGGCAAATTGGAATTCACATTTTTGTGGTGTTTGTGGTCTGTAGGCGTCCATAAATGGTTAGGTCCAGTTCTTTACTTCTAATATAATAACTTCGACTGTGCTGTTTGATTTGTTTACCTTCACCTCGCATGTGTATGTATTTTTCACGTAGATACAACACCCTCCGCCTCGTCTAGCCACTATATCTGCTCTGTATATGTTGTAGTCCAGCAATGCTATTTCATAGGGATGTACCGATATCGCTTTTTAGCCGATAACCGATACCGATAGTTAAAAACAGTATCGGCCGATAACCTATACCGATATCCAGCTAGGGTTTATTAGTTTGTCATATTTTTGTAACATATTCATAATTTATTTTCTGTGTTGAAAATTTGGCAACAAAGCAATTATAGTGATCACCCTTTATTATTTTTACTTTCTTCTTTATTTTTTACTCTCATCGGCTCTTTATTTCATTTATCGCTTGCTTTCTCTACACTCTTTTCGCCGTACCGTATAAGATTCTGGTAGCCCGCCGAGCCAAGACTATGAAAGTCCGTTACAAAACAAAGGGGGGTTTTATTAACACTCTTTTAGCACTTTTTATTATTTATTTAACTCCGAAAATGGTTTAAGTAATTTAGGGGGGTGCGAGTACGGAATTTTACGATAACATTTTACGTCGGAGAGGAACACAAACAATTAATTAAACTTTACGTTACATGACGCCAACCTTACGCGTAACGCGTTGCCTAGAAGACTGACTCCCTTGGGGTAGCCCGCTCTGTCGGCCTCCGTTCAGGACTGCCAACTCTACCCATTTAACAATTTCACAATTATTAGTAAATGATTTATATTAAACATTATAATCTTAATTAAACATAAATTAATATTCTTAACTAAGCATTACTACACTCGCATCACCCCCTTGAAAATAAGTTTTTCACTAGGAAAACTTATTAATATCGTTTAACAAATTTAATAAATTTATTCAACACATTTATATATTTGCAATTTTTTTTTTTTTTTTTTTTTCTTAACAATTCAAAGTTGATAGACAAGAAATAATTAGAATGACAAATTCCACACATATATTTTCTCATATTATAAAAATCGAAACTATAATTTTCACATTTGCATAAAATAACATTTCACACTAATAATTAAATTACAACCTATAACTAATCTACACATGCCAAAAAAAAATAACGAAAATTTTCTTACATTGGTTACACAAATTTCAAGTTCACAATCTATTCCAGCGATTTCTCATCAAAGATCGCTTTACATTTGAAACAATTATTTTAGTTATACAGTTACTATCAGGGCGACATAGAAAAAATAAGAAAAAGTTTACATAAAATACTGACCAAGAGCGCACATACTACTTCACGAAAAATACAACAAATATGGGCAATAATCGCACCCTTTCACTTATAATTTCATTACATAATAATCAGTACATTAATTTGCTGGACGTTGTTTAGATAATTTTCAATCGCAGCTCTCCTGCTCACTTCGCTAGAATGCAAGGGATTGCATCAATCAACATGCAACAGGGCAGCACGCTATAATGGTTCCGCTCTCTCTCCAATGGCGAAAAAAAAAACAAGAGACGTCCAATTCTAAAAGGATCAGGGGGGGAGATATACTGAAAGCGGGACCACGCGCTGGAATTGGACGAAATTTGCAATTCTAGAAGTCGATGAAGAAACTCGCCTTGTCTCATCTCCACTTTTGTCGGTGAACGCTGCTCTTCCTACGTCCAGCTGAAAGACTCTTCTACTGGCAACAATCAAACGATCACTCCGCCGTAGGCCGTTTCCCAACGAACATACTGTATGTCTGTATGGACAGTACAGTCTTAGACACCCGTTCAAGCTCTCGTGGCTTGCCTACCGCGTGCTACGACACATATTTAGCGAAGCATTCGAGCAGCGTGACCAGCTACTGCCCGAAAAATACCAGTAGACCATCTTCGATCGAAACTTTCGTGTGCCAAGACCCTGCACACGAAGTTTCTCTTCTCTTCCGAAACTGTCCTGCGCCAACTGCATGCGCATTCGGTTCCTCTCTTCTATCTCTTCTCTTCCGAAACCATCCTGCGCCAAGTCCCTGCGCAGTCTGGGTTTCTCTTCTCTCTCTCTCTCTCTCATTGGTGATCGATCACCTATCCGGTCGACTAAACTCACTGGATGGAACTCGGATTCAACTTGGTTGCCTCCAAACCGAGCCTTTGAAATTTTAAAAAAAAAGTTTATTCGAAACGTGTTTCTGTACTGCTTATCATTTCTCATATTTAATTTATCGAATTTTCTCGACAGTTCACTTCGAAACACTAACTACACATTTGCTCTGGCCAAATTCACGGAAAGAAAAAAAATTACACATCTCAAAATTTCGCAAAAATTTAATCAAATCTAGCTACCAATAAGGTCACTTATGGCAGTTACAGCGGAGAAGATAAAAAAAGTCATAAAACGTACGAAACAAAATTGTACAGTATAAATATAAAAGCGCCCATACATAGTAACTGTTAGTATAATTTAAGAAATATTATTGTTCAAACTATCGTCAGAAATCACATCAATACTTTTAAATACAAAAGACAAAAATGAACCCAGAAACTTCATGTCATCCATTCTCTGACAATCATGAACCCTCTTGCTTTGAGGAGGAGCACACAAAGACGCCACAAAAACGTTACTGGCTATCTAGAAGGCTCCATTTCCGAGTGTACACTTGAGCAATGTTTCAAATGCATTAGTTAACCCCGACTGAAGGTTTAAACAATAATAATTTTCCAAAACAGTTATTAAAATTTTAAAAAAATTAAAAATTACTACCGAAAATTATTTTAATACAGTATATTTCAACTTGAAACGTTAAATTTCATACGAATTGAACTCGCAATTAGCAAATTACATCTGAGATACAACTCTCTCCTTCAACAGAAACACCCAGTATGGTTTGCAAATCACAAAAATCCCAGTAATTTATCGCTTCCAAGTGAAACTACAAATTTTGCATCGTTATACTAAATAAGAATAGATAATATGCACTCAAAAATACACTCAACCTACTGTAAACAAAAAACCTTGCATAATTCAGAGCGGTCGCTTTGTTTGTAAGCGAACCTCTATACAAATATCCCTAACCGAATGAAACTGCATTATATCCTGACAAGTTTGTAATTTTTTCTATGCAAACGCTCGAACTAAAAAAAAAAGGACATTTTTCATTTCTAATACCCAAATTAAAATATCAAATCAAAACATCCTTTTAGAATACACTCTAAATTCCCAATAAAAATTTTACCAGTCATTGAACTGGAAAGAAAAATAAAAATCGGCCTACCTATAAAAATAACATTGAATGCATTTATAAAAACGTAAATATAGGCTATGAAAAGAATTTTCTGCACAAATTTTTGTAATTCTTAAAAAATTATAATAATATCCAAATTTCGTAATGCATAACATTTGTGCTTATAAAAAAAATCCTATGATTATTTATGTAAACCAATTAAAATTTTGTTAAATAACTAAGAATTTACTACTCAATAGACAGATACCGTAGTAACGGTTAATCTCCGAACAATATTTAACGATAGGCCTACAAGAAATCTTTCTTTAGTACAATACAATAGCCATTTTACAAAATATGTCGGAATTGTCATGAAAATGAACGAAAGGAACGGAGAGAAAAAAAATAGATAATCAGCCTACCTACCAAATTTTATGAGTATATAAATATATATAATTATATAGTATATAACTAATATGTACGTATAAGTTAATAAGTATATAATTAATGAGTATATAAAAAAATCCAACAAAAATTTATAGAAATTTCACACAATTTCTCTATTTCAGTTAAACGAATTCTGCTTATTTTGAAATTTAACACAATCCTATATGGCCAAATCTGACAAATTTAATATGTTTAAGATTATTTTTCGATTGTCCCTTAAAATGTACGTAATCCTATTTTAGCGCGAAGCGAGCGAAGCAAAAAGCACGTAAACCTATATAAAACAATCAAATAATCCTATTATTATATACAAACAATCGAAATATAATCAAAATCTACCAATGAAGCCCAGAAAATTTTACATGTTCATGAAATGTTTTACAATCGGTACAAATTTTCGCTGAAACATTTTGACGGGACCGTATAAATTTATTTATTTATCATTATTCTGATCACAATTATCACTAATTCCAAAAGTTTAAACACAAAAAGTAAACACAAGGTAAGCTGAACAGGCATAACAGTGGAAGAGACGAAAAAAAGAAAAATTGAGTCCTCAGGCAGCACGATAATTTTCAAAACTATGTCCTCTCCGACCTAATGAACGAAATTTAACGTAATAATGACTCGCAATATTGAGTCGGACAAGTTTTTCTACCGACTCTGTAACGACTAAAATAAGTTTTGAGTCTAGACTCGATCTCAAACAACACAAATTTTGACGCGCAAAAATTTTGAAGCGACGTGACTCAGAATAATTTGGAAAACAATGGGCGCCATTTTGAAATTACATTTATAATGAATTTTAAGGAATGAAATCGAAATTTGCCTGCAAACGGGGTAAACTTTGCATTTACATATTTTAATAATCGAAATAAAATATTCATTAACGCTATTGGCTATTTTACCGGGTTGGCAGAATTTTAATCGAAATAATAGCACGTGGGTAAGCCTCATACAAAATATGATGTAAGACCGCCGCTAGCCACCAAATATAGTGATCACCCTTTATTATTTTTACTTTCTCTTATTTTTTACTCTCTATCGGCTCTTTATTTCATTTATCGCTTGCTTTCTCTACACTCTTTTCGCCGTACCGTATAAGATTCTGGTAGCCACGCCGAGCCAAGACTATGAAAGTCCGTTACAAAACAAAGGGGGTTTTATTAACACTCTTTTAGCACTTTTTATTATTTATTTAACTCCGAAAATGGTTTAAGTAATTTAGGGGGGTGCGAGTACGGAATTTTACGATAACATTTTACGTCGGAGAGGAACACAAACAATTAATTAAACTTTACGTTACATGACGCCAACCTTACGCGTAACGCGTTGCTTAGAAGACTGACTCCCTTGGGGTAGCCCGCTCTGTCGGCCTCCGTTCAGGACTGCCAACTCTACCCATTTTAAACAATTTCACAATTATTAGTAAATGATTTATATTAAACATTATAATCTTAATTAAACAGAAATTAATATTCTTAACTAAGCATTACTACACAATAATTCTTTTCATTAAAGATGGCAACACTGTATTAGATGTCATAGTTTTGTTTGTTATACAATTGGACTGTGGGCCTATGTTGGGCTTAGTAAATGTGTTTTTTGGGGAACTTAGTTCAGAGATATTTGGGAGCACCATCAACAACAGTTGCAAGCGAACGCTGTTCAGTATTGGAGGAAACATTGCCAGTGCTGCTAGAAATCGGTTCACTACTGAACATACAGAGCAGCTGCTATTTTTACACGAGAACTTAACCCTTGTGAAAAAATAACGAGTTATGTGAAGTGATAAAACAATAAAATATTGTAAATTTCATCCTCTAAATAGTCTTTTATTCATAATTTTGGAAGAATCGTACTTTTGAAATATCGGCCGATATTTTAAAAAATCTGCCGATACCGATATTTTAAATCTACCGATATTACCGATACCGATATATCGGTACATCCCTACTATTTCAGTATTCTCGATGAAGTTTTCACAGCCTTTTTCGCACTTATAAGTGTGTTTCCGTTAGGCATTATGATAAGTATCTATGCTGGTTTCCGTAGCTAAATTTTACAAGTATTGTAATTTGCAGTCTGCATGGTTCGTATAGAGTCCTTGTATATTTGTGTATATTTACCGGGTTTCTAATCTTCGTGTTCGATTTCCCTAAATGATGGTCGTTTCCTGGTCGATGTCGGTTCCTGTTTGGTGTTATTGGTTGGGCCGCTGCATTTGAGAGTACATATTGGGGTTGCGATATATATATATATATATATATATATATATATATATATATATATATATTAATTTTATTTATTTATTTATTTATTTATTGCGAGTGACTCGTTGCGCACGTCGGGCTAACATCAAGAAAAAAACTATAGTGTTTGTCATTTACCATTACTTATTCGGACTATAGTGGATTTAATTTTCCCAGAAGAGTTCCTTGTTCCATGCGCGGTTGTGTATCATGAAAAAACCTCAGGGAACCATTCTGAGTTCAATCCCATATACAGGGTGTACATAAAGTCAGGATCTATTTTTGTGAAGCACTTGGAAATTATATGGAATTCAATCATAAAATGATAAAGTGGCAACATTTATTAAATAATTAAGAGTAGGATTCGACGTGACGCCCATCAGTATCCCTGCACAGCTCAAATCGTTCCGCAGCATTTCTAAACACATTCTGGAGCATTTACGGGGTTATGTTATCTGCAGCAGTTCGTATACGTGTACGTAAGTTTTCAAGACTCGTAATCTTCGTCTGATAGACGTGCGATTTGATAAAGCCCCATGCAAAGAAATATAAAGGGGTTAAATCTGATGATCTCACTGGCCAAGGTCTGTTGCTTCAGCGTCCGATCCAGCGATTTGGAAAACGTCCATTTAGATAATCCTGAACAATTTTGGCATAGTGACAAGGAGTACCATCATGTTGATAGACGATGGTACTAACAATCCTATCCCCGTCGTCTATCAACATGATGGTGCTCCTTGTCACTATGCCAAAATTGTTCAGGATTATCTAAATGGACGTTTTCCAAATCGCTGGATCGGACGCGGAAGCAACAGACCTTGGCCAGCGAGATCACCAGATTTAACCCCTTTAGATTTCTTTGCATGGGGCTTTATCAAATCGCACGTCTATCAGACGAAGATTACGAGTCTTGAAAACTTACGTATACGAACTGCTGCAGATAACATAACCCCGCAAATGCTCCAGAATGTGTTTAGAAATGCTGCGGAACGATTTGAGCTGTGCAGGGATACTGATGGGCGTCACGTCGAATCCTACTCTTAATTATTTAATAAATTTTACCACTTTATCATTTTATGATTGAATTCCATATAATTTCCAAGTGCTTCACAAAAATAGATCCTGACTTTATGTACACCCGGTATATATATATATATATATATATATATATATATGATGCAAATCCACAAGGAAAAAAAAAGATTCCAAGGCCTTTCGTGTATTCAGAGCTACACCTCGTCAGGGAATGAAGAGAGAAGGCAAGATGCCCATAAATATATACAACTTAGCGGAAACCAAAACAATTAGCACATACTTAACAAGAGTTAATGAGAAGCAAAAGGAATTTTAACAGGATGTTGTCAATTTTATACATTCCCGCACTGTTATTGAAATGGTTTTTAAAATAGATAAATGCACATTCTAGAATATTTCTTTCAATTATATCTGTTTTTAACAAGCGGTTTAGAACTATCCCACTTGACGCCATGATTACATCTATATTCTATACATATGGTTAAACAATGCATTGGAATTATTAGCTGTTCTACACGCATATTTACGCTGTTTTACCCTAATATCTAACGTTTTACCCGTTTGGCCTATATATACTGAGTTACATTGTGTACATCCGATCGAATACTCACAACCAACATTATCCGGGCTATTCTTTATTAGGCGTGATTTAACAGTATTATTATACTTAAGTAAAGTCGGAAGATATTGAAAATTAACATAGTAAGGTAGGCTAAGGATATTTTTACGCTCAAATTCCTTCACAGTTACATTATTATAATACCTATTCTTGGCTTTCCTAAGAGAGTTATCTAAAAATGAAATAGGATAACACAATTTAGAACCAATATTCATGATATTGCATAACTCAGAATCTAAAAATTCAGGATTGACAACTCTCAATGCTCTAAGAAACATAGCAGAGAAAATAGAGGATTTAATCGAGGGATGATGGTCAGAATAAAAATGCACATAAGAGTTATTATTAGTAGGCTTGCGATAGACTTCAAATTTGAACTGATTACAGCATCTCTGTACGGCTTAGTAAAAACACACAAAGTTAATAATCCCATGAGGCCTATTGTTAGCTGAGTAGGCTCCGTAACCTATAAGCTATCTAAATGGTTAGTTAGTTTATTAACGCCAGTAGTATAGCCGAAAAAGGGTAGAGTGCAAGAATGTTGCAAGTGATTACGTAATGTTGCAAAGGGGGGTGGGGGGTTGTAAAAAAAGGGAAAAAGAAAAAAATACCCCAAAGGGCCCTTTGTTGCCAACCGGGGTTGCAAGGGGCATGCAACTTGGAGGCGGCGTTATCCCCCAAGAGAAAGGAGGAAAGGTGTTCACCTGGCAGGAGCCAAGTGCATATTAAGACTTCAGCCGAGTAGGAGTTGTTTTATAGGCTCCTAATCAGCCAGTTGGCTTAGAAGGCGTAAATGGCTTGAGTTGCCAGATAGCGCCATGTATTCATTTAATTCTAATCGAAGACTGAGTTGCCAGATACCACTTTTTAGCGATACCATTGTATACATTATTATAGACTCCTAATCAGCCAGTTGGCTTAGAAGGCGTAAATGGCTTGAGTTGCCAGATACCACTTTTTAGTGATACCATTGTATACACTATTATAGACTCCTAATCAGCCAGTTGGCTTAGAAGGCGTAAATGGCTTGAGTTGCCAGATACCACTTTTTAGCGATACCATTGTATACACTATTATAGACTCCTAATCAGCCAGTTGGCTTAGAAGGCGTAAATGGCTTGAGTTGCCAGATACCACTTTTTAGCGATACCATTGTATACATTATTATATTTCTTAGAAGTTGGTTTAGAATACCGGTAGTAGGTTTAGAAGGCGTAACATGATATAATTAAGTAAAACAACATTGCGTCATTCTGTTTATTATAAATATATAGAAAATAAATATACATTTCAATAATAATTGAGGAATATGCATATAATCATAACAGTACAGGAAATATATACACACAATTATGGTGATATATATAAAATAAATATACATTTCAAATAGAAATAAATATACATTTCAATAATAATAGAAATATGCATATAATCATAACAGTACAGGGGAAATATCACGCAAAATATATAAATACATTTCAATAATAATAGAAATATGTATATAATCATAACAGTACGGGAGAAATATCACGCAAAATATATAAATACATTTCAATAATAATAGAAATATGCATATAATCATAACAGTACAGGAGAAATATCAAGCAAAATATATAAATACATTTCACTTTTTTTTCAAAATACTAAACTCGGTCTTAATCGAGTTTACAATTACATCATTATTGCTCTGCATTACGCAGTATATGCGGCTTAATAATATTTCACCGCTTAAAGTATAGGGAAACCTGTATTCGATATGAAGGGCTTTCATATCGTTCAGTACTATTTTTGTTCCCACTTTACAACCGGTTGGTAAGTCATCTTTAAATACGTCTAGAATACAATCAAAAGCACGCACAAAGAGTTCATCGCTAGCTACATTATTAAACAAGTTTATAAGCACGCTTTTCCAATCGAGGGTTTATTTCTACCGACTCGAGCTTTTCAATCGTGAACTCACTCAACATAGCGGCAATTGAAATAATCTTCTAAATCGTTACGACAACTGCGCGTTATATAAAGAAATAGTTCTTCAGGGTGAACGGTGTAGGTGAGCTCAGCCTTGTACCGATCAATTGCTTTGTACCAAAGTTCATGGTATTTCAAAGAGTCTAAAGTTTTTAAATAAACGTCCAGCACTAGACCATTCTCACCAGCCCTACACTCGGTAAACCCATCGAGCAGAGCGGTGTAGGCGTATTCAAGTACTGTATCAAAATAAAGCATGTCCGTAACACGCGCGTCTAATATAGGTTTCAGCTTGCGGAATCCGACGATTTCAAACATTCTGTCGAGGATGAAACGGTTTCGCGTAGGAACAAGAGCGTTATTATCAGAAGCATTCTTCCACATCAGCCGTATATCAATGCACGGCGGATCGTTATTTATACACAACCTACATACAACGGCGTATGAGGGTGCGTCACTAATCTGCTCTCTTCTTGTACCTACGTTAGCAGGTATTTTATAACGATCTTCACTCCACTTCTCAACTATCACGAAGATTCTATTCATCTCCTCGACACTTAAATAAACCCGTTTGTTTGTTTGTCTACATTCCGTTTCCAGTACATAGCTAATGGTACCGGAATTACGCCTGAACACACGCAACGATTTCGTCACGGACACATCATACGAGGCGTTGAGAATGCTGCTCAAAGGAAGTTCCATCGTATTCGAGGAGCGCACGTCCATTCGGTTCAAGCTCTGAGATAACTATGAGCCGTGTGAGGCACGCAGGTAGGCAGGAACGGTTCGACGGGCGGCTGACTCGATGATACGTGAATGGGCTTGTTCGTATGATCCGCGAGTCGTACCGAATTGTTGTACATATTTGTTTTTCCGGTACAAGAATTAATTTCATCACTACCAGCCTACGCACCAGACATTTTACCTCAGGATAAGAACTAGGAACATTTTATGTTTTACTAAACATCTTCACACTCCGGCGCACTATTTGAGAGGAACATATGCTCATATTTTTCCTTTCTGCCCATCAAACGATACTCGTCTCTAAAGTCTGTTAAAAACTCACGCAGGGCACTAACCACAACCTCACTACGAACCTCATCATGATATACATTAATATAGTGATAAAAATACTTAAGATTGTCCATGATCACGAGATTCACATTTTCAGTCGTAGGGTATGAGTAATCGACATGGTGTAGCATGACGTAATACCGCTTTCACACCACCCATCCGCAAGGCTCATTATCCATACCTGCTGCTTCTCTTCTGCACGCGTTGTTTCTTTTACTTCACGGTGTATGTGAGACTATAAAGTTTAGCTCTGCAGTATACTTCAGCACATCGTCTGTGCAACGAAAGCCTTCAACGGTCTCACCAGAACATCCGTAGAGTATTTGTACATCTTGAAACTTCGCACAATCCAATGTGTTTTTAAAAGAGGTATAGGAGGGAGGAATAGGAAGTTTTTCGGTATCCACCACATCCTGACACTTTGCTGAATACCATTTCATAAGCGTTGTACAAGCAATATTAAAGGTAGCCATTTGAATACACGTCTGATCTGAATACACGTCTGATCTGTCGGGCTTACTGCAGTTGACTGACCACGCAGGGACTCCCAGATAGTAGCATGACTCACGGTCTTACAGTGAGCGGAGCTTAGAACTTTCACCTGCGCGCGCGCACACACACACACACACACACACACACACACAAAGGAGAAAGTGAAACGCTAATTGAAACATGATTTATTTAATAAACGAGATATTCAAGTTATATATATTTACAAATACGATTTAATAAACGAGATATTCAAGTTATATATATATTTACAAATACGTGTAATAAATCAATAGATACCTTACAAATACGATTTAATAAACGAGATATTCAAGTTATATATATATTTACAAATACGTGTAATAAATCAATAGATACGATTATATACAAGACAAATACGTGTGAGTTAACAATAGAAGCATCATACGTTATGGTATCCAAAGGGTACGGTATCATAGGTACCAGGTAACTGGCAACGTTTCCTATAGGTGTTACGGCACACCTTCGTACCCCTAAGTTCCTTCACGCCCCCCAGCTTCTGCGCCCGAAAATTGTGGGTGCCTACAATTAGTTGGGGAGGTTGTTCGCCCTCATCATCATCCAAACATACTAGATCCTTCAACGATTCAAAGTTAACAACCCGCCGATTCGCATGGTTGAGCGTAATACCCTTTGCCTTCACGATATATTTCATTTCCTCCCCCACCCAGACCCGTACCCCATAAGTCTTAGGTCCTGTTGAGACAAAAGAGTCGGCGTATGCGTTGTCCCCATACTCATCCTTGATCTCATCAGTGAGCTCGCCGAAGAACTCCCCAATAGCGGGCATGTATTCACCCTCCCTCTCTGTGAATATCACGCTATCTGTATCGGCATACAATACTCTCCGCCCAAGAGAATGCAATAGACCCCAAAGTTTTATACGGGCGTAGGCTGTTGTGAAGCTGGTCACAGGTATGTTTGTAACCCTTGAGGTATCTGTGGCAAATTCAGTGTTGTTGTACTTTATTATGTAAGTATTACCTACATTCACGATCTCCATGACCTCTATCGGGAGCATTGGCATAATCCCAGACATCACTATAACTTTGTGCCAAATGAATGCTCCCTCTGCCGGTATTCTGCGCAAATTTTCCCCATAGACTGTTTAGACACAACTTCAAAAAGGCGTTTATATATGTGGTGAAAAGGTTGGGTAGCTTCTGAAACCTCCACACCTCATGTATCTTCAGTATTCTATAACCATGGCGTACGGCTAGGGCCAGCTCAGGACTTGTATATACGCCTCTGATCTTACGCTGGTGGGGTATATGGTTACATTCGCCGTTATCCTCTTCCGCGCACTTCACGCACAGGGGAAACATGAGCTTGTCGTCGATAACGACAGGTAAGATCAGCATCCATAAATTGCGTGGGGGGAGTACGTCTACGAAAGAGAGCCCAAAGTAACGATCATTCAAATTTTTTGAAAATTCATTGATGGAGGGTAGGCTAGGTCCCACCAGTTTCTCAGGAGCGCCCACGGGGTACGGATTGCTCTTCATCACGTATGGGTATAAAGAACAGAAATCGTAGTAATGGAGCTTCACGCCCTCCGTAGGTGGAAAGTATAGTCTGAAAGGATTTGTACGTCCTCCAAACAAGCTATCACCACATTTGAGAGGATCCAGCACCATTGAACGCTTGATCGTGTTTATTTCCTCACGGGACACCTCGTCTGTCTCCATCCGTGCATCATATTCATGCTCCCACAAGACTTTGTGAGTGAACTGTGATCCTATAAGTTGATCGCGGGTGCGGGTCGATGCAAGACAGTCGGCAGGAGACCTACCGTGGATATCTCTGGTGATTCCGCACTCAGGACGGGGGCATCCATGCCACCAGCAACCGTTAAAGGAGTACACAGTCTTCACACCAGTGACACGGTTTTCACTTAACCCATCAACCCAAAAAACACGTCCATTAATCTTAATGGGTACTTCACCCGTGTTGCGGGCGTGCTTTATGTGTACACCTGTCTGTTGCTGTAAGTGTATCAGCCAGTAAATAGCCTTGTGCCCGTAACTGCGGGGATTGTTTCGGTGAATAATGGCTAAGGTGTCTTTAGGCATGAAGTTATTCTTGAACACCGTAAAACATAATGATGCGATGGTGGTTGCGACTTGCAGTGGATCGCATTTGAAACGGGCTATGTACATCCTTCTAAAGGCATGGAAACATACTCTAAGCACGCGCACATCATTCACGCAATAACGATCACATTCATCAGCTATATTATAAGGGTCACGTTCATCCATACAGTCAAAATAATGTTTGGGGGGTGGTGGGCCTACGTAGTTTAAAGTCTCGCTGGTGAGGAAAGTGTAAGGGAAGTATCCTTTGGAAACTTCAGCTGCTACTCCCATCACCTTGGGTAGCTTTGCTAATTTACAAGGTGTGAATAATAAAGTATCTTTAAATTGTACATTGCCTCTTATCTGCATCTGTATTAATTTGTTGCCTCTTTTCAATGGATCACCTGTAAATATCTCAGAGGATTCGTGTTCAAGCAACTCCTTATAAAGGAACTGCGTGTCAAACTTTGCCCCGTTATGGGCGAGAATATACACAGTCATTTTTTTGAACTTGTCGGCTAACTTGACAATATAGGACACAAATAGTTTCACAGGACTATCGCGGACATTCGTTTTAAAAACGTTTGTCCGTTTACCGCATTTGGGGCACTCGTCACATTCGATACCCATACACTCATCACAGATGGTCTGGCTCACAAGTAAATGTGGAATTACCTCTTTGGTTTCAGCGTTCGTATATGTTTCTATATCGTAGTACAGTTATACAAGGGTTATTTTTAGGCTTAGCATCTTTCATATAACATACATGCTTTACTCCATCCGCCTTATATTCCTCCTGGCATGTAGGACAGTGAATTACGTCACACTTGTGCTTAAATTTCCCCCAATTATCCATTGTGTGAAACATACCACATTCACAGATTCTCATTTTCCTGCACGTGCCAATTGATTTATGGAAATCAAAACAGCTATTATTGAAAAATGTGCGTCTACACACATCACAGTCTCTCTTCTCAGCTTCAACTACACGGCTTTCACATTTGGTGCTTTTACACTGCTCACATACCATGTGACATTCTTTACAATGTCTCACAATATCATCCGCAAACTCGAGGCACCCCTTACACAAATCATGATGTCTCCCATATTTTCGACTTTTGTCATAACTCGCGTAAAGCCCCTTATATTACGGATGGGGAGATACGTTGTCCCTGACAATCCTAAAATAAGTAGGGGTCTTGTACGATCTCTCACACAGCTTTTAAAAACATACACAGTCCTACGACGATCATCCAACCCAAATACAACTATGCGGACATTCATTTCCTGTTCTACCCTTCTCAGCTCTTCAGGACCCATATTACAGTCAAATTCAAGTTCACAGTCTACAGCTAGTTTACGGGCACGCTCCACGACCGTAGGCAGCCAAATTTTTTGAGCCGTGTATTTTGTACAGTAAACATACGTGCTAAGAGTACTGCTATAAAGCCGCAACCACGATCGACGTTTATATGCTTTCGTATAATAGCGGAGAATTGAAGTTAAGAGTATACGGTATGGCACTATGACCCGCAACACGGAATACACGGTCAATATTTACCGTGAAGTTGTCCATATTGAAGGCTATACTACTTTGGGCGGCTTGCATTATACGTCCTAATATATATTCTACATCTTCAGCCGCCAAACGTCTAAATGGCACTATCACCCAATAATCGTCTACATCACCGTCATCTGACCCGAATCCAAAGGACAGACTCGTCCTGACTTCACGCTCGTCGCGATTCTGAAGAGCAAACTCATATACGCTGTACAACCCGGCGTAGCCCGCGCTCAATTCCATTGCTATACATGGCTCTAGGGTCGACCCTGACTCTATACCGATTTCTAGTCAAGGCTGGGGTGGGGGCTGCGGATCGCACCAACTCGAACGTTATTCATCCTCAACAGAACGGGGGGCGGCATGAATTAGGGGATATATTAGCGGAAGGTGCTGCTGGGGGGCCTGTTGCGTAGGAGGTTGATGGTTGGGGATCTATTATTGTAGACTTAACAGAACGGGGGGCGGTGGATGAATAAGGGGTATATTAGCGGGAGGTGCTGCTGGGGGGTTGTTGCGTAAGAGGTTGAGGGTTGGGGATCTATTACCGCTGCAACAGGCGCGTATTTCGGTCGCTTTATACCTGACGTGGGGTTCTCACACCTCCGCTTTGGACGTGCTACCGGTATCGCTGGTGAGGGTTCGTTGGCAGGGGAGGAGATCACAACTACACTGTCGTCGAGGTCATCCGTAATGTCAATGATGGGGCTCTACCTCATCGTCATTCACGGTTCTGTGGGAGAAGAAAGCAAAATATAAGGAACAGCACTCAAAATTTGTAATATTTTGTAAATGACCCACTTAGGAGTGTGACGTGTTAGAAATGGACTCTGTAGAAAAATTCAGATTCACGAGCCATCCACATGTATTATATCTGGACCTACAGGATGTGGTAAAACTGTGTTTATGCTTAAAATCATTAAAGAAAAGGGAGAGATGTTCTCGAAATTTGTGCATAAAGTTATATGGTGCTATTCGACGTATCAATCAGTGTTCAACGAGTACCAAGATGATATTTTGTTCCACAAAGGCGTATATGACGTTAATTCGTTAAAGGGAAATGAACATACAATCATTGTAATTGACGATCTCATGTTGGAGATGGATAAAACGTTTGCCGAGACATTTACAGTATTCTCCCACCATCTTAACATAAGCGTGTTCTTCATCAATCAGAATCTATTTTTCAAAAATAGATACATGCGCGATGTGTCGTTAAATACGCAATATCTAGTCTTATTCGCGCAACGTAGAGATGTATCACAAATTGGGGTATTAGCCAATCAAATGTTCCCGAATCAGCGTAAGGAGTTTTTGGAAGTTTATAAAGAAGCTACAAGCACGCGTTACGGATATTTGCTTTGCGACCTTCATCCGCGAAACACGTTTAGAGTGCTTCTGCGAACGAATATATTTCCAAACGAGCCTGAAACGGTGTATATTCCAGAATGACAAAGAGACTAAAGAAATACCGTGAATTAATAAAAATCTATCATCGACTGCCCCGGGCAATGCAGCAGATGTTTATTAAAAATATCGACGCCGACTTTTTAAAATGCATCTGTGAAATCTGTCTTAACGTTATAAATTGCAATGTATCAATGAAAACCCCTCAGAAGGCTCGCCTACGCCGCTACAAGAACATAATACGTGCACTCGCTCGTAAAAGTCAAACTGTAGCGAAGAAAAAACGAATTATTGTACAAACAGGAGGGTCATTTCTCCCCATCTTATTTTCAGTTTTGGGTCCTTTACTGACTAGATTAATATAATGAAGAAAGTGGTAGTGATTCCCCACGAGGTGTACGCTTCACTGCAAAGGAATCCAGACACGGATCTAGATCCCCGTAAAAGCAGACTTAAAAGAATGGAAAGCGAATTGCTAGCCTATTAAACAGTGAAAAAACACCTGATGAGAAAAGAATCTTATACCAAGAAGCTCTGCAGAAATTTCTTCACGAGTACGAAAATTATAAGAGCCCTACAGAGATTCCTGTGGTTATTAGACAGCACGGGGGACGATGGACATGGCGACATAGGATCTGTGCCCGACGATACAGCTGACCAACCAAAAAGATTAGCCACACAACATATCGAACATGTATTAAAAAGCACCCTCCCACATACATTGATGAGTAAAGGCTTAAGTCTTTATAATCTATTGAATGAGGATCCAGCCATACAATGGACCGATACAGGCGAGATCATTGTGGAAGGATCAAAGGTACAGGGATCGAATATCGTAGACATTGTCCATGATCTGGTGAGAAAGTGGGATAGGCCATCACCATCAGGATGGAAGCATATTAAAGCAAGACTACAACAAATAAATGTCCCTAAAACGTTGATAGGAAATCTGAACAGGTTAAAAGACTTGGAACATGCAACGCATGTGACACAATTGAAGGCGCCGTCACCCCCGGCGGTAACACCTTTGAAGAGGAGCAAGAAGAGGTTAAACCAACCCTACCCACGTGCCTCTAAAATACGCAAATGGCTAACGTATTAACTAAACGCTATTATGACATTTCTAACCCCATCCTCTTACGGCGGCGTAGATAGACTGTACAGAAGTGTTTACGGAGTAGGAAAAAAAGATGTTGAAAGATTTTTGAGGGAGCAGGACGCTTATACGCTTCATAAGCCTGTGAGAAAAAGGTTTAAAACAGCCAAGACAACGGCTTCCTCGATTGATTCTATTTGGCAAGCAGATTTAACAGACATGCAAAGATATTCTGTGTATAACGATGGTTACCGCTACATTCTATTCATAATAGACGTATTCTCTAGATATCTGTGGCTAGTTCCTCTGAAAAATAAATCACCTGAAACAGTTGCTAAAGCCACCAAAACGCTAATGTTAAAAGAAAACAGGGTTCCTGGCTATTTTTGTACGGATATGGGGAAGGAATTTATAGGCCGTGCTTTTCAGAACATGTTGACAGAGTTTAATATCAGCTATTACACAACCAATTCTATACATAAGGCTTCTTTAGCTGAAAGAGTTCAGCGCACCATAAAGGAACGCATGCACCGTTATTTTACACATAAAAACACATACAGATTTCTAGACATTCTGGAATCATTGGCATCATCCTACAACCGCTCACACCATCGCACGATTGGGACAACACCTAACGAAGTTTTAGAAAGAGGTACGCTCCCGAGAGAGATGGATCACCACCACCACCACACACTGCGCGCTTCAAAATCAATGATTATGTAAGGCTGTCGCGTTCGGGGAACAAATTCGCAAAGGGTTTTGAGCAAGGATGGACACGCGAGATTTTTAAAGTTAGGGCTATGAGACCTAAAGGTGAGATAATGATGTATTACATTGAAGATTTGAATGGGGAAGAAATCTCAGGAGGCTTTTACCGCGAGGAATTGCAGAAAGTTGCGTTTAATTTAGGAAAAAATGTGTTTAAAATTGAGAAAATTTTAGGAAGCAAAGGTTCAGGAAAGAGAAAAATGTACCTGGTGAAATGGCTAGGGTACCCAGAAAGCTTCAACACCTATATAAAAGCTGATGCAATAATGAAGCTTAAATAGTATGCAACATGGCTCCTAACCATTTCTACGTCACACTCCCGTCCTCCTCGTCCCTGTCTGTACACCCTAACAACACACTAGCCAACTTTGTAACAGAGCTCCACAAGCACATTGAATTGGGTCGTGATTCGTATGAGGTGGGGATATGCGAAATTCAGCTGGACACCATCTTTTTAAATATTGAACATAAAGAAACCGTTTTTACGATTCTTAGAGACATTGACGAGTGTGAAAAAGCTGGGGTAGCTATGGATGAAACTATGCGTATCGCTCGGACTAAGATTGCACGGTATTACAGTACAGAAGTAAGACTAGGACCGGGTCAATATGGTTCGGCCGAGGATGTTGTGAGAGGCTTAAACGTAAGTTTAAGAAACTCAAACCTTACGAATGATTTAGTATACGAAATCGTAAACAACCCTGCACATACACTAATCCTAAAATCAAAGACTAACAGACGTATTAAAGACCATAGAAAGTTCCAAATTCTAGCCAATGGCCGATATAGCGCAGCCTTCCAAAGAGACACATTTCACGAGACACAGCATGACTTGTCCAGATTAATGTATCAATTGAAGATGGAGAAATTGGCTGAAAGGTCCCCAGACATGTGCTATATTTACAGTAATATAGTGGAGCACCAGTTTGTTGGGGATACCCAGGCACGCCTGCTGCGCATTGCTCACATCCCCAACCATAGAGGAAGGAGTTTGAGTATTACATATGACAGACCCCATTATGTGAATGTCGCAACTAATTTAATAACCAATATCTCAATATATATAAGAACGATTGAGGGTGAAAACTTCCCATTCGGTAACGGGAGCTTAACAGTGAAGCTACACTTTCGACGCACTGAGTTATAATGGATAGAAAGCCTTTCACCGTCTATCGAGGGGTGCGATACCAGCGCGGTAGTGGACTTGGGTCCATTTTTTCATCCATACTACGTACGGCTGTTCCTTTGCTGAAGAGGGGTGCCAGATACCTTGGAAGGAAAGCGCTACAATCAGGTATTAACACTGCAGAAGACATATTGGCCGGGGCTAAACCTAAAGAGGCTCTAAAAAAACATTTAAAGCGTACACGGGACGAAATCATCAAAGATGCAAAGAGAAAAATGCGTGGTGGCGGGAAGAAGAAGCGGGCTGCCCGGAAGAAGAAGGGGTCACGTGGTATTAAACGTAAAAGGCTATCAAAAAAGAAGTGCTGTAAGCGAATGAAACCTATGGTTGACCACTTTTTTGACTGATATAAGCTAAGGACATTGATCTCATGAATCATAGTTTGTTTACCACTTGTCGAGAGAGGAGTCACTATTTCGCCATGGCACGCTTCATCCACCCATGTAGTTCACAATGCTGTAAATCGGAGCTGTCCCTTTTTGAGCTACCTCCAACCCAAGTTTCTATTGAGCACAGTGACTTTATTACAATTAACCCTTTAAACACAATTAGTTCCCCGAGTGCACCTATAGAATTCGTGATACCCAGCTCAGGTCCTTACTTTTTTGATCCAAGCTGTGTGCACATGTACGCTAAGCTACGTATAGCCCATTCTGATGGAACGGTCTGCGATGACAAATATGCTGTATACCCTGAAACAAACTTTCTGCACTCCATATTCAACCAGTGTGACGTATATTTAAATCAGACCAACATATCGGCAGGCACGGGGTACTATCATCTACGAGCCTATCTGGAAAATGTCCTCAACTTTTCCAAAGAAGCGAAGGCTACCTTTTTAAGTGCCGAGGGATATTATCAAACTAAAGATGAAAATAGTATAAAGGACAAATTTAAAAATTCTAAAAAGAAAATATACGAGTGTTTTGGACGGTTGCACACAGATTTCACTTTCCAGGAGAAGTTGCTTGTCAACGGGGTGGATATGAAAATAAAGCTCACCCGCACGAGTCCTGAGATCTGCTTAAATCTGGATGCTGATCAAGAGGAGGGTGCAAAGCCCGTTGTGGTTCACATTATGGACACATACCTCCGCGTACGGCGAGTGAAATTAAGTTCACCAAAACAACTAGAAATTGAGAAAAATTTACTAAACGCTACAGTGAAATATCCTATTAACAGAGTGCAAATCAAACTATATACGGTTCCTGCAGGGTTGGCATCGAAGCAGATAGAAAACATTGCCCTGGGAAATCTTCCTAAAAGGATATTAATCGGCATGCAGGACCATGCTTCGGTGAATGGAAAATATAAAAAGAGTGCCTTTAAATTCGAGAATTTCGGACTTAAAAATATAACTCTATACGTTAATGGCACTGCTTTGGGTGGAACAATGGGTACGGACTATTCATCAGACGCTGTGTTACCTCTTTGTGCCAGAGCCTATAGTAATCTGACCCATATTGCAGGTGATTGTGATGAGCTTGGTAATGGGGTAACGCAGGAAGAATTCATTGATCAATTTAACCTTTATCCGTTTGACATTACACCTGACTTATCTGCTAGCGTAAATACCCATTTAACCCCACAGCAGAGCGGAAACATCTCAGTGCGGCTGGAATTCGCCAAGCCTATAGACGCTCCTATTAGTGTACTAGTATATCTCGAATCGCAAGCCCTAATAGAAGTAGATAGATTTAGGAGCGTTATCACTGACTTTTAAAATGGATGCTAATACACTTCAGAAAGTAATGGAACGAGTCACACGTTCCAAATTTATCGGAGTGTTTGCGAAGAATGAAACATTGAGTTTGCCAAGTACGCGAGAATGCGGTAGTCTTATTGTGAACACAGATGTCATCGGTAATGAAGGGATTCACTGGATCGCTGTCTATTTTAAAAATAGACAGCGCCTGTACTATTTTGATTCACTCGGTACTCAACCCTGGAGTGACCCTATTATTGTAAAATTTCTCGCTCAGTTACATATTCCCGAAGTTGTATGGAACCCATTTCGTATACAAGGATATTTTAGTAATGTTTGCGGAATGTACTGCGTCTCATTTCTCACGCATATGTCATGTGATAAAGAATTTATAAATTTTTTAAATTTATTTGACCCGTGTCACACTCGCCGAAACGATGAAATGGTATGCAGACAGATAAAAATCCGTTTTCCAATTGTACGTACTCGTTGTATAGTATAATGTTTTTGTTCGTATATTTGTAACGATATATTCTGTAGTTGGTTATTGTACTGATTTCTTTCATTTAATAAATTTATGAAAATATATTGTCTTCTTACCCCAAAAAGATCGAAAAACACTTACATTATTTCGGTGTGACATTGCTGACTGATCAGTATATCCTCCGTATTCATGACACGAGATTCTTCAAAAGATTGTATAACACGTGTCAAATCCTCATCGGACCTTAAAGGAATAATGTTCATTCTTTTAAAACATATACAGAGTATACAGACAGATCCCCATTATGTGAAGATATCTTTGGTTCATTTAAGAGGAATAACATTGATTACCATAAAAAATTTCGATTTTAGCATAATGGGGATAAGAAGTAAAACAAATAACATTGATTGCCATAAAAAAAATTTTGGCGAGTATCTTTTGACGAGATACTAAACCCATATATATATATATATATATATATATAAAATCGAATTATAGACACTTACATTTCTATGGTAGTCCCTTGCGTCGGATTGTAAGGAGCGTCACTGCAAATATCTTCAACGGTTTGCGTTGGAAATAATTCATCACGGTCAATCGCGTTAAAAAGACTAATTGCGGTTAATGCTGCAGTGTCACTTTCTTCATACAATTCCGGGGAGACGTACAGGTCCATGGTGGAGGATGTGTGACATTGCTGACTGATCAGTATATCCTCCGTGTTCATGACACGAGATTCTTCAAAAGATTGTATAACACGTGTCAAATCCTCATCGGACCTTAAAGGAATAATGTTCATTCTTTTAAAACATATACAGAGTATACAGACAGATCCCCATTATGTGAAGATATCTTTGGTTCATTTAAGAGGAATAACATTGATTACCATAAAAAATTTCGATTTTAGCATAATGGGTATAAGAGGTAAAACCAAATAACATTGATTGCCATAAAAAAATTTCGATTTAGTCACTTACATTTCTATGGTAGTCCCTTGCGTCGGATTGTAAGGAGCGTCACTGCAAATATCTTCAACGGTTTGCGTTGGAAATAATTCATCACGGTCAATCGCGTTAAAAAGACTAATTGCGGTTAATGCTGCAGTGTCATTTTCTTCATACAAATCTGGGGAGACGTACAGGTCCATGGTGGAGGGAATGATTATTCACTGACGCGAAAATAGCTACTGTTACTCCAAACTGAAAAATATCCCCTTTTATATGTACAATCGCCAAGCTCCGCCCCAAAAGACCAGATGTTCGTAGTGATTGGCTGCCGGTGTAGCTGGGTGGAGCTATGATGTGTACCAATCCGCTATAACGGGTCCGGACGAGTAACATATATATAAAATCGTGTTTCTTGTGAATAAATTATAGACACTTACATTTCTATGGTAGTCCCTTATATTATATTTTTATTTTTACTTACAAGTTATTAGTAATGTTTTCACAAATTCTTGTGTTAACATAATTTCAATTGTTAACTTATTTTATAATAAAGAAATTATAAATATAGCCTAATTATATTTTAAAAAAAGCATTCAGTTTCCACGTTAAACTGTGGGTCTAAGGCGGAGTGAAAACCTTTCTAATTCGGCGAGAAATTGCACTAGGGTACAACGAAAATTATTTGGTGATTCTTATAGAACTTTTGATACTGATTCCAAATATGGTTTCAGAATTTTTCTATCACCCATAGTTTTCGAGAAAATAATATTTCCATTTACTCAGAGTTTCCCGCATCATTAGTCACTAATGTCGAGAGGATATAAAGAAATATAGCCTAATTATATTTTAAAAAAGCATTCAGTTCCACGTTAAACTGTGGGTCTAAGGCGGAGTGAAAACCTTTCCAATTCGGCGAGAAATTGCACTAGGGTGCAACGAAAATTATTTGGTGATTCTTATAGAACTTTTGATACTGATTCCAAGTATGGTTTCAGAATTTTTCTATCACCCATAGTTTTCGAGAAAATAATATTTCCATTTACTCAGAGTTTCCCTTGCTAATAACTCTCAGTAGCCGAATGACGTCACAAGTCGTACCTTTTCGTTATAAATGGAGTAAAGCATTTAATTTTAAGAATGGTTTAATAGATTTTTTATAGTTTCCGGTTTTTATTTTACTTACATGTTATTAGTGTCATCCCTGCAGACATCAGTAAGTACGATACACTCCTAAACAAAGAGGTATGGTAGGGGTAAGTACAGTAGGTAATTTTACGGCCACATATTTTTTGGAAAAGTCGGAAATCACGCCCAACGATCCCTGACTGTCCGAAAGTTGATGACATGGGGAAATTGCTCTACAGCCTAACCTAGCGTACGCCTGACGTGGCAGAAGACTCACCCTGACTGATATAACTAATATGGGTATGGTTTTCGACTTTCTCAGAAATATGATACATGTTAGCCGCGGTATTCTTTACTGAACTTGATTGCTAATAACTCTCAGTAGCCGAATGACATCACAAGTCGTACCTTTCATTATAAATGGAGTAAAGCATTTAATTTTAAGAATGGTTTAATAGATTTTTATAGTTTCCGGTTTTTATTTTTACTTACATGTTATTAGTAATTTTTCACAATTTTTTTACCTAAAAATGGCACGCTTCGGTTTGCCACCACTGGATTCCTTTATTTGAACAAAACTCTCGCTCTCTTTCTATATATATATATATATTGTTAGTACTCTCACGTTTGCCTACCTTATTTCTTTCGCAGATTAATATTTATTAATGAGCAAAACTCTCTCTCTTTTCTTTCTCTCTCTCTCTCTCTCTCTCTCTCTCTCTCTCTATCTATATATATATATATAATATATATATATATATATACACATATATTTATTAGTACTTTAGGTTCACTAAGAAAAGGAGTCAAGAGAGTTTTTGGCCGATGTGAATGCAAGAAAGGTAAAAATTATGGGCAGAAAAAAATCCTCTTGGGAGACGATTCGAACTGCCCTAGCTTCTGCCAGCCCTCGTGTGTGTGTGTGTGTGTGTGTGTGTGTGTGTGTGTGTGTGTGTTGCACGAGTGGTTTATTCGTATTATATATATATATATATATGTATACGGGTTTGGAGAATGACAAGCGTGTGTTTCATAAATTTCTCTTCATTTGGAGAGAGGGAGACTTATCAGGGATTGAGTTTATTATATATACAAGTACAGATGGGGGGGGTTTGGGGGAATGAGGGAGGAGAGTCGAGGATATAAAGAAATATATCCTAATTATATTTTTAAAGGAACATTCGGTTTCAACGTTAAACTGTGGGTCTAAGTTACGCGTAAATATAAAATATTTTCATTGTAGAAATAATAATAATAATAATAATGATAATAAGAATTGATGTGAAAGGTGATTGATTTAAGCAGTTAAGATGTAGTTATAAGAATATGACACCATACAAATTACGCGTAAATATAAAATTTTCATTGTAGAAATAATAATAATATAAGAATTGATGTGAAAGGTGGTTTTTGTTCAAGTAGACGAAAAAAGGTTAACTCTCGCCCAGAAAATGGTCTCTAGGGGGACGATTCGAAATGACCTAGGAACACCTGCTGGTTGAGAGACCTTCCCCCCAATCCCTGATAAGTCTCCCTTCTCTCCAAATGAAAAGAAATTTATGTTTCAATTGATTAATTTCTTTAAATTTCGTTTTTTTCAATTTTCTTCGCCGGGGAATTTGTGTTTTGCTAATTTCAACTTTTAAATGAATTGTTTCGTAATTTTCATTTCGTTTCGTGACTTAAATATTTATAATAAAAATTAAGTGTGTAAAAATTATTTATTTAATAAACAGAATTTAATTGGATTCATCTACCGTCATATAAATATATATTGTGGTACACTATTTAAATGGATGATTAATATATGGTTTTTGCTATCTGGAACACATGGCGCTATCTGGCAACTGAATACATGGCGCTATCTGGCAACTCAGCCAGAATAGAGGTTTATAAAAGACCGAGAGACGACTGACGGAGTCATTCAAGCTCGGCTCCCAGCCGAGCAAGGACCTCTAGTCCTTCTCTTTCTGGCCCTTTGGGAAAACCCCTTAGAGGCCTCTTAGGTTAGGTAAACGAAAATAACTTGGGGGAGAACTCCGCCTCCAAGTTGCATGCCTTGCAATCAAAGGAAACTACTCTTTCTCTCTCTCTCTCTCTCTCTCTCTCCTTCAGGTGTACCCCTCTCCTCCTTTCTCTCCTCTTTTCTCTCCTTTCTGGCCCTTTGGGGGGAATAGCTTGGGGGAGAACTCCACCTCCAAGTTGCATGCCCCTTGCAACCCCGGTTGGTTGGCAACAAAGGCCAGTACTCTTTTTTTTCTTTTTTTGCAACACCCCCACCCCCCTTTGCAATATTGCGTAATCACTTGCAACATTCTTGCACTCTACCCTTTTTCGGCTATACTACTCGCGCAACCAAAACAAAGCAAACCCAAAATTATTAACTGTTTCTATAAGCATAAATATCAACGTTTTGCTTGTATTTTATATAATTATTAATTATGCATCTTTATTAAAAAATAATGTTAAAATATTATATTTCCTGTGACCGTTCACGCTTATTTCTTACATATTGCTATTCGCATTAACACTTTTCATTATGTTTCAGATTTTCCAGTGTAAATAATGCCGAAAGCGAAAACAAGACACCTGACCCGAAAGAAAAGTGAAGAAAAGTATGGAGGTGGTCCTTGTGAATTATTAATGACCGAACCAAGCACTTACAGGCAGCTGATTCAATACTATTATGACCTTAATCATGCTAACCCTGGCGCAGATTTTTGGGTTTTAGTGCAGCAAGTTAGCAAGGATTTAAAATCCATTTGGTCTTCAGTGAATCCAAGGCTGCCTTTGATTAATGACAAATCCATTGACAGAAAGGTTAAAGACCTACTCACTCTTGTGAAAGACATTAATCGCAAGCATGCTAAGGCAAATGTCAAGCGAAATCTGGATGCTAACTTGGACAAACGTTTTGATATTTCAGCCTGTTCCTGTTCTTGGATATTTTGCCTTGCAGTGATTCAAGAGTATACTGTAAGAAGGACAAGTGTACACAAGAACACATCATCTGTGTTTGCCCTCGAAATGCAAAGGTGCCACTTGAAGAAAGAGCATACCTTCGTGATCAGCGTCCAAAACAGGTCCTAAGGGTGCATACCAGCTGTCTTCAGTGGACACAGCTGCTGCCAAAAGAGACAGGAAGGCCAAACAAGGACAGCAACATGTACTACCTCAGGAGGAAGTTGAGCTAGTAGGATCTTTCATACAGCCTACAGAGTTGCCTGGACTTACAAGCAGTTCATCTGGTGGCGAGGTTAGTTTCCTTTTATTTATATTAATTATATATAATTATAAATAAATAAATAAATAAAAATAAATAAATTAAATAAATAAATAAACAGAAAACGCATTAATATTTTCCATTTATTTTCAGGAAGGAGAAGATGAATGGCAGCCTAGGAAGAGGCCTTCAGGAGACTACAGCCTTTTAAAGTTTCCCAGATATGCTATGGAACTTGTCAGAGGTGAATGTTCATCAAAGGGCGCAGCTCTTGAGAATGCCTTGCTCCATGACATCAAACACCTACTGAGACTGAAGTTGACATCAATCACATCATGATTGACAATTGCAAATTAGACAGGGCCAAAGCCCAAATTAGGGTAGTTAGGGAGGGTGTGGACTGTGGAATCAGAGAAAAAGACACAGCTCATTTGTGTTGGTGTGGATGGGAAGGTTGACGAGAATACCATGACTTACAAAGAAATAGAGACACCTGAAGGGGAAACTGTTCTCAGAAAGTGTGTTGACGCAGAACATCACCTCACCTTCACCTATGAAGATGGAAAATCTTCTGGCGCCTACTTGACCCACAGAACAATTCCTGTTATAGGCGCCACTGGTGAGGTCCTTGCTCAAGAGACATTCAGTGTTCTTGAAGAATATAATAGCCTTGAAAGTATCCGAGCCATTCTTCTTGATAATACCGCAACCAACACTGGCTGGAAGAGTGGTTTAGTGGTAAAACTTGAAGAAACTCTGGGGAGGAAACTGCACACTATTGGTTGCGCACTGCATCAGAATGAACTCCCACTAAAAGCTCTTTTCAAAAAAATGGATGGAGTGACAACTGGCCCAAGAAGTTTCAGCGGGCCCCTTGGGCAAAGGTGCGCAGAAGATATCCAGGATGAACCTCAGGTACAGTTTGAAGCTGTGGAAACTCCAATCATTGAAGGGTACATTCCAGAGGAAGTACTGAAAGACCTCAGTCATGATCAAAGGCTTCTGTATGAGTATTGCAGAGGGATCGGATCAGGAAGAGTAGATGACAGATGGGCTGATGGAAGATTGGTCCACTTAACCATGCAAGATGGTTAACTCTTGCCATACGACTTCTTTGTTTGTACACAAGAGACAACAGACCAAACCTGAATTTGAAAAAGTTGGTCCATTACATTGTTCGAGTTTATGCTCCTGCATGGTTTGAGATAAAGGCATCCTCTAAGCTGCATGATTCTCCTCGCATCCTCTTCTCTGCTATCAGCCGACTGAGGCTGATTCCATTTGATGATGTGAAACGCATTGTAAAGCAGAACATCCAGGGTAATGTTTTCTGCCTCCGACCTGAGAACATCCAGGGTAATGTTTTCTGCCTCCGACCTGAGAACATCCTCTATGCCATGGTGAAAGATGATGAAGACAGAATCAGGAATCTTGGGCTTCAGACTATACTCACTCTCAGACACAGGTAAATTTTGCGCTTCTTGTAATTATTATTATTATTTTTTTTTGCCAAAGCTGTTATTCTCCAAAAAATATGGAAAAAATATTATAATTGTCACTTTAAGTGCGTAATTTGTTTGTATTATAGAAACGACAATATTTGAGTACTATTTTTCATTTATATTTTTATTTATATTTATATTTTCATTTATATTTTCACTTTCATTTTTCATTTATAGAATGGAGAGCAACCAGGAAGCAGGGAAGAAAATTCCCCACGTGAATTGGAATGCAAATCACTGGCATGAGCTCATCGACCTCACTGACCCTGATGTCATGGAACCACCTCCACACAACACCTATCTGATGAAGAAATTCAGTCATTCATGGACACTAACACTAAGCCAGACATTCCAGACTTACCTTCTCACTCTCAGAGTGTTGAGAGGAGTGTGAAATTAGTGACAGGCTTCCCATACCGTGTACGGGTTCGAAACTCGTCACAGATATATCCTTACTAAAGTACTGAGAAGGAAGATGCGTCCTGCATTTATGTCAAAAGGACATTATTCTCAATCTTATGATGATTTATATGAATAGTTTTTCTTTTTACATGAGAACATGTGATTTTTTTGGATTTATCAACTTTTGAAAGTATTTTTTCAAGTTTTGTAGCCAAAATATGTGAATAAATTAGCAAAAAATGCATGTTTTTTCAACGAAATGTTATCATTTTACACTTAAAACACATGATATACATTAGGCGTTGTCTCCTCTTGGGATAGAAAATGATATTGAGTTGCTACATCTATAATTAGTTAATATTATGTCTTCAAAAATGACGAGTTTACCTATCGCGTATGACGAAAATTGGGTCAAAAACCATAACAAACTTTAATTGCAAATCCGCAAGCAGGCCTTTATCCGTTTGCTCTAAACATTTTTTTGGGTTCATTTCTCAACCAAACCTAACTATTGGGCACTTATTCACCTTGCGATTTCAAAACATGTGGAAAATCGACCCGCCCTAATGTGTTAAACGTGCAGGTGTATATTATCTTGGGATGTGTCTTTGTTAATAGAGTTGGCGATATTTTGAAAATTGATGGAATAATGAAAAAGGGGATGTATTGCAACAGTGATAATAAAAATTAAAATAAAAAATAGGACAAAAAATAAAAAATAATAGACGTAATGAAACAATATATATTGTTTCATTACGGTACGTCTATTATTTTTTATTTTTTGTCCTATTTTTTATTTTAATTTTTATTATCACTGTTGCAATACATCCCCTTTTTCATCATTCCATCAATTTTCAAAATATCGCCAACTCTATTAACAAAGACACATCCCAAGATAATATACACCTGCACGTTTAAGGGTGTTAGCGAGACCATCCTACCTGCACTATATATACACTTATTTATACAGTCAAAGTGTGTAACCAGCCATTTCGCGTAATGGCTGAAACTTTCAGTCATTTCGCGAAATGGCTGTTTCACTTGGTCATTTCGCGAAAAGACTAAAATCTTCAGCCATTACGCGAAATGGCTGAAATTCCACCTTGGTCATTTCGTACAAGATCATTTGCCCGGTTAGGTCAACTGTATGCCCTGGACAATTGGTTAGGTTAAGTTGTGTTATTTTCGTTAGTTTTAACGAAACTAACACGACTTAACCTAACCAATTGTCAAGGGCATACAGTTAATCTAACCGGGCATACAGTTGACCTAACCGGGCAAATGATCTTGTAAGTTGTGTTATTTTCGTTAGTTTTAACGAAAATAACACGACTTAACCTAACCAATTGTCAAGGGCATACAGTTCACCTAACCGGGCCTTCAATGGCGGAAATCGGAATAATATTGAAGGCCCGGTTAGTATTTGAAAACCTCTATAGTGAAAATTCAAATTCAAATGTGTTCAAATGTTCAAGTATATTCAAATGTGTATTTGAAGAGTGTTTCTCACTTATTTGAACAGACCTGTGGATGTATGTATGTTTTTGGAGATTTAGTAAGTTAAATAAAGGTGTCCAATTTTATCGTGATGGTTGCTATTTCTATGAATTCATGACAGTCATTTTAGCCATTTCACGAAATGACCAAGGTGGAATTTCAGCCATTTCGCGTAATAGCTGAAGATTTTAGTCATTTCGCGAAATGACCAAGTGAAACAGCCATTTCGCAAAATTACTAACATTTTCAGCCATTACGCGAAATGGCTGGTTACACACATTTGACTGTAACATATATATATATATTATTAGGAGGATTAATATAGGAGTGTTAATACAGAAAACGCCTCTGGACACGAAAGTGTTACGTGTTCTCTCGGATGTTCAAATATATGCCAGATTGGGATCACCTGAAGATCTCCCCTCCCAGGTAGAGCTGGGGGGGGGGGGAGATCTTCAGGTGGATCGGGCTGGGGGTGGAAGATCTTCAGGTGGATCGGGCTGAGGGGGATAATCTTCAGGTGTGTTCACTTGGACACTCTGGTGGATGAAGATCTTCAGGTGATCATATATATATATATATATATATATATATATATATATATAATATATATATATATACAGTGTGTCCGTAAAGTCATGTGGGATTTTAAATAGCTATATTATTGCAACGAAACATGATAATGAGATGAAAAAAGGCAAATTGAAGAACAACTCTAAAAGAATAACTTTATTTAACGTAGTTCGATATGGGCTCCTCTGGTAGCCCTGCAGACATCTAGGCGGTGATGTATGTCCGTAAAGTCATGGTGGGATTTTAAATAGCTATATTATTGCAACGAAACATGATAATGAGATGAAACAATGCCAAATTTAAGAACAACTCTCAAAGTTGTATCTTGTAGTTAGTCTAGGCTAAGCTTAACCTTTATCTCGTAGTTAGTCTAGGCTGTACAAATGCCTATGTTGAACATGAGCTTAATAGCCCGAAAGTTAATGTGTGGTGTGCTCTAGCACGAGATCGAGTGATTGGCCCATTTTTCTTCGCGGAACCCACTGTGACGTCACACAACTACCTCGCTATGTTGGAACATTTTGCAGTACCCCAATTTATTGACAATAATGTCATCTTTCAGCAAGATGGTGCTCCTCCGCACTATGCCAACGTTGTTCGAGAATTCCTGATGAAAAATTTCCACAGAGATGGATAGGAAGAGGAGGATGGAAGCCATGGCCTCCACGCTCTCCGGACCTGACACCTTTGGACTTTTATTTGTGGGGTTACGTCAAGCAAAGCGTGTACAGTGTACCCATTAGGGATATTCATCACTTGCACGGCGAATCACGGAAGCTATCGCATCCGTCACTCCTGATGTTCTTGGGCGTGTGTGGCTGGAATTGAATCACCGCCTAGATGTCTGCAGGGCTACCAGAGGAGCCCATATCGAACTACGTTAAATAAAGTTATTCTTTTAGAGTAGTTCTTCAATTTGCCTTTTTTTCATCTCATTATCATGTTTCGTTGCAATAATATAGCTATTTAAAATCCACCATGACGGACACACTGTATATGCCCGGTTACGTTAACTGTACGCCCTTGACGATTGGTTAGGTTAAGTCGTGATATTTTCGTTAGTTTACTGTCAAAACTAACGAGAATATCACGACTTAACCTAACCAATCGTCAAGGGCGTACAGTTGACTTAACCGGGCATTCAGTTGACCTAACCGGGCATTCAATTAACCTAACCGGGCATATATATATATGCCAGGTTACTAAGAAAATTTTGATAGTACACATTTAAATTATTAAAGGTGGGGGAGTATCTCCAGATGGAGCGCACTGGGGTGGAGTATCTTCAGGTGGATCGGGCTGGGGGCGAGGGATCTTCAGGTGGACACTCTCGGGGGGGGGGGGGGGTGAAGATCTTCAGATGATCCCCAGATTGTAATAACTTTACCTTATCGTAGTGTGGTGGTAGCATCCTCGCCTTCTACTCAAGAGGTGCTCCGTTCGAATCCGAGTGGGAGCATTTTTGATTTATGTAAAATCATGCATCCTCATGCATGACATTTCAACTATGGGTTCGCAGTGTTACAATAGAAATTTGAATGAAATGCTGTCATTACCTCGAGTGTAGGGGGGTTGATACAGAAAACACCTTTAAACGCGAAAGCACTCTGTGTTTCGTAGGGTATTGAAATATCTACCAGGTTGTAATAACTTTTACCTTGTAGTAGCGTGGAGGTAGCGCCCTCACACTCAACTAAAGAGGTACTGGGTTTGAACCCTGGTAGGGGCATGTTTTCATATACAGTATGTACAATTGTACATACTGTATATATATATATAATATATATATATATATATATATATATATAATTATATATATATATATATATATATATAAAACAACACTTAAAATTTAAGGATATTAACGCTCAAAGTGCTGACTGGGAAACCGCATGCGTCCCCAGCCGATGCCTCATGTATGTGTGTATGTGTGTATGTATGTGTGTATGTATGTATGTATATATATGTATGTCTGTATAGTGTGTGTATGTATGTATGTATGTCGAATGAACGTTCAGATGCGGTTATAATTAATTATATTTTTATTTATATAAACTATATTTTTTTTTCAATCTCATTACAAAGGTATTCCAGGTATGCCTTCTTTCGCGTGATCCTGTTATCTTTCGCGTGAGGTGTTCCAGTAACTTTTTTTTCTTATGAAACGAACGAGCAATAGTCACTGACATAAATACCATGTTCCTTTCGGAGTTATCTATCTTCCGATGCACAGTTATTATAATTATTTATATTCTCTCTTTTCTCTACTCCGTTAATTTGTTAGGAAATATGGAGTCTTTCATTTGCTACGACTCCTTCCGCTTAGTTCTGTGCCCAATTCTCTTGCTTTCATAAGCAAAGATTGCGCACTGCCGTTTATGGGTATGGGAAACTAAATATGTCTATCGTATAGTTTAGCTTATAAGTCATATTTCAATACAAAATAATAATTGTATTGTAACAGGGTGTCTCTAAAGTATGGACACATAGGAAATATCACTAACTATAACTAACTACATGTTATTATTATATTATTATTATTATTATTATTATTATCTTAAATTCATGCAACTGAGGCCTAAGGTAGGCCCACATCGAATCAGCAACCCTGAGGTAGGACCAAATAGGACCTCAAAGTCCATAACTTATGGACTTGGAGGTCCTATTTGGTCCTACCTCAGGGGTTGCTGATTCGATGTGGGCCTACCTTAGGCCTCAGTTGCATGAATTTAAGATAATAATAATAATAATAATAATAATAATAATAACATATAGTTAGTTATAGTTAGTGATATTTCCTATGTGTCCAGACTTTAGGGACACCCTGTATAACTACGAATTGTCACGGTTTTAGGATGAAGCCCATCGGAGATGGAGAAAATTACTTTGGAAAAATATACACGCAAGCGCAAAAGATTACGTAGGCATTGGGCCTACTATCACATAAAACTAGGCAGTTAGGCACACATTAACAAAAACAAAGCGAACGAAATACATGTAAACTTTCCATGTACTGATGTCAATGAAAACATTGCAATTAGAAAACAAAAAGATAAGTAAAAAGACTGATCTCAGCGACCAAAATACGAAGAAAAAAATTCAACAGAGCTTGCCTTAGATGGGAGCAAGGTTCAAGGCGTGAAAGAAGTGTTTAAACTTTCCCATCAGTTCTGTGAAAATTAGTGAAAACATAGTAAACGGGTAGGCCTCCCCTAGGACTGTGGGTGCGATGGCCTACATAAATTAAATAACTATAAGAATAGACACGACTCGCGTTCGGCTGAAGATTAACTTACAACATCAACAAACGACAAAGTGGGCACTGGCCTATTGATAACAATGGAGGTACGCGAGACCTAACTAGAAGTAAGAGGTACGTACAGTTAACTTGAGCCATGTTCACTGTAGGCTCTACTTAAAGTCGAGGCTGATTACATACACACACAGTTATAACGCAGAAAACGTCGGTATTTTGTCTGTCGTCCTAGCATTAACTCCATTGAAAATTTTCGACGAATCGCTTTCTTCGACAGGCAATCACGATAGTTTTAGTTTCTTTATAACGAGTATATACGAAAAGATCGTCTTTTTCTCCCATACTATGGTATCAACTATAAATTATGGTCGAATGTCATAATTTCTTGTGTTTATTAACATATTGAAGATTATATAGCATTTATATATATATATATATATATATATATATATATATATATATATATATAATATATATATATATATATATATATATATAATCCTGATATTACAACACATCATTACAACTGTATAAAATACATTGCGACCATACTATATTAATAATGTCATAATATAACCAAGAAGCCAAATTGTATCTTCCAATTAGGAACACTAATAAAATTGGATATATATATATATATATATATATATATATATATATATATATATATATATATATATATATATATATATGAAAATTTGAAAATTATTTCACGAAAGTAACACATGACTAATATTTATGATGAAAATAACCACGATGGAAAAAGGAAACAGAATGGTGCTCAAGCGCTTTCGTCTAATGACATCCTCAGGAACACTGAAATAAATAACAAGTTCGAGACTATATATATAGGTCACAAAAAGAATAAAATAGAAAATAAAAATTGTAGGAGGAGCATACAAATTTATAAGGAAAAGCTACCAGAGTTTTAGCACTCTGGACATGACACCCCCATCAAGAAAGCCATATTTTCTTCAGTGTTTCTCCGCGCTCTTAGGATCGCCAGTCCGGAATACATTGATGCCAAATTAGAAAAAATCAACGGTATTGGAAATGATTTGTGTTACCAACTTGCTTTTTTGGAATCTTGTCTTAACAAGGCAAAACGAACTTTCTATCGTGTGAATAATAACCCTCGCACTTTGTCAAAGAATATTTTAGTACTTCCATTTTCCCCAGGCTTTTTAGGCATTGCTAATGCACTTAAACTTTTGAATAGTAATGTAGTATTTTCATATAACAATATTGTGAAAAATATCATAGTAAAAAATAGCCCTCCCAATAATTCAGGCATTATCTATAAAATTTGTTGTAAACAATGTGATTCCTTTTACATTGGACAGACAGGAAAGGATTTGCACACGTGTGTAAAACAGCATCAATATTCCGTTAGAACGGGACAGTCGTCCAGTGCCCTTTTCGTCCATTTGTCAGAGTTATCCCACTGTATTGCAATATTGGAATAATGCTTCAATTTTGTTTCACTCAAGCAACATTGTCAATAAAAATATTCTTGAGTCTGCCATTATTCAACTTACAAATAATTTCAATATTAGCTAGAGCCTTTTTTCGCTTCATCCTGTTGTTTTGAATTCGTTCAGAACGGATTTAGACAAGAGGGGCAAAGTGCTAAAACTCTGGTAGTTTTTCCATATAAATTTTTATGCTCTTCCTACAATTTTTATTTTTCTATTTTATTTTTTCTGTGACCTATATATAGTCTCAAACTTGTTATTTATTTCAGTGTTCCTGAGGATGTCATTCGACGAAAGGCTTGAGTACCATTCTGTTTCCTTTTTCCTTCGTGGTTATTTTCATCATTATATATATATATTATATATATATATATATATATATATATATATATATATATAACCTTTGGTTAGCTTCCGCCCGAATTGTTCATTCTGACGAAGGTCAAGCTTTTCACTCCACCTTAGACCTACAGTTTAACGTGGAATCCGAACCACGCCCGTCAGCAGCCCAGCGTCTTAAGCACTAGGCCACCTAGGGTACCCATTTATCTACCAACCACTTTCTTTATTGTGTGGAAGGATGAACAGCTGGGTTTTGCTGCGCGCCGGCTGCCGTCGGGTCTCGAACCCGGGGCCGATGGATTCGTAGTCAGCGACGCTAACCACTACACGCTAACCACTACACCATATATATATATATATATATATATATATATATATATATATATATATATATATATATATATACTGTGTGTGTGTGTGTATATATATATATATATATATATATATAATATTTGGTAGTGTTTTTTAATGGTGTTGTTTAGCCACCTTCGTAACATCTACACGTAAGGTCATATGACAGAGGGGACCTACAGCTTTATGCGGGATCCAAACCACGGGTCGCTCCACATTCTGGACGCAGAAGACGGTCTTCCATCCAACTAATAACTAGTGATGCACTGGAGCTCCGGCTCCGGCCGAGCAGGAGTTCCGGCCATTTTAGAAAAACTCCTGCTCCGGCCTCTGGCCGGAGGTGCCAAGTACACCAAACTCAATTCTGACAACTTTTAGTTTTAATTCTATAAAACTATAAAACCTCATTTCTGCACCTATCCGAATATTTCAGTTCTCAGATGACTGTAATAATAATTTATTTTATGAGTGATCAGTGATTGTATTAATAATTGATTTGATATAGGCTACTTTACTCAGCATTCAGCAAGACATCATAAGTTTCATAACCTGAGGATATTCTGTTCAATGGGAATTTTTAGAGAAATTAGCACACACAAAGCATAGAAAGTCAACTTTTATAAAGTTTAAGTTATTAAAGACTTAATAATTTAAAATAGCAGGACTGTAATATATGTATAAACCTTAAATAGATGAGACGATGGACCACACACACACACACACACATATAAATACTGAAATAAATCAATTGGCCGGAACTTCCGGCCTCCCAAAATCTGCCTCCGGTGCATCACTACTAATAACCAAATTTAGTGTCGTTTAACTTTGCTGATCGACAGGAAGAGGTGTTACAACATTGGCCACGACGTAGCCCTATTTGATAGTGATGCTGCGACCAGCTCATATCTTGAACGCATGTATGGAGAAGCCGTACTTTGGTAAACTAGACTTAATCTATAATTAGTCTGTGTCCTGCAGGTGAGTGATGATCACAGTACGAGGGTGATCGACGATTCGATCCGAAGGGGACTCATGTTGGACTTGGTTGGATGGTATCTTAGATTTTTTAAGTTTTCATACACCAAATATTTTCACTCAACTCTTCGAAGTTGATTCAATCAGTACTGTGAATTTTATTATTATCTTTCATACCCAAGAAAATAGCGTTCTCAATGTAGCCACCTCCTCCTACATATTAACCCTTTATGCCGACTGTTGCCTTATGGCAACATGAGCTTCACAATCGATTTTGAGCCTTACGATCTGAATATTAGAGGCTATTTTGGCTTGAACGGGAAAAAAATTGTAAATAAAAATTTCATAATTCAGGCGTAAAAGGGTTAATGCTTCTGGATCTCGTTCGAAAAATGATGTTTTGGTAATCCACAAAGTCATTCCTACATCGCCACCTACATTCCATTGTCATCATGAAAAAATTTGTCCCACCCTAGACCCTCGTTCATGGGTCCAAAAAAGGTTAAACTCTGAAGATACTAAAATGGGGCTCTATGTGCCACCCTTAATGAAATAAGACGAATAAACCAAGTCTGATTTTGGTTAGAGTTTGGCTCTTAAACAGAAATTCAGTTTATTTATTGGCTGATAATAATAATTCATTAAAGAAGCCCAGAAACTGGCACAGCGCTCAGGCCAACTAACGCGACCCATTGCTCTAATTCCGTATTATTTTCCCAGTGCCATCCGAATCGAACCCTCGACTTCAGAGACTTCACTTCGCTTCAGTGTTACTGAATGAGCTACGGACTCGTATGTACTGAATCTTGGAGTGGATTAGATTATATCAAGTATTGAAAAATACTGAAATGTGATGAAGAAAATAATGAGTGGAGAGCAGTTCTAAATTTTTCTTAGTGAGGTGGCAAGTGAAGTAGATGTACAGGAAGAAAATGTGAATGCAGTTGGTTTTGGTGGTGTATGTAGAGGTGTATATCATATGGTGGAAGCTATAAGTTGAAGAAAGTTGAATGGGAAGTATGAAAGCTGTGGAAATAAAAGTCAGCAGGAATTGATAGGACATGTAATGAATGTGGAGGTAGAATAATGCTCGAATGGCTGTGAAAGATGTCAAAAATTGTCGGTGTATACCACATGATTGGAGAAAAGTTGTAATTGTACCGCTGTATAAAGGTAAAAGCGAAAGAAGTGAATGTTAATTTTAATTTTAATTTTAACAGAGCTGGGCACTTGCGTTTTTTTTTGCGGTACTGCGGTACTGCGGTACTACCGTGTTGGTCGGTACCGCGGAAAGTACCGCGGGAAATTTGAATGCGGTAGCGGTACTGCTGTACTTTCAGCGATCCTTTGCGGTACTGCGTTATGCGGTACCGGTTTGGTAGTGCGGTAGTAGTACCGCAGTACCGCAGTACGCAAAAAAACGCGCAAAAAAACGCAAGTGCCCAGCTCTGATTATTATTATTTATTATTGTTAAAATGACAGAGGTATTAAATTATAGAGCAAAAAGAATTACAGATCCTTTGGTTGGAGATGAACAAAGAAGCTTTAAAGAAGGAGGGGGATCTGTTGACCAAGTGTCTGTAGTGAGACAATTGATCGAAAAACTAAGTGATAAGATAAGAAGAAAAATGTGTATGTAGAATTTATGCTTTGTGTCTAGTGCTTATAGAATGTATGGGATTAGTGATAAGTTAGATGTAGTGAGAAGTTTTATGTGGGTAGCACTCCCTACGTCCAGTAACTGGTTCAGTACTAATGTTGAAGTGCGGCAGGGTTATGCGATGTCGCCATGGTTGTTTAATATGCATATGATTGGGAAAATGAGAAAGATGAAAGCAAGAATGCTAGAGAGAGAGAGAGAGAGAGAGAGAGAGAGAGAGAGAGAGAGAGAGACTGAAAAATAATGACTGGTGGTTATCGCATCTGATGTATATTGATGATGTAGTGCTTCTGGATGAATCAAAAAATGAATTAATGAGAGCAGTGACAAGTTTTGTTAACAGATGTGAAAGATTACCGAAAGTAAATTTAAATAAAAGTAGGTTCTTTTCTTTACGGGAGAAGGAGTCAGTATGTAATATTGTGGTGAATGAAAAAAACTTTAAGGGTTGTGAACGAATTTAAATATCTGGTGTGCGTGATTGATAAAAAAAAAAAGGTACAAATACTCGTACATTGGTAAGTAGAGTGAAGTAGGGTAAGCAGGTCATAGACAGGATAAAAGCCCTGGTAAGAAGAAAGTGTTTGAGTTGAGTGTAGGACTGTAGGTGCAACAAAAGTTTTATATGAAGGTGTATTAGTACCAACACCGATGTATGAATGACAGACGCTTATGTGATACGATAGTTTACAGTCAAAATTGAAAGTAGTTGAGATGAATGATTTTAAAAGTATGATTGGCGTAAAACGTATTGATCAATATGAGATCGTATTGATTACCCGAGAAATGAGGATGTTCGAGAAAGTTGTGATGTGAAAAAATCACTAGAAATAAGAACAGAGGTTAGTATTTTGCTATGTTGGTACGTGTGACATTTCGAATATTCCCAGTTACAGTTAGCTGAATTAAAGGAGTAAGGCTACAATGAGAAAATCACTGCGCAATTGTTTCTTCATGTGGCTTTGCTCCCTCTTTTGGTACAGTATATGGTCATGTTGAGAGAATGAATAAGGAGAGAAGAGAGAAAAAAAGATGTTTAATAAGAGAAAACCCGCGTAAAAGGTGGAAAGGTGTTTTTTTTTTTTTTTTTTTTTTTTAAGTTCGGGAAGAACCGATTCGCCTCTATTTAAAGGGCATATCTCAGCGGAAAAACAAAGAAAAAGTGAGAGGAAAGACAGAGGAAAAAGAAAGGGTGGAGGGGACAGTCGAAGTGGAAAAAGACCAAAGATGACAAGGACTGCAGGGTTGAGCCCCATCATCCTTGGGTGCTAGGGCCGGGAGGGCGCACGTGAAACCTCCAGGAACAAGCACGTACAAACGAGCACAAAGAGCACTCAAGAGCACGAGCTTAGAACCCCCTTGCGGGGGTGGAAAGGTGTAATTAGTAAATTATATCCCCAACTTTTTCGTAGAAAGATATATGGTTGGGTAGCACCTAATTCCCGGCCGTGATTCCTTTGTATCCTTGTTTGTATACTTCATTTGAATGTCTTCGATCCTGAGTTCAAGCGTCGTGTCCAGACCATGGAAAATGGAAACTGAGTTGTTAAGTAATTAATGCATGCATGTATGTACGTAAATAAATGGGGAAAAAAACCTCATGAATGTAACTTTAAGAAAACTGAAATAAACACTTGTTTGGATGAATTTCACGAAGTAAATGTAAAAAATTTTTTAAATTAATTATGAATTGAAATATAAAAAATTGTAAACGAAATTTCACTTTTATAATTTGAAACAAACTTTAAGAAAGTTAAGAAAAATTATATTTATATATATATACACACACTGTACATATAAAATTGGTTTGAAGGTAGAGGAGTGTCACGAAAGGGTTGTTAATCTAATGAATGACCACAACGAACAATCTTTCATTCACTGTGAGAATGTTTAACGTTTCGTAAAAATTGTGACAGATGTTCGGGAAGTGGTTCGATCCTCCAGGAGATTCTAAGTATGAGATTGCTTTACTCTGAATTTTGAAGAGGATCATTGAATATTACTTACGATATTGATTGTTACTCTGGACAAAAGCCAGCTCCCTCAGCTCAATGGGTAACACCATTTCCCTATAAACGAAATGAAAACACTGAGACTAAGGGTTCGATTTCCGATGGTGCTGGTAATAACAATCAGGGAGTTAGCACAATGGGTCGTCTTAATTGACCTGAGCACTGTGCCACTTTCTAGGCCATCCTGACTGATTACCATCATTATTTTTTACAGGAAAAGAAGTCGAGGGTAAACCAGTGATATTTTGAAATTTTAATGAAAATTTCAATTTTATTATAATTATAATTATAAATATAAATATAAATATAAATATGAAAAATTATATGGAAAATATTATAAAGACGCTTTTACAGTCTTTGAGACAAATTTGCATTTTATAAGGCTATTAAAGCGACACTTTGTCTTGTTTTTATGGGAAGATATTAACTTTAAAGGGATTAAGAGTTTCTTTATATAACATAATCTCTGAGCTTTTGTAAGTTTTGGAAAATATTTTGATATAAAACATACAATACTGAAATTGACCAAATATTTATCAAAAATACTAAAATTTACCAAAAAAATCTCCATATTCTAGTTAAAAATCTAGAATTTGGCAACAGATGTTCCTAAATAGCATAATTTTATTTGGCCACGTTACGCATATGTCCATTATAAACAGTACCCTACAAGGTTATCGGTTAATTGTCTGAAAGTATCCTTAAAACTGCATTACTCAGGGATGTTATCTCTCGTGCTTTTTAGTGGCATTCAATTTTAGGCTACTCTTTTTTTTTTTTGGTTGTTTAACTACGGTTGAGTATTTGTTTATGGACTGTTTTCTTTATAATTGTGTTATGTAATGTGTTTTATAAACATTCCTAATTTTCTACACCATGTATCGAAATAATGAGTGCTTTAAACTCTTTTACAGGTGGATTCAGCTGATTTTTTCGCATGCAATGGCTCCAATACAGCAGATACCAAAAGATATTCGCATGAAGAATCTGGCTCAACGAGAAATAAAGATATACTATTTGAGAAGTTGTTAAAAGAAGCTGGACATTTCTGTAAATGGGGTGTGAGTATCAAACGCCATCTTGAAACAGGATCAACTGAAGCCAAACAACGAAAAGGAAGGCCAAGAAAGACTATAAAATCTCAAGATCAGTACTTGAAGGTTACATCTAAAAGATAGAAGATAAATAATCGAATCGTAGTTTCCAGCGGGACTTTAATTCTTCACACGGCACTAACGTTCGGACGTAATACGGAGTTGATTGCTGGAGGCAGGGTTGCACGGAAGCGTTGCTACCAAAAAACTATACCTGAGACCAGGAAACAAGTCTAAGAACGGGAAGTACGCACGAGATCATGCTCAATGGACGTCGACTGATTGGGCGAAGGTTCTGTGGACAGACGAATCGAAATTTGAAATCTTTGGGTCTATAAGAACACAGTACGTCCAATGGCGATAAGGTGAGATATATAATGTGCTTACAACCAACATCAAAGCATGGTGGCAGATCTATCAATGCTTGGGAGTTTATAAGTTCATCTGGAGTTGGCTCCCTTGTCAAAATTGATGGTACTCTAACTAAAGAGAATTACAAGCGGTTTCTTCAACTGTATAGTGTGCCAGATAGAAAGCGTTTGTTGGCGAAGGGTTCACCTTCCAACAAGATAATGACCCCAAACACACGGCACGGATTGTAAAAACACATCAGACGAGGAAGGAGGACGCTGGAAAACTAAAAATTATGAAATAGCTATCACAAAGCCCCGACATGTATCCAGTTGAGGCTATATGTGAGTATGTAGACGCTGAGAAGAATAAACTGAAGCCCTCAAATAGTGAACAACTGTGGAAAAACCTGCAGAATATTTGGAGGAATATTCCATCATCAGTGGTAAAAAAAACAAACGGCATCATTATTAACAGAGTCCAATCTGTTGTAAGGGCAAAAGGGTGATACCCTAAATCTGTGTACGTAATTATTTGTTAAAATAATAATATATCTACACTCGTTTTATACTCTACTGCCTCATTCAAAATGTACATATACAACCAATGATGGCTATAAATACCCATATACCATATATCAGTGGTTACGGTAGCAGACTCTGAACGGTGTGTCACTGGTTCGTTTCCAGTCGCTGGTATCAGGTGGAGTTGAGTTGGCCGTTTACTCTGTTTCTGCTCTGGCTCAGGTGACTCTTGGGGCACACTCAGCGGTCTCGGCCCCACTTAGTGGGTAAACGAGTTTCTTGAATATTCCTTTTACCTTATACCATTGGTGTTTCCAAACTTTTAAACAGGTATGTAGATGGGAAACTGTAATGATAGGGTTGTTTAACCTCTTTCGCAACATCTAAGGCAGTGTTTCTCAGTCGGATTTCCACCACGACCCCCGTGTCAGGATCTTAGGTCGGCGCGACCCTTTGTCATCCTACAGAGGTAAACAAATTCATGAAACGGGTGTTTTTGTTTTTTTGCGCACAAATCACTACTACAGGAGTAAAGAAACTACGACCCGGGGGAGGGGTTCGCGACTCACCGTTTGAGAAACACTGATCTAAGGTCATATGACGCAGGAGACCTACAGTTTAACGTGGGATCCGAACCATCTAAGGGTCGCTACATAATCTGGACGCGGAGAACGGTCTCCCACTCAGCTACTCTCTAGACTCAGTGTCGATCAACTTCGCTGATGAACGAGAAGTGGTGTTACGACATTAGCTACGGCACAGCCCTACCGTAGATGGAACTAAACGCTTGAAGGATTTCGCGTCGAAAAGGATATTTTTAATGGAAGGATCATTGTAGCTCTTATTAAGATATTTATTCACGATATTTCTACAAAAAATATTTCTTACGAGCAGTAACGATAAATTAATTATTGTTGTTTATCGTTAAATTTCGTACTGTACTCCACTGTAACATCATTTACCGATACTAAAATGCAGACGGTCAGAGATTGAGAAAACGAAGCTTATGTGATATAGGTGTTCGCATGAAATCTTACGTGTGTTTCGGGGGTGAGGGGGTGAGAATTGTATGTTATGGGGACTCATGTGACAAACAATCTACGTAGTGAACGTGGGTAAGGAATTATGTGTAACTTTTCTAATTTTATAGCGACATTAAATTCCGAAGATTAGACATTTAATTTCGTCAGTTATAACAAACGTCAGGGCAAGGTGGAGAGAGAGAGAGAGAGGAGAGAGAGGAGAGAGAGAGAGAAGAGAGAGAGAGAGAAACTTAAATATTCAGGACTACTTTAAAAAGCTTGTGCTCTTCGTCAAAGCTTAGTGTTTACTTTTTAGATTTGGATTACAACTTCATTTTTCATGGATAAGAAATGACTCATTTTTCTTCATTTTTATTTACTAGTATTTTACTGGTATTCTTAGGGAATTAACCAGGATCATTACATGTACGATTGGTGTAATACCTATAATAACTGTAACCTTTATTGGTAGAATACTGTATTACATATTACAGTCATATAAAAAATGTTACACTATAAATCGTTTACGGGAAGGTCGTAAGTAAAGCTTTCAGGTTTACTTACGGGTATGTACCCAATGGGTATGTGAAACTTTCACGTTCCAAGTAATAAAAAGTTCCTAACATTTACCATATATGCTCCGTTTTAGGTCAAACAGAAAGACAATACAGTGCGTTCCCGGTTAGTGTCAATGTGGTCCTCTATTTGGAACCTAATTCTGCGTGAGAACAACCCTTCTTTAACGTATTTTGACACTAACAGGGAACCAAACGGCTTACAATTTTTCATATCATACGAAATTTTACCGTTTACAACGTATACGCTCATATTTGGTACAAATACCTTAAAATCAACCCCGATATGAAAATAAAGAAAAAAGTGAGGAGAAAAGATTTATTATTATTAAAATATACGAAAATAACTAGTTAATGATTTAAATACTGTAAAAAAATACTTCAAAACTAAACTTTTCACAGGAATAAAAAAAACAGTAATTTTACGTTAAGTTTATGAAAATCAAATTAATATGAAAGGGACCTCACGCCATTTTATCCTCAATTTAAAATCTGTATAGCAAAACTGAACGATTGATATTAATCAAACGTTGAACATTTTCCAGCACATTCTCTTGGACTCGCCTGTTACTTTCGCCAAAATTATAGTTATACTTTATGGATGGCAAATATTTGGGGAGCCGAACAACTAGGTGTCATTCTCTGAGTGCAACTGAGTTTTTTATTATTATTATTATTTACTAATAGCCCAAACGTGTCATATTATACAGTATATATATATATATATAATTTTATCTTTACTACCTATTTCATAACCTTTTCCACACTTTCAGAACACACACACACACACACACCACACACTCAAAAAGAATCACGAAAGGAGGGAAAGGGGGTGAGGGGTTCTACGTTAACCCACCCCCAACCCCCCGTAAACCTCTTTTCCTAAACCTATACTTTACACGATCGTAAAGTATGATAAATCACCAAGAAGACTTAAACCTTATTGCTTCTCACCCTCAAGTATTAGGTATAATACTTCATATGCAGAACGCTTCACGAGGCTCCAACGCTAAGCCAAAGGAGTAATGAAATGGGTGGGGCGAATACGACCCGGAATGCGCGATGGGGTCCAGGAATTAAGTTTAGTTGGCTGATGCTCTTACATAAGTGGTTCGTTGGTTAGGTTCGTTCTCTTATTTTAGGTTTTTTTTTCTTTAGGGGGTGGTGGGGTGTGAGGGGTGTAAGGGGCTTAAGATATGTTTATAGGGTCGGTATAGATAAGAAATTTGCTTCTGGAATCAGGACTTTGTATATATATATATATATATATATATATATATATATATATATATATACAGGGTGAGTCAAAAGTCCTCTGCCTCAAAAGTATTCAGTCTTTTTTTTTTTTTTAGGCAGGACTTTTGACTCACCCTGTGTATATATATGTTACACCATAAAATATTCCAATCGCGAATTAGAACGACATTTTGCACGCAGAAGGATAAGACTAATTTATAAGCTATATAAAAATAGATGGAAGTGTGGATGTGGGTATATTACTACCCTAATTTCTCCCCCCCCCCCTCTTTAATATAGAACCTTAAAAAGGCTTTTTGCATTCCTTTCTGGATTAAATATTGGGTTAGCTTAGATTAACGCGGAGTTAGGAGAGGAATCTGTGATCAACAATACGCGACGCTTCAATGTGAGTAGATGCAAACACTCGTAAGAATTTTAGTGTTTATGAGATGGGGGAGAAATGAAGCTATTTTAGGTCTCAAATGGTGATTGCGAGGAGGGTCCGGAAACACTGATAAATAAATATGTAATGAAAGGAATTTGTTGCTATTATATATATATATTGAGAGAGAGAGAGAGAGAGAGAGAGAGAGAGAGAGAGTTAAAAACCTGCATAAAAATACAAAATAAGATCCGAAGAACGTATTCTATTATAATGGGTCCCTTTTTCAATTCGAAAAGAAAATAGAACAACCAAAGTGGTTGCTGGTCGAACTAAAACTGAATGAAGTAACTATAAAAACGCTAAAAAAATTTAAAAATACAACCAACAAACTAAGATAGCTGGTTGTTATCTTTCAGCCAAAGAACACACTTTAAAATATTAAGCTTAAAATCATCGAAGTCAAACGATACTGGTTTACCATTAAAATTATCAACGTTTTTAATAAAAAAAGGATTCCATTATTTTTCTATTATCATTGCCATTAATACGAGGAAGGACTTTATAATCATTAGAGTTAATATTATGTTGTGCGGATTGAACGTGATTAAATACTGGCCTGTCAACTTAAGCTGTATGTACAGACTACTTATGTTGCTAAATTCGGATCAAGTAAAGATAAGCACCCCCAACCTTTTTTAGTTAGCTTTATAAGGCTAACTAACGAAAATATCACGACTTAACCTAACCAATCGTTAGGTCAACTGTACGCCCTTGACGATTGGTTAGGTTAGGTCGTGATATTTTTGTTAGTTAGCCTTATAAAGCTAACTAAAAAAGGTTGGGGGTGCTTATCTTTACTTGATCCGTAAATTCGCCTGCGCAATGTCAATATTTTCTCCAGTATATTTTTTAGGACAGTCATTACAAGGAATTCCATAAACTACGGTATCTTGGTATTTAATACTTTTAGTAATACGTGATAGAATTACATTTTTAATTGCATTGTTATTTTCAATGACTAAAGTTATTTCTTTAGGTAGAACGTCATTAATTTCTGCCTTAATTGGAACAGGAAGCTGGAGAATATTTTCTCTTTTGAAGGTATTTTCTTTATTATAATTATTAGAGAACCACTTCCGAGACCCATAATTAGCTTTATTAATAAAGTTTGAAGTATAACCCAAATTTGTAAAAGTGCTCTTAATGTACAAAATCTCTTCCTCCAAAAATAGCGGGTCACAGATTTTGTACGTTCTCGATAATGACTGTCCTAAAAATTATATTGGAGAAAATATTGACATTCACAGACGGGTTTACCAATATAAGTAGTCTGTACATACAGCTTAAGTTGACAGTCCAGTATTTAATCACGTTCAATCCGCACAACATAATATTGACTTTAATGATTACAAAGTCCTTCCTCGTATTAATGACAATGATAATAGAAAGATAATGGAATCCTTTTTCTATTAAAAACGCTGATAATTTTAATGGTAATACAGTATCGTTTGACTTCGATGATTTTAAGCTTAATATTTTAAAGTTTGTTCCTTGGCTGAATGAAGGATAACAACCAGCCACCTTAGTTTGTTGGTTGTCTTTTTTAAAATTTTTTAACGTGTTTATAGTTACTTCATTCGGGTTTAGTTCGGACCAGCGACCACTATGGATGTTCTGTTTTCTTTCCGAATTGAAAAATGGCTCATGATATAGGCTGAAAACGTTATTCGGACGATATTTTGTATTTTCTTAGGAATTTTTAATTTTCTAAAAATTTTCTTTGGTTATTGCAGTTTTATATACCCTATCTATCTATCTATCTATCTATCTATCTATCTATCTCTATGGACTATAGTCTGTCAATAAACCTTTTCATTTTCATTTTCTATCTCTAATTTTTCTATATAGGGTTATTCATCCGAATGCCTTGCATGGTCTAATAGTTTCAATTTGAGTTCGTTAACCTTTTAATAAGAGGAATTACGTTAATGAAGCTCAATTAAGTAATTACCTCCACAAAAGCAGATAATTACAGACAAATTACTCTGATTCACTTTTATCGAGAACGCTTTTTGGTCTTGGTCCGGTCGGTTTCTTTGGAATGTGTGTGTGGGGGGGGGGGGGCGATTTAAGGTTCCGCTCATCGTATTTCTTTGGTTTAGAATAAAAGAGAAATTATTAGATTTTTTTTTTAACTATATACCATCATAAAAATAGGGAGGAGGGGGGGGTTAAATCACTGTATGATTCACCATCAACAACCGTAAAATGTGGTTATAATTAATCTATTATTATAAAATTCAACAAATTATTGGTTGTCGATCCAGTGATTTTTTTTTAATTATTATTTTGGTTCATAACTTAATAAATTTGCAAAATCAAATTAAATTTTTTTATCTTTATTCTCTTCTATGTTTATCAACCTTATCGTATTACTGTAAATAAAAGCTTTCGGAAATTGAAAAAGAAAAAAATAGTAAATAAGAGAATCATTTTCTACAAAATTTTTATTTTTGAGGGCTCGGGGTGTGTGGGTAGAAGAGTAAATAAAGAAAATTTTGGTTTTAAACCAAACCCCATATTTCGATAATTCATATTTTTTTAAGTTGTATCGACTTTTTTAAAAAAATTTTGAGTGTTTATTTAATTCAAATTTTAAAAAAAAATTTTAAAATTATTTATGCTTTCCTTTTTTTCTTTATTTTTTTTTTGTGTGGTGGGTGTGGGGGGGGGGGGGGGGGACAAAAAATCATGTTCAGATTTAGGGCCTACTGGTTTATACCGAACAAAATTTCTTGAAATTTTATTTATATACAATTCCATTATTTTAATTCTAACTTAACTATTATATAATCAATTATACATATTATACATACGGAAACGAATATATAATTCTTTGTACCCTAACCGGGTTCGAATTGCTGTCTCTGAGATCGGGCTATAACGTCGTGACCAATGTCTTACGCTTCCATCGATCAGCGAAGTCAACCGACATTGTGTTTGGAGAGCAGTAGGATGGGAGACCGTTTTCCTCATCCAAATTATGTAGCGACACGCGTAAAGCTATAGGTCTCCTCTGTCGTATGACCTTAGAGTTTTGAAGGAGGTTAAACAACCCCATCATTACATCCTCCTTGAGATCCTTCGCGAATGTAACGTAAAATCTTACGCCACTCGGAGTTACGTATTGGTTTAACAAATTGGGTATTTTTTTATAATTTTTTATAATTTTATAATTTTTACATTATAATTTGACTAAATTTTATATTTAGAAGCAGTAATAAAAATGAAAAATCTTTTAAAACTAAAACAGCTAATACAGGGTGTCCATAAAGTCACCTAAGTGAATATGGTTAAAGTGTACAATGTACATGCATATACACTGTTTTTCGTAAGGGTTTTTTTTTTTTTCAATGTTTTCTTATTAAAATAATGTGCAATTTTCAAAATTTTTATTTTTTGGGGAAGAAAATATTTATATTCGAATTAAAATGATTTTTAAATAATTTTTTTTTATTAAATTTGCTTTTTGAAATGTATAACAAAATTATTGATTTTTAGCAAATAAACTTAACAAAACTTAAAAAAAAAAATCTGTACATACGAGTGTACACACACAGACACACACACACACACACACACATTATATATATATATTATATATATATATATATATATATATATTATATATGTTACAGTCAAAGTGTGTAACCAGCCATTTCACGTAATGGCTGAAACTTTAGTCATTTCGCGAAATGGCTGAAATTCCACCTTGGTCATTTCGTGAAATAGCTAAAATGACTTTTGTCATGAATTCATAGAAATAACAAACATCACAATAAAATTGGAAACCTTTATTTAACTAACTAAATCTGCTAAAACATACATACATCCACAGGTCTGTTCAAATAGGTGAGAAACACTTCAAATACACATTTGAACACATTTGAATTTGAATTTCAATATAGAGGTTTTCAAATACTAACCGGGCCTTCAATGTTATTCCGATTTCCGCCATTGAAGGCCAGGTTAGGTCAACTCTATGCCCTTGACAATTGGTTAGGTTAAGTCGTGTTATTTTCGTTAAAACTAACCAAAATAACACAACTTACAAGATCATTTGCCCGGTTAGGTCAACTGTTTGCCCTTGACAATTGGTTAGGTTACGTCGTATTATTTTCGTTAACTAACGAAAATAACACAACTTAACCTAACCAATTGTCAAGGGCATACAGTTGACCTAACCGGGCATACAGTTGACCTAACCGGCCATACAATCAATTAACCTAACCGGGCCTTCAATGGCGGACATCGGAATAACATTGAAGGCCCGGTTAGTATTTGAAAACCTCTATAGTGAAAATTCAAATGTGTTCAAATGTATTCAAATGTGTATTTGAAGTGTTTCTCACCTATTTGAACAGACCTGTGGATGTATATATGTTTTAGCAGATTTAGTTAGCTAAATAAAGGTTTCCAATTTTATTGTGATGTTTGTTATTTCTATGAAGTCATGACAAAAGTCATTTTAGCCATTTCACGAAATGACCAAGGTGGAATTTCAGCCATTTCGCGTAATGGCTGAAGATTTTAGTCATTTCGCGAAATGACCAAGTAAAACAGCCATTTCGCGAAATGACTAAAAGTTTCAGCCATTACGCGAAATGTCTGGTTACACACTTTGACTTGAACATATATACATCGAGAGACAGACAGACAGACAGACAGACAGACAGAAAAGTAAAAAACAATGCAATATAGAAGGGGGAAATCTTTTTGTCTTTGCGCAAAGGGAGGGTTGCAAATTGAGAAAAACTGTATTTCAAGATCAGTTACGAATCTCGCGGGTTAAAAATAATATGCAAAACCAGTTCACCAAAACTGAGATGTAAAAATAAATAAAAATAAATAAAAATAAATAAAAATAAATGATATTCTACAAAAGACGAGAAAGAATAAAAGACTTTTTATTTTATATTATTTTTTTATGTAACTCTTTGCACGCTAATCTTTCATTTCTCATTTTTTCTGTCATGACTCGAGATTCCGTTTCTTCAGCTGACAATTACCGTTGGAAGCGTAACTGATGAAACCACTGAATCCTTAAAAAAACGTAATTTTAAATTTTAAGTTCTTTAATGAAAATCAATAAAAACGGTTGTTTTTTTTAAATATGACGATTATGTTTTTTAATAAATAAGTAGGTAACCGAAATACTACTTAAAACCCCACTCCCCGCAAGAATATTATTACGTGATGGAGTGACACCCTGACAATGAGGAACCTCCCAGGTTTATTATTAATTTAAAGTGACAGGGAAGGACGGGTAACTTTGGTGTCTGTTCGGAAGATTATTGTCGACTCGACCGATTTAAACATTTGGGTATTGTCATTCCCACTTAAATGGTATATAAAACCACCGACCTTCCGAATGACCCATCCGCAGCTGGCTCCTTGGTTGGTTCCTCGTTTTAACTTCTTTTGTCAGAATGGATCATTGAGAAGGGAAGATGAGGCGACCAGTCATAAAAAATAAGAACCAAATCGGGCAAAGACCACAATCGAACTAAAAAAATTCTATACCCATTTGCCCTTTCATTATTGCCCGCGTGATTTTTAGACTTTGTTCGTGGGAAGAAGTCATTAATTAAACCACTCAATCTCGAAACCTCTGGACCCTGATTTCGGTTCCGATTGTTAGGGTGGAGGTGGGGGTGGGGTCGTTTTTGGCGGGCGCTCGCCCTTGGCCCCTCCTTCCTGCCTTAAAAAAAAAACGTGTATTTGTGGACGTGGAAGAAAGAAGAAGCAGGAAATAATATATTTTCAGGAAAAAGGTGTTCAGAAATAACTATTTTATCTTATTCTTAAACAATTATTATACAGGGTGATTCACTCGCTGGTAGCACCAGAATATCGCATTAGCAATACTCTCGGGCTACCAGCGAGTGGATCACCCTGTACAATTTTCAACTTTATTTTTCTGAATGGGTGGGGAGTAACTTTGGGATAAATTATTCCCTATTCTATTGAAATCCCAAAGTTCATATATATGTATATATATATATATATATATATATATTTACTTTAGGTTGCTTTAGATGAGTTCGAACGACGGTTCAGGATCGACCTACGGTCGACCCCTCTGCAGCATCCCGCCTCATTTGCTGGATTTGGTGAAGGAGGGAGTTGCTCTCTGATCTCATCCTGCCCTCGTAGCCAACCACGCATGGCTGGTCAGGGACTTTGCACAGGAATCTGTCCAGCTAGTTCTTGAAGTTATTCAGGTCGGTGTGCTGGAGATTCCTCACTTCTTTTGGTAAGACATTGAAAAGCTTTGGGCCTCGTATTCTGAGGGTATTTTCCATCCTCGTTTTCATGGCCTCTTGTCCTACCGCAGCTGGGACCGTACAAAATCTGCCTCTTCTCTCATTCCAGTTTGTTTCTATTTCATTTCTAAGGTTAGGGACAGAGCCCTCAAGTATTTTCCATATGTATATTATTGTGTACCGCTCGCGCCTTCTTTCGAGAGAGTAGAGTTTCAGTGATTATAGTCGAGACCAGTAGTCTTCACCTTCCGTTTCCTCTCTCTTAGATGTAAAAGTCCTTTGTATAACTTCAATGTTTGCAATGTCTCGTTTTCTGTATGGGCTTGTGAATACTGAGCAATATTCAATTATTGGCAGGACTAGACTCTTCCATAATTTGAGCATGATGTTTGCTTTTCTGTTGCGGAAGCTCCTCCAGATGATTCCAATTATTTTTTTAGCCGTTGTAATTTTGATGTTATAGTGCTCTCTGAATTCTGCATCCGACGACATTATTACTCCAAGATTCATGACTTGTGGATTTTGTGTTATCTGTTTGGCTTGCAGAGTTTTGTACCCTTTGTTCTGTAGCTCCTTGTTATTACCATATCTTAGAAGTTGAAATTTTTCTTCGTTGAACTTCATATTGTTGTCTTCTGCCCACTGGAATAATGTTTCAATGTCGTTTTGTAATTTTCTTATGTCACCTTCGTTCAATATTTGTTTGTATATCTTTGAGTCATGTGCGAAACATGATACAATACTGTCCTTAATATCTGCATCAGTATCTACAATCATTATTATGAACAGCAAGGGAGCTAATACTGTCCCTTGTGGGACAGAGCTCACGACTTCCGAGACTTCCGATTTAACTCCGTTTACCACCACTCTTTGTGTTCTTTGCGTCAAGAAATTGAATGTCTAACTTCCTAGCTTTCCAGTAATTCCTGTATTCTTAAGTTTGTGTGATATGATCCCATGGTCACATTTATCGAAGGATTTAGCAAAGTCTGTATATATTACATCTATATTTTGTCCTCGACACAATGTTTCCAATAGTTTCTCCTAGTGGTCTAGTAGCTGTGATAGGCATGATCTTCCAGCCCGGAAGCCATGTTGATTTGGGTTGTATAAGTCTTTTTCTTGTACGTAGTAGGTAGTTTTGCTTCTAATTATACGTTCAAAACACTTTATAAGGTGTGAGGTGAGAGCCACTGGCCGATAATTCTTGGGCATTGCTCTGTTACCACCTTCAAATAGAGGGGCAATGTTCGCGTTCTTTAAGGGGAGTGGAATTTCTCCTGTGTCGAGTGATTTCCTCCATAGTAAGTATAGCAGTTTGGCAATACTCTCTTTACATTTCTTCAGAAACGTGGCACTCCAAATCCATTAATAGGTTTGTGCCAGAATTTGTTCTTGGTTGATTTGTATCTATGTCGAAAAATTCGTCTGGGTTTTCCACTTCCATCTCGGACTTAGGGGTGCTAAACACAGAGTTCAATTGTTCCTTAAGCAGTTCGCTTATTTCTTTCGGGTCATTTGTGTATTCGGCCTCCCCGTCTATCAATGGACCAATACTCTCCTTACACTGCATTTTCCTTTTCGCAAACGTGTAGAAATATTTTGGGTTATTTTTTATGTTTTCTGCTACCTTGTTTTCCTCCTCGTTTGTCTTATGTATGAATGTTTGCTTTAGGTCCATTTCTATTTCGCCAAGTTTCCTCTCTAGTTTGAGTCTCCTTCATCAGTTCTGCATCTGTGGAGATGTTTTATAGTTTGTCTTCGTTGCCTGAATAGTGTCCTGGTTTTTCTCTCGAGCTTGCTACGTTTTCTTTCCTGTCTCTCTGGAATATATTTCAGTATTATAGGTTTGGTTTCAGTCTCTATTATACATAGTATTTCTTGTGGAGTCTTCTCGTGAAGTAGCAATTCCCAATTTACCTCCTTTAAATCTTTATTTACGTTTTCCCAATTTACTTTCTTTGAATTTATGTTTAAGCCCTCAAATATTCCTTCTGCCTCTCTAGAATGCGTTTTCGGACCTCTGGGTGCTAACTTCAATTGTATATCGATGAGGTTATGGTGGGAGAACTTTATGCAAGTTACTTTTTTATTTATTATTATCTCGTTGTTATTTGTGAAGAATAAATCCAAAACGTTCTCTTTTCTTGTGGCTTCACAGATTTCCTGGGTAAGGGCGTAATGTTCCATAATATCTAATAGCATTGTTGCTTGGGTTCTATCATCTTTAGTAATGTTGCCATGAAACTTCTCGACATATATAACTTTGTCATTTTCCTTCCATATTATGAATGGGAAATTAAAATCTCCGCAAATTAGAATATTTGTTGCTGGAGTTTCAAGTAATTTTAATATGTTTCCTATTTCATTTGTAGCAAATTGAAATTCACTTTTTGTGGCGTTTGATGGTCTGTAGATGTTCATAATGGTTAGGTTCAGTTATTTTACTTCTAATATAATAATTTCGACTGTGCTGTTTGATTTGTTTACCTTCACTTCCCATGTGTATGTGTTTTTCACGTAGAAGCAACACCCTCCCCCTCGTCTAGCCACTCTTTCTGCTCTGTTTATGATGTAGTCCAGCGATGCTAATTCAGTATCCTCGATGCAGTTTTCACAACCTTTTTCGCATTTATGCAAGTGTGTTTCCGTTAGGCATATAATATCTATGCTGGATTCGGTAGCTAAATTCTGTAAGTATTGTAATTTGCAGCCTGCATGGTCCGTGTAGAGGTCTTCAATATTGTGTGTATATATATATATATATATATATATATATATATATATATATATATATATATATATATATATATATATATATATATATATATATATATATCCAATTGAATCAGCATTAGCTGTATAACATTGATAACAATTCGAGTTTTGTTATACATAAACATGAGAAAGAAAATAAATGTAATTTTTTTTTTCCTTTTTTTTTTTTTTTTTTTTTTGTTCCTTATCACGTTTCTGTCCAGTAAAAACGAGTTCTTCATTTTAATAATTTATGTATGATTTTAGGATTGCAATATTTTATCAAATATTCATATTTTACTTTCGTAGGAACAAGTTTATCGTATTTCAGTGCCTTGACAAAAGGATCGCAAGACGACGTAACCCAATCTCAGTCATTTCCATTTTAATCTTCGTCCGAGAATGAGAAATTTTAAAGAGAGAATTTCAAAAGAGACAATTTTCAAATTGATCCATTCTCATTCCGAATGTAGAAGTTACGTTTTCTAAGAATATAATTTTGGGTCTCAATTTCGTCACAGATTTTTCTTTTCTCCCCCCCCCCCCAGTCAGGAAGCTCTTTTCTCAAATTTGGAATCCTCAGTTCGTTCATTCCCAATTGCGGACTGTGGACAGGAATGGGAATGACACTGAATTGGAAGTAACCTGGGACTTGTATATCGCTATTAATATTAGCATATACTCGATTCTCCAGCACCTATAGCTCATTGGGTAATAACACTGTTTCCCTAGAAGCGAAGACTCTGAGGTCCGGATTCGAACCCTGATGATGCTAGTAATAATAATAATCCAGAAGTTAGTGCATTGGGCCGCAAAAGTTTCTGAGCGCTACATCAGTTTCTGGCCCTCTTCACTGAATCATTATAATTATTTCCTTCGCTTCACGGTAGTCATTTGTTTATTCCCAACATCGAAATGCGAAAAAGAGGTAAATTTAATGTTCTCTAGGGTTACTTCCTACTCACTATCATTCCCATCCACAGTCCCCCAAATGGGAATGAATGAAGTGAGAATTTCAAACTGGATTCGAACCCCCGTCCTCCGTATCTTTACTCCGTTTATAGGGAAACAGTGTCACCCACTGAGATACGAGGACTGTCGAAATGAGTATATACAATCCCACGATATACAATCCACACTCTACCATCAACTGATAAGGAGCTTAGTAATGAGGCCTGAAAAAATTTTTCGATACTTTTTCCTACTTAGTTTTCATTTTGAAAGGGATAATATATATATATATATATATATATATATATATATATATATATATATATAGAGAGAGAGAGAGAGAGAGAGAGAGAGAGAGAGAGAGAGAGAGAGAGACCTGAAGACATGAACTTCTTTATTTTGAAATAACTCGCAAGAAAAAGTGAGCCATTCCCTCCGAGTACTTTTGAGTTTATTTCAACTCCTCTTCAAGGAAGCAAAAATAAGAAATATAGACGAGTCCGCCCAGCTTATATACGTGCCTACGGACTCGTCTGTATTTTTAGTTTCCCTGAAGAGGAGTTGAAATAAACTCGAAATTGCTCGGATGAATAGTTCACTTTTTACTGCAGGTTATTTATTTTAAAAAATAAATTATATATATATATATATATATATCATTGCAGTTATATGCATATATATATATATATATATATATATATATATATAGAGAGAGAGAGAGAGAGAGAGGAGGGGGGGGGGCGCTAATATATTTTTACATGTTTTATACTATTTTAAGATTGAATACTGTCACAAAATACCGTTGTCTTTATAATTTAAACTATATCCCTCTTTAAGGCCGGCCGCGCACAGGATCGTCTCGCGACTCACGACTCACGACTTGGGTCGTGACGACTCCAGTCGCGCGTGATTTTACATTAACAGAATGGGAGCCCCCACCCACCCCGCAAATTGCAGCGAATCACACGCGACTTGAGTCGTCATGACCCAAATCGTGAGTGGTGAGTCGCGAGACGAGTCTGTGTGCGGCCGGCAAAAGTCTGTCTACTGTAATTCTACGTGTCCTTCAACTAATGTTAAAAATGCGTTTTAGAAATTCACTGAATGTAGCCTTTCGTGTAAAAATTTTAGAGAGTTTTTAAAATGCAGAATTTTGTACGTTACATATTTGTTTTAATATATTATAAAGCTTTGAAAAATTATTTAATTAAAACTATATGAGCATTAAACAATTTGTGTATATATATAGAGGGTGTTCTAAAATTAAGAAGTAAACTTTTAATATGTCTGTCGATCAGTAGTCGGACGTTGTGAACAATGTGTTAAAGTTGAAGGAAGACCTTTGAACATCTAAAATAAACAATTATTGTTGCTTTTCTTATTGTTGATGTATTTGAAATGAAATTGTTAAATATTGTATAATTTTTGTTAAAATATTGCGTTCATATAAAAGTTTACTAGTAATTTTAGAACACCCTGTATATGATATATATACTTCGCTGCATAAATTTGTGCTTCTGTGCAACTAAAATGTTATGAATTTATATATATAGTCCTATTTATTATGCAGAAAAGGTGACTTCCCCCAAAATACTGAAACACGTCATTAGACAAAATCCGAACAGGTACCTTGTGTAGCTCTCAAAGGTATAAATATCGCGTACTTAAACTTTATGACCTTTTCTGTCATATAAACTGTAACTTTCATGACCGAAATAGCGTCAAACCTTCATATGACAAAAAAGAAACTAAATTAAAGGTACTTTGTTAACGACAAATTACATTGTTATGCTTTTATACGCTGATCAATCATATATATATATATATATTATACACACACACACACCTTGTTAACCTTGTTGCTGTTCCGTGCGTTGGTCTCTTTTCACACGAAGGTCAGGCTGGTGGCCCCGCTTCTAGGCCTGGCTTGGTGGAGGAGCGAGTTGCTTTCTTGCTCTCTCCACCGTACATAGCCAGGTACACCCGGTTCATCTGGTACCGTCTCTTGAAGACTTCAACTTTGACCCCTGTAACGTTTCTGAGGTCCTTTGGAAGCTGGTTAAAAAGTCTTGTCCCCCTGACAACCAAGCTATTTTCCTTCAGTGTTGAGGAGGTCCCTTACCGGGCCTTTAATTTGGGAACACAACACATTTCTGCCTTTCCTATTTTCCAGCGTTGTTTGAATGGTAATTGGGTTTAGTTTTAGGTTTGGTACCAGTTTTTCGATCATTTTCCATATGTAGATTATGGTGTACCTCTCTTCTTTTTCCCAGGAGTACAGATTTAGTTCACGTAGTCTTTCCCAGTAATTGAGTTCTTTGCAACCATCAATCTTGGCTGTGAAATGTCTCTGCGTTTCTTCTAGTTTATTAATTTCTTCCTTTTTATATGGGAGGGTCAAAACTGAGCAGTATGCAAGTTTTGGTATAATCAGTGTTTTTAGCAGGGGAATCATTACTGTCCTCTCCCTTCTTTTGAACGTTCTTAGTACCTGTCCCGCGACTCTTTTAGCTTTATTTATTTCTATCTGATTTTGTTTCGAATTTCGCATCATCGGTCATTATTACCCCAAGATCGATCGCTTTTGTGCTTCTCTGAATTTTCTGTCTATCTGGAGCATAATATGCAGTCTAATTTCCTCTTTTTTACCATATCTCAAGAGCTAAAATTTCTCGATGTTAAATGTCATGTTGTCTTCTGACCATTTGTATATTTTGTTCGTGTCCCTCTGCAAGGCCTTCACTTCATTTACATCGCTGATTTTTCTGCTGATCTTTGTATCGTCTGCAAAGGATGTTACTATACTGTTGCTGTTTACTCCGCTGTCTATGTCTGTTAGCATGATAATGAACAGGAGTGGGGGCCAGTACTGTCCCTTGTGGTACTGAGCTGCGTACTTCCAATGCTGATGATGATATACCTTGAATCTTGACGACTTGTAGACGTTCTTTGAGGAAGATGTAGATCTATTTTCCCACTTTGCCTGTTATTCCCATATATTTCATTTTATGTGCTATTATATCGTGATCACATTTGTCGAAAGCTTTAACAAAATCTGTGTATATGACATCGTAGTTATCATTGCCTTCCAGTGCATCTACGATATTGTTGTGGTGTTCTATTAGTTGAGAGATGCATGATCTACCTGATCGGAATCCGTGCTGACGTCACACACACAAATACACACACACACACACACACACACACACACACACACATATATATATATATATATATATATATATATATATATATATATTGCACCTCGTGGTGTAGTGGTTAGCGTCGATTACGAATCCATCGGTCCCGGGTTCGAGACCCGGTGACGGCAGCCGGCACGCAGCAAAACCCAGCTGTTCATCCTTCCACACAAAAGAGAAAGTGGTTGGTAGATAAATCGGTACCCTGGGTAGCCTAGTAGTTAAGACGCTGGGCTGCTGGTGGAGCGTGGTTCTGAATCCACATTAAGCTATAGGTCTAAGGTGGAGTGAAACGCTTGACCTTCGTCAGAATGAACAATTCGGACGGAAGCAAACCAAAGGTTATATAAAACTTTTGGGTACCTTGGTTTTGCTTCCGCCCTAATTATTCATTCTGACGAAGGTCAAGCTTTTCACTCCACCCGAGACATACGGTTTAACGTGGAATCCGAACCACGCCCCACCAGCAGCCCAGCGTTTTAACCACTAGGATACCCAGGATACCCATTTGTCTACCAACCAATTTATTTAGTGTGTGCGAGGATGAAGAGCTGGGTTTTGCTGCGCGCCGCCTGCCGTCACCGGGTCTCAATCCCGGGCCGATGGATTCGTAGTCAGCGACACTAACCACTACACCACCGAGGCGCACATATTTGATGTGAAATGAGATTTAAAGAAGGTTTTCAAAGGATTAAGATAAGCCGTTTATGGGTATTTGCCTTTTTGCGATATATCTATATCTAGACACGCGTATTCTTAGAGGAATGATTGTTATTAAGAATTGCTACCTTCTCTGGGATTTATCAAAAAAATAGAAAAATCTGAGGGTTGTCCAAGTAATTTTGGAAGCCACCGTGTGTGTGTATATATATATATATATGGGATGAATTTCACAATAAAACACGTGAAATGAATGAATGCTGCAAACCCACAAGGAAAAAGAAAAACGATTCCAAGGCCTTTCGTGTATTCAAAGCTACACCTCGTCAGGGAATGAAGTTAAAAGGCGAGAAGCCCATATACAACGTACAGGAAAAACAAAACAATTAGCACATACTTAACAAGGGTTAATGAGAGGCATTTATTAATTTTAAAAACAATTTCAATAACAGCTCGGGGACTTATAAAATTGACGATATCATGTTAAAATTTCTTTTGCCTCTCATTAACCCTTGTTAAGTATGTGCTAATTGTTTTGTTTTTCCTGTACGTTGTATATATATATATGGGCTTCTCGCCTTTTAACTTCATTCCCTGACGAGGTGTAGCTTTGAATACACGAAAGGCCTTGGAATCGTTTTTCTTTTTCCTTGTGGAATTGCAGCATATATATATATATATGTTAAACACAGACCGTGCATGGCACAAGGAACTCTTCTGGGAAAATTAAATCCACTATAGTCCGAATAAGTAATGGTAAATGACAAATACCATAGTTTTTTTCCTTTTTCATGATTTTAGCCCGACGTGGGCAACGGGTCTCTCGCAAAGAGATCCCATAAATATAGCTTCCCTCACCAGCTATCTGCAAAGCAGACAGGATCCAGCTTTGGGACGTGGATCTAGGGTTAAAGCAAGCCTAGCTCCCTACACTCAGAACCTCTATATAAGTAAAAGACTCGTTGCATTCACGTCGTGTTGAATAAATCAAAGAAAAAGGGGGTAACTATTGTATTTTTAGCCAAAAAAACCAAAACTTAAACCTCAACCGGGACATTGAGCGTCCACTTTTCAAGGCACGAAACACGTCCGTTTAGTATACACAAACTCAGAATGGTTCCCTGAGAACATTATATGTTAAACACAGACCGTGCATGGCACAAGGAACTCTTCTGGGAAAATTAAATCCACTATAGTCCGAATAAGTAATGGTAAATGACAAATACCATAGTTTTTTTCCTTTTTCATGATTTTAGCCCGACGTGGGCAACGGGTCTCTCGCAAAGAGATCCCATAAATATAGCTTCCCTCACCAGCTATCTGCAAAGCAGACAGGATCCAGCTTTGCAGATAGCTGGTGAGGGAAGCTATATTTATGGGATCTCTTTGCGAGAGACCCGTTGCCCACGTCGGGCTAAAATCATGAAAAAGGAAAAAAACTATGGTATTTGTCATTTACCATTACTTATTCGGACTATAGTGGATTTAATTTTCCCAGAAGAGTTCCCTCTTCTGGGAAAATTAAATCCACTATAGTCCGAATAAGTAATGGTAAATGATAAATACCATAGTTTTTTCCTTTTTCATGATTTTAGCCCGACGTGGGCAACGGGTCTCTCGCAAAGAGATCCCATAAATATAGCTTCCCTCACCAGCTATCTGCAAAGCAGACAGGATCCAGCTTTGGGACGTGGATCTAGGGTTAAAGCAAGCCTAGCTCCCTACACTCAGAACCTCTATATAAGTAAAAGACTCGTTGCATTCACGTCGTGTTGAATAAATCAAAGAAAAAGGGGGTAACTATTGTATTTTTAGCCAAAAAAAACAAAACTTAAACCTCAACCGGGACATTGAGCGTCCACTTTTCAAGGCACGAAACACGTCCGTTTAGTATACACAAACTCAGAATGGTTCCCTGAGAACATTATATGTTAAACACAGACCGTGCATGGCACAAGGAACTCTTCTGGGAAAATTAAATCCACTATAGTCCGAATAAGTAATGGTAAATGACAAATACCATAGTTTTTTTCCTTTTTCATGATTTTAGCCCGACGTGGGCAACGGGTCTCTCGCAAAGAGATCCCATAAATATAGCTTCCCTCACCAGCTATCTGCAAAGCAGACAGGATCCAGCTTTGGGACGTGGATCTAGGGTTTAAAGCAAGCCTAGATCCCTACACTCAGAACCTCTATATAAGTAAAAGACTCGTTGCATTCACGTCGTGTTGAATAAATCAAAGAAAAAGGGGGTAACTATTGTATTTTTAGCCAAAAAAACCAAAACTTAAACCTCAACCGGGACATTGAGCGTCCACTTTTCAAGGCACGAAACACGTCCGTTTAGTATACACAAACTCAGAATGGTTCCCTGAGAACATTATATGTTAAACACAGACCGTGCATGGCACAAGGAACTCTTCTGGGAAAATTAAATCCACTATAGTCCGAATAAGTAATGGTAAATGACAAATACCATAGTTTTTTTCCTTTTTCATGATTTTAGCCCGACGTGGGCAACGGGTCTCTCGCAAAGAGATCCCATAAATATAGCTTCCCTCACCAGCTATCTGCAAAGCAGACAGGATCCAGCTTTGCAGATAGCTGGTGAGGGAAGCTATATTTATGGGATCTCTTTGCGAGAGACCCGTTGCCCACGTCGGGCTAAAATCATGAAAAGGAAAAAACTATGGTATTTGTCATTTACCATTACTTATTCGGACTATAGTGGATTTAATTTTCCCAGAAGAGTTCCCTCTTCTGGGAAAATTAAATCCACTATAGTCCGAATAAGTAATGGTAAATGACAAATACCATAGTTTTTTTCCTTTTTCATGATTTTAGCCCGACGTGGGCAACGGGTCTCTCGCAAAGAGATCCCATAAATATAGCTTCCCTCACCAGCTATCTGCAAAGCTGGATCCTGTCTGCTTTGCAGATAGCTGGTGAGGGAAGCTATATTTATGGGATCTCTTTGCGAGAGACCCGTTGCCCACGTCGGGCTAAAATCATGAAAAAGGAAAAAAACTATGGTATTTGTCATTTACCATTACTTATTCGGACTATAGTGGATTTAATTTTCCCAGAAGAGTTCCTTGTGCCATGCACGGTCTGTGTTTAACATATAATGTTCTCAGGGAACCATTCTGAGTTTGTGTATATATATATATAATATATATATATATATATATCCCCATTGGATAGCGAGATGAAACGACTTAGACGTGTCTAGTAGTTGGATGGTTGACTGTCCTCTCTGTTCATACGATTAGCGACCTTTGTTATAGAGTTCACGTAAGCGGTAGGTCCCTTCCGTTACATACCGTTCCTGGTAAACGAGGGTAAACAACCACCACTGATTCTTCTTCTTCTTTTGATTCTTCTTCTTCTTTTTTTGATTCTTCTTCTTTTGATTCTTCTTCTTCTTCTTCTTCTTCTTCTTCTTCTTATTACTATTATTATTATTAGAGTAGTAGTAGTAGCAGTAGTAGTAATAGTAAGAGTAGTAGTATTTAATTGCGTAGTTATTTAATTATCATCTGTAATTTCATTTGCTTTTATTGACCTAATTTGTGACCTTTGACCTGTGGATTTATACACCGTTCTTCTTCGAAGATAAAATCTTAACATTTCCTTTCGGGATGTAAACCTGGTAACCTCCCCCCCCCCCAAAAAAAAAAGGGGCATTTATCAAGCAGAGCCCCCGCCGTAATAACCCTCCTTCTTGTATTGACCTGAGGTCATGAACGAAATGAGGTCCTAATACTTCTTACCCATTAATTTTATCTCAGCTTTTTAGACCCATTAAGGCTTTATCGCTATTTCCCTTTGATTTTTTCACATTTTATCGCCTATTATAGACACATTTTGTCTTATTCTTAACTTTTTATAAAAGATACATTTAATATATATATATATAATATATATATATATGCATTTAACTGCAATGACCACGCAGTATATAAATGAATAGAAACGACGTAAATAAGGAGCGTCTCTGCACACGGGGAAGAGAAATAACGAATAAATGAAAAATGAGGCGAACCGCCCGGGAATCGAACCCAAGGCCTTCCAATTGCCGGTTGGATGCGCTACCATCACAACGGACCTCGATCAATCATAAATCGAAATTCTCCTACATAGGCAGAAACCAATGCCCTGAGAGGGCATTCAACCGGCAATTGGAAGGCCTTGGGTTCGATTCCCGGGCGGTTCGCCTCATTTTTCATTTATTCGTTATTTCTCTTCCCCGTGTGCAGAGACTCCCTTATTTACGTCGTTTTCTATCATATATATATATATATATATATGCGGGATATTTTTGCTACCCGCACACGAAGGGTAGCAAAATAACTGAATGCCCGGTTAGGTTAATTGAATGCCCTGTTAGGTCAACTGAATACCCGGTTAGGTTCATTGAGTGCCCGGTTAGGTCAACTGTACGCCCTTGACGATTGGTTAGGTTTAGTCGTGATATTTTCGTTAAAACTAACGAATCTATCACGACTAAACCTAACCAATCGTCAAGGGCGTACAGTTGACCTAACCGGGCATATTTCGTTAAAACTACCGAATCTATCACGACTAAACCTAACCAATCGTCAAGGGCGTACAGTTGACCTAACTGGGCATTCAAATTTTATCCTATGTAAATAATGGTTTTTACAAAATTCTCCATATATGTATATATATATATGTGATGCAAAATTGCAAACCCACAAGGAAAAAGACGAGGTGTACTTCTGAATACACGAAAGGCCTTGGAATCATTTTTCTTTTTCCTTGTGGGTTTGCATCATTCATTCATTCATTTCACGTGTTTTATTGTGAAATTTTGTCCCATATATATATATATGCGCTTCGGTGGTGTAGTGGTCAGCGTCGTTGACTACGAATCCATCGGCCACGGGATCGAAACTCGGTGACGGCGGGTGGCGCGCAGCAAAACCCGGCTCTTCTTCATCCTTCCACACAATAAAAAAAATTGGTTGATAGATAAATGGGTACCTTGGGTAGCCTAGTGGTTAAGACGCTGTGATGCTGGTGGGGCGTGGTTCGGATTCCACGTTAAACTGTAGGTCTAAGGTGGGGTGACAACCTTAACCTTCGTCAGAATGAATAATTCGGTCGGAAACAAGGTTAACCAAGGTTATACGTATATGATGAAAGTTGATCTAATTATAATGGATCTTAATTTTACCGTATACCTAATTTAAATTTTCTTTAAAAGGTATATTTTTAGCCACATTTATCAATTAATATTAATAATAATATAAATAAAATATCAAAATAAAATAAAAAGTTATTTTATTTACGCTTTCAATTAACGATAATTAAAAATAAATTGTTTTTCCCGATTTTGTGGTTACTCTTTCCAACAGAACTAAAGATAGATTTATGACCAACGGAAAAAGATGAAATCGTGTAGATTAAGTCATAAAAATTGTATCTCTCCAGTACAATACCCAGTTTGGGTATAAACTCTGTATATAAATCATTTTTAGGATTAAATGAGATATACCATTTTTTATATATCTATAGATATATGTTGAGAGAGAGAGAGAGAGAGAGAGAGAGAGAGTGTGGGGGGGTGTTTTAGTAACTGAATAAAAGCATGAAGTTTTACCGTACCTTCTCTACATATGGGGAGTTAATCTCCTAGTCCAAAATATGCTCCATTTGATGTCCTCTCAGCTCATTAACTCTTTGCACACAAACAAAAATTTTGCGATACTCTGGACAGAGTACGTGTTGAAATCTGAGAAATTTCTTGTCAAATCGTTGCTTTCAATTCTTCTATTGTGTGTGGAGTCTGTTTGAACACTATCTTTCAACTAACCCCACAGATAAAAGTCGCTGGGGGATTTCGATCTGGTGATATTGGTGAATAATATTTCTTTATCACAACGGCTGGAAATCTATTGGACAGGACTCTTTCGTCGAAAGTATCGTGTAATTATCGTGACATTACATAGAACATGTTTTGCACTAAGGAACTAATTCCCCATTTGTAGAGAAGCTTCAGTAAAAAGTTTATGCTTTTATTTTAGTTAATAAAAATAATACAAATCTTTTAATGTTTCAGATGTTTTTAAAACAAAAAATCACCCAATATATGGGATGAATTTCACAGTTAAAGGCGAAATTCATAAATAATACACACCCACATAGAAATGGGACCGAATCGTTTTCGTTTCCCCTGTTTATATAATATATATATATATATATATATATATATATTATATAATATATATATATATATATATAAGTGCTTGTATGTTCTTTGCTTTGGTGTTCCCATAAAAATGCATTTGATATGGGATTTTTCGACAGAGACAATAGAGTTTGCGGGTCCGACAAGAGCCGACAGGAGCCGCCGAGAGCCGACCGGATTAGCTCTCCAGTGAGGGCTTATCCTGTGGTGTTAGGATCCTATCTGTATGGAAATGAGGGGACGTGAGACCCCTTCAGAATGACCGTTCAAAACCCCAGATTTGATTTCTTTCTCGCTTTATCTTCATTCTGGCAACTCCTTTTTCCCAGACTCTCCTCCCCAAACACCCCCTCGGAAAAAGAGGGGAAAGATTTAGAAAGGGGTGTTTAGGCCTTTTTTTGTGGGGGTGGTGTTTGAAAGAGAATTTTATTTGATTTTTCTTCCTTAAATTTTACGGGGTTATTTATTTTTTGAGGGGTAATTTCTTTTGGGGGTATAAAATAATCTTCTGTTGGTTTTCGGGGAGAGGGGGAAGGTACTATTTGTGCATATATAAGGTGTTTTGAGGGAAAGCTTTTTTCGTTAAGGGGTAGCTTTAGTCATTTTTACGGAGGTTATTTGTAGATCAAAGTTTAATCGTTTATGAGGAGAAAACTCTTTCTGGGGGTAAATTTTGCAAGTTTGGGGGTTAATAATTTAATGTTTATACTGTCATTTTTGGCTCTATAGGTTTTTTGGCAATATATATTATTATTATTATTATTAGTAGTAGTAGTAGGAGTAGTAGTAGTAGGAGTAGTAGTAGTAAGTAGTAGTAAATTTGCAGTAAAAGTAGCAGAAGTATCACCTCAAAAAATTCTGTAGGTATATTCCAATTACCTAAATTATCGTATTGCCTGGTTATACTTCTCTCTCTCTCTCTCTCTCTCTCTCTCTCTCTCTCTCTCTCTCTCTCTCTCTCAACAAATATACAAGAACAAGTAGCGAGTATTGGAACCATAAATGTAGCAAGACCCAAAATAACAGCAGTAACAGAAAAAAAAATAAGATTGACCATCAGACACAATTTTCTTCGGGGCTGCCTTAAAGAAAAAAAAATAAAAGTTCCCCCCTGTATATAGAAAATAAAGACGAGAAAAGTGGGCGGAGCTTACGGCCTTAGGCCTATTGCCCGGGACGAACGCGCCGGCTAGAAATCTGACTAGATTGAGAGATTTCGAGATTGAGTTGGTGATAATAGGTTGATCTGATGTCGCCTTGTCGCTCTTTCGCTTATTTAATGGTAAACTAAAGCAAATCTAATGTAAGAGTACTGCCTTATCCCGTCATTAAAGATAAAAACTTCACTATTATTTTGATATTTCTGTGTATATGTATATATATATATATATATATATATATATATAGAGAGAGAGAGAGAGAGAGAGAGAGAGAGAGAGAGAGAGAGAGAGAGAGAGAGAGAGATGGAAAAGGTTTTCCCAGTGACCAATAAAACCAAAATGAATTCATGACGTATTTATAAATTTAATCATTAAAAAAAACAATTTTGGGGAAATTGAAATAAATAAATAATCAATTTATTTTATATTTTTTTATTATTTATTTATTATATTTTATGATGTATTATTTTTTGACGAGTTATTGCAATATCTCTCTCTCTCTCTCTCTCTCTCTCTTAATATATATATATATATATATATATATAATATATATATAATAAATTATTCGGGACATATGAAAGGCGGGCCGGACATTGGAGATTGCTTCTCTCCCCTCACCAACAAAAGCTGTCAACTGAAATATAATAACAGCCGAAAGGGGTGGTCAAAATCATGGGCGGAGCCAAGTTGAATTAGAATCAGTCTTATATGGATTGAAATTTGATTAGATTTTGATTGAAATTAAATGGTTTGGTGAAGGATTGCAATTGAGATTATTTCACTCATTGACAGATGGAAGTCGTCATGCTAATAGCATAGAGGGAGAGAAATGGCACCTCGTTTACTAATTTTTTTGAATATATTATTCGTGGAAGCAATATATATATATATATATAATATATATATATAGAGAGAGAGAGAGAGAGAGAGAGAGACACACACACACACACACACAAAACATTACAGGTTTACCTTTTTTTATTAAATAAACTCTAAGGTGATTTTCACCCCATTTTCATGTATTTTACATCTTTATGACCGTCTTTTTTTTTACCTCGATCATCAGTCTTATCTCAGTCTTAGTCCAACTATAGCTATTACAAAGTGGAAATACTAAATATGTCTTTTCTCAAATGCGTCCATTCCCATTTACCATTCCCGTTCCTGGTCTCGTAATTCCCACAATTTAAAAATCAATCTACGGAAAACTTTTAATAATAACCCTTTTTTCCCCGATTTCACCGAAGCAAACTACTCTGGTTAGTTAAAACTCGAAAACACCAAAGATAAAATTTCGCTTCTCCATAAATGGTTTTTGCTTAATATCGTCTGTAATTTTCAGGTAATATGATTTTAGTCTTCATGTGCTTTGTACCACTCTCTCTCTCTCTCTCTCTCTCTCTCTCTCTGCTTTATAAAAAGCGTCTTCTTATCGCGTCGTAATTAATTCGATATCATTTTAAATCGGGTTCATCAGTGGATCAAAGTTTGGTCGAAAATAATGAGTAATTAGATATTTTCACTAATTATCTAATTATCTCTGAAATTTGAATGTTAGCAAATTATAACATGTCTGCTCTATTGTCTGAATTCCCCTATAATGAGGGGTCGGCAGGTAGTATTCATTTATATAAAGTACATTTTTTAAACCTTCTAATATATATATATATATATATATATATATATATATATATATACTGAATGCAGTGCCAGCGGACTCCGCTCGAGGATCTCCCTTATAATCGATGATCCCAAGTTCATTGTAACAGGTCCCCATTTAACCCAGACAAAGAGCCTGGCCCAGTGCCTGAAAACTGCACGAAAGTAACATTAGACTCTTCACACCTTCTTAGCCGGCGCCCTTGGCTCAGTGGGTAACGCCTTTTTCCCTTTTAGCAACGTGAAGGCACAGGTCGGGGGTTTGACTCTCGGTGATGGTGGTAGTTAATATAACCTAGAAATTAACACAATGGATCGCGTTCGCATAGCCTGGGCACTGTGCCAGCTTCTGGCACTCTTCACCGATATAAATTATGAATTTAGTTTTCAAATGATAATAATTTGATAAATCTTTCGTTTAAAAGGAAGTTAAGATCTTTAAAAATAATTTTACTTTTAATAATTTGAGATTAAATTGTAATGATCTTGGTTTTGCTTCCGCCTAATTCTTCATTCTGACGAAGATCAAGCTTGTCGTTCCACTTAAGACAGTTTAAAGTGGAATCCGAAACACGCCCCACCACGGGGCGTTAAATTACAAAGTCCTCGTCCGGACTCGATCTCACGACCTCCCGATCAGCAGCCCAGCGTCTTAATCACTAGGCTATCCAGGGCACCCATTTATCTACCAACCAGTTTTTATTGCGTGGAAGGATGAAGAGCTGGGTTTTGCTGCGCGCCGCCTGCCGTCACCGGGTCTCGATTCCGGGGCCGATGGATTCGTAGTCAGCGATGCTAACCACTACACCACCACCATAAATATATATATATATATATATATATATATATATATATATATATATATATATTATCACCTCGTAAATGACCCAATTACATCCACTGTTAAGTACTGACTGTATTCAGAGTCTAGTTACAGTGAGTCAATATCGATTATATCCAGAGTTTATTTACAGTAATGCTGATTATACTGTAAAAAACTGTAAAAAACTGTACAAAATAACAAAGGAACAAAACATTTCTATTCGTCTGTAATAAGAAGGTATTATGATAATAATGATAATGATGATAATGATAATGATAAGCTTTATTGGCAGGATTTAAATCCCGTAACATTTAACTTTATTACAGTACGAAGTTATACGTAAGATGTTTGCAAAAGAACGAAATTTGTAAAAAGGCGCTAAACGTAAATACGAGTTAATCTATCTCAATATACGCCAACTTCATTGATGCTCTTACAACGCCTTTGTTCAAAAACTGTATTCATGAAGATGGCAAACGAGGGTGTTACTTTTAAATAAAGTTAACCTTCCCTCGGACATAACGCAGATGCCATAAGGTGCCATTTTTTTTTTTTTTTTTTTACGATATTTGTCAAAAAAATATATTTTGCTTTTTGTTCGGTTTTTATAGCAAAGTTAAATGTTTTTTTTACGTTTATGGAGTTTACCTAAGTACAACTGGTTTAGTTTTATGTTATACATTAATTATAGTTGTGATTTATTGTTTATTGTTATTATGAGAGATAATGTAGTAATTAGGAACTATAATGAGGATTTGAATTTTCTCTCTCTCTCTCTCTCTCTCTCTCTCTCTTGCAAGACCTTCCGCTTGAGTTTCGATATTGGTCGTTTTCACTCCGCCAGATGGCATCGTGTCGATTCGTCGGAAGGTGTGCCATCTGGTGCCACTTTCCAGGGGTAAGGGATAGAGGGGTGGGGAGTGCTACGTCTCACATGTACGATTACGAGGTTAAATGAGGTGATTTTTCATTTGCACTTTTTTCGAACCTTAATTTATATTTTAATTTGATTTTTAAAAAAAATTTTGGGCAAAATTATTATTATTATTATTATTATTATTATTATTATTATTATTAAAATTAGTGAGTATACTGGTATTACTTTTTAATTTACTATATATATATATATATATATATATATATATATATATATATATATACATACACACACAGTGTGTGTGTTTATGTGTGTGTGTGTGTGTATATATATATATATATATATATAATATATATATATATATATATATATATATATATACAGGCAGGTAGCGTATTTGATGATGGAAGAAGAGTTGATTCGATACTGACAATGTGACACCATGCATATTAAGGGTGATAGTATGGTACTGATGAATCAAAGTTGTTTGAGGATCGATTGTACGAGTATGAGAGTGCCAAAACAGCGTCACAATGATTTAGAAGTAATGCTGATAAAACTCTGCAAACAGAGTTGATTTCAGGTTGATTAACCATCTTAGCGACACGAGAGTGACGTACATATCTCGCTTTAAAGTTGACTTATAAAAGTATTGTGACTTTTTCGTGCTATTGTATTTTCTTTCTGACTTTGATGTCAGAATGAGTTTTCGTCACTAAATCAGTACGTTTAATTAAGCTTTGGATGAAACAGTTGTCGATTTCGTGTTGATGAATGTACATAGTGACATACCCCTCCCCCCCCATTTCATAACTTTGCTTTGTAAAAGTGCCCGTTTTCTTCCAACAGCGCATTTTTTTAGTGGTTGATATAAGGCTTGCTTTACAGCATTCACATTTACAATATATCGATTATAAACAGTTAGTTACTCAACAGCATTATTTATATATATATAACCTATAAAACAAAAAATTGTTGTAGGTATTAATAATAATAATTAGTGAGAGCACTAGACTGGCACATCGCTCAGGCCAACTACTGCAGCCCATTGATCAACTCCTAGGTTATTATTATTATTATTATTATTATTATTACCAGCACCATCCTGAATCGAACCCTCGACTTCAGAAACTTCACTTCGCTTATAGGGAAACTGTGATTATAAGAATTAACTTATCAACAAAAAAAAAGGATCTGAAAATTGTAAAAACAATCCAATGATGTTTGATTGAATGTAGGAGTTGGTGCTGTTCTGAGGTCCGTAATCGCGAGGTTCGAATCCAGTGAGAAACGTATACGATTTAAAGTTTCTGAACTTGGATTTATACTGTACCACCATCATTCCGAATTTAGTACAAATAGAAATTTTTTTTATTGATGACATATTGATTCATTACGATATATTGATAGAAAAAAAATTCATTAAGGATATATGTGCGACGAAAAATTCATCAAGATTTTATTTGATTTAAGAATTTATTAATGAGTATGAAGAAACAAACCATCTCAACACATTCTAACATCTTCCTAAGTTAAAACCTATGAAGAAACCTTATTCACTCGGTATTTGTAAAAAATTTCTCAGCAATGTCAAAATATTTTTTTCTTTCTTTGTTTTTTGAAATGGATGGGTGTGGGGGGGGGGGGGGTACAACGTACGCAAAATGGAAAAATGAATGAAAATGTTGATTGATTGAAATTCTCTCACATAGATGGCCTGCTTCAAAACTGTATGCTATTTTTCGCTTCTGTCATACAAATGTATCAGGATCATGATATTTTAGGGTTGTATAACTCCTTTGTAATAGCATAGGTCACGTGATAGGGGAATGAATGATGATTGATGAAAATCCTCCTTGTGGCGTCGCAACAACTGGATCATTGACGCCGTGACAGAGGGAACCTACTCCTTTACGTGAGATTCGAACCACGACGGGTCGCTACATTATCTGAACGCGGAGGGTGATTTCCCCCCTCCCTCTTCCGACCCAACAACAACCTAGACTCGCATAAATTCGCTGATTTCAGGGGAAGCGGAGTTGTGACGTGATCACGGCGTACCGCAAATGTATTAGAAAGCTTAAACAATACAGTGTTTAATGGATTGGTTCCGCAAGTCATTGTTTGTCATCATTTTTTAATGATGATTGATGACGCAATTCGAAATCAACGTTAAAATATGCAACATTTTGAGCAACGAAACGTCTTTTTCATTATATCAACACTGAATATCTGACATTGATGTTCGTTTGAAGTTAATGTTAAATTAGCCTTTATCTGCTACTTGTATACCTTAACGAAGATCAAGTTTGTTGTTCCATCTTCGACCTACGACATAACGTGGAATCCGAACCACGACCCAACACGGGCGGTCAGAAATTACAAAGTCCTCGTCCGGACTCGATCTTACGACCTCCCGATCAGCAGCCCAGCGTCTTAACCACTATGCTACCCATGCTACCCATTTATCTACCAACCTATTTTTTGTATAGGGATAAACAACTGGGTGAGCTGAGCGCCGCCTTTCATTGCCAGGAATCTGCCTGGGACCGATATATTTGTAGTCAGCAATATTAACCACTACACCTCGTTTTCTACCGATGCACACACACACACACACACACACACATATATATACATATATATATATATATATATATATATATATATATATATATATATATAATATACACAATCATACATATATATATATATATATATACAGGGCGTCCCAAAAAAATGTATACACACTTTAAATACTTATAAAGGCAGTGTTTATTAAATACATTTCATTTTCAAAATGTAATAGAATCTACAGACATTATTTAATTGTTTTGTCAACGCCTGTTTTCAAACTGACGTCCGTTCTGGTCCAGGCACTGCTGATAACGCGAAGCAATGGAATCGCAAACATCACGAAACATTTCGTTTGGTATTTGTGTGCATTCTCGTTCAATGGCTGCTCTCAATTCAGCGACTGTTGCAGGTTTTATAGCGTAGACGTTGTCTTTTAAGTATCCCCATAAAAAAAAGTCTAGTGGTGTGAGGTCTGGTGAACGCGGAGGGTATTCTACGAAACCCCTTCGTCCAATCCACATCCACATCGTGCCAAGTACCACTCGCAATACTCCACTCTTCGGTCCGGATCATCTTCATTAATAGCATGGACTAATCTTGGAATGTAACTTTTCCATTGACAGCGCTTCAAAATGCGTTGGACAGACGATTCTGAAATTCCTACCTCACGACTCGCTTGCCGCACAGATTTTCTTGGACTTTGGTGATACGTTTCCAGTACTCTTTCTTGCTTTGTGGGGCTTGTCGATGTCCGTGGTCTTCCGGAACGCTTCTTGTGGACATTCTGAACAGTTCCATCGGCTTCAAACTTATCTCTAATTCGAGTGATGGTAAGTCGCGTTGGTGGATCTGTTTGAAACTCCCTCCTAAACTGTCTTTGCCCTTCAACTGCGTTTTTCACACTTCCAGTAGCATTTTAGAATGAATTTCCTTTGTTCAAAGCTTAGTCTGACTGCCATTATTAATTCTAATGGGTTTAACTTGGAAAGAAAGAAACATCAATTGAGCTATCAGCTGTTAAAGTGTGTATACATTTTTTTGGGACGCCCTGTATATATATTGTAATCAGTTTCATATGGCCAATAGCGGAAGTTACAGTATTTAATTATTTACAGAAAACAGATTAAAAATATACATAAAACATAATGTTTGATTAATATTATATTATATATATATATATAATATATATATATATATATATATATATAATATATATATAATATATATATATATATATACAGTATATATATATATATATATATGTGTGTATATATATAGTTAAATATTTACCAGTCACTTATTATATAAATGTGATATACGGTATATCTCTCGTAACTCTAGCAATCATTATTACATAAATTTTTTAAATATATTATCATAGAAAATATTTCAAAGACGTAATTGATAAGATATTATATTTATGTCCTCATTTAACATTGATTAAAAAATTGACATTTTGCTGTACAATATAATCCACTTTACATAAAAAAGAATCTTTTATTTAATATATATTCCATCCTGACAAGATTTCATTATTGTATTGCTAAGCTCCTTTTATATATAGTGAATTTGTTCATGAAATTTCAAAGATATCATATTTTAAATAATAATGATTTTCCCGCTTTTTTCCCAGTAGACGGCGAGCCGAGGGGAATGTTTTACTGCCAGGCGTACGATTTCAAATTCGTTTAAGGTTAAAATGACGTCTCTAATAGTATGATCAATATTAAAATAGCATTTTGGTTAGAGTTGTTGGCTAAATGTTTAAGCAATGGGTATATTATGGTTTGTGGTGAGATAAAAAAATACTTTTTTCTTATTTAAGATTCGAATGTTACTGGAAGATAAGTTCAGGCGAACAGTCAGGTGTAATTCCAGTTTGGCTGGAACGGTGGCCGTGGAAGACAGGAGGGTTTCAGTGTCTCGCGGATGGAAATGCTGAATGGACATCTACTGATAAGCTCTTCTGTAAAACTAAAAATATTTTTAACTCGTGACAAAGGAGTTACTACGTGAATTGTTATATTAAATTAGCAATAATAATTTTAAATAACGTTCATTACTTTATAATCGTCATTTTAATTTTATGCTTTCTTGCGAGGAAAGCTGACTAACGTTTTGAGTAACATAAAAAGAGTTGAATAAGGCTGATTATTCGTACAATGAATTTTTCCGGTTGTAAATTCTCGAACACCAGTAACAAATACAAAATTATTATCAGGAACGTTTATTATAAGCCCTAAATTCGTTCCTGTTGATAAAACTATCTCGAAAAATGTTTTGAAATTTTTTTTTGCCATGACCACGCTAATGAAATTTCAAAAATCCTTTTGAAATATGTCTTTATCCAATTTTAAATTAAATATTTGGTACACTTTTAAAAAATTTTATTATAAGACTGATGATAACTTTTTACTTTCAATTTATTATCGTCTGGACTTAAAAACAGATACGTCATCCGATTTTATTAAAACCAAAATTATTTTAAAATGTTTCCCTGAACCCCAAAATGAATCCGATAAAAAAATCTTCAAAGAAAAGGTTATTATAAGCGATGTGTTTAACGTAGACAGTTATTGCAAATTTCACAACTTTTATGATGGAAATACGACAAATTTTTCACAACTGAATATCTCTCTCCTCAGATTAAAGTTTTGGAATAAAAATATCAAATTAATTTGGTTTTCGGCACTCGAGTTATCAACTTTTCACGAATTTTCGTTGCGAGAAGGCGAAGAACAAATATGCCGACCTGATGTGAATGGTTTTATGCCTTACAAAAACGAAATCCCCCAAAAATATATTACCAAAACAAGTAGTAACAAAATTAACCCAAAATCCAGGTTAGAAAATGTATCAAATTTTAAAGTTATGAAATTAATACTGAATTTAAATAACCCAAAACTTATATTTGAAGAACCACTTAATAAAGTTATTAAAAATTCAAAATACTCAAAATACTCTAAAAATTGTAAAACTCTTTTAGTGTGGCCGAATGAAACGGTAAAAAATGAACAAAGAGACAACCAACGAAAAACTTATTCTTGCACTGACGTTTCAGAGGAAGCCCAGAAAGTGATTTCCTATAAAGAGACTAAAGAGTCATTCGATTCAGGTGATAACTCTCCTCCAGGGAAAAAGGGAAACACCATCCCCCGAGGGGTTAAACGAGAAAAATGGCGGGGTTCGAGCCTTCCAAGCAAAACCCGCCCGTCGAATGAGACGAAGAAACCCTTTTGGAGATTCCTTCTATTCCTCATCTTCTTCTCCTTCAGAAAAGGCTTCGGCGTTGTGGATTTAGCGGCAGCTGAGACGTCTTCTGACGGTATGTGAACCTTGTGTTTGGAGAGGAGGTCGGATAAGTGGATTGTCAATACAAAGCCAGCGCCAAAACTGCTTTCGGGGCCAGATATAGATGGGGAATTGAGGGGAAATTTATTTAAGGGAATCTCCTAAGAGATACTTTGATTTTCTCTGATTTGAGGTTACTAAAAAAACCTTTGATCTTAACTATTAAATATAAACTGAGAGCGCTTCTTTCTTTATGTCAGTCTGGCATTAATGTGATTCACCGGCTCTTGAGTGGTCTTTGAAGGTCTTGTTTAAAGATAAATGTCGGTACATTTCGTACTGGAGTTAATGTAATAGCTAAATATAAAAGGAAGGTAACCGAATCCTTGTCGTTTTACACTCGTGTGGATGACACCACTGTGCACACAATTTCATAAAATATACTGAACTCATTATAAAATACTTTATCATTATTTTTATAATGACACTCGCCATAATCTGAAAATATACGCTATAGAAGTGTGTATTATGTTATTTTTAAAAAATATAAAATTTTACATTCTCTCTCTCTCTCTCTCTCTCTCTCTCTCTCTCTCTCTCTCTTCTCTCTCTCTCTCTATATATATATATATATATATATATATATATATATATATGTAGAAAAGCTCCATTAAAATAGCACACATAAAAGTAATATGCTTTTAATATTAAAAATCTAGAAACAAAAACTGTATTACTGATGCGCTTCGGTGGTGTAGTGGTTATCGTCGCTGACTACGAATCCATCGGCCCCGGGTTCGAGACCCGGTGACAGCAGCCGGCGCGCAGCAAAACCCAGCTGTTCATCCTTCCACACAATAAAAGAAATCGGTTGGTAGATAAATGGGTACCCTGGGTGGCCTAGTGGTTAAGACGCTGGGCTGCTGGTGGGGCGTGGTTCGGATTCCACGTTAAACTGTAGGTCTGAGGTGGAGTGAAAAGCTTGACCTTCGTCAGAATGAACGATTCGGGCGGAAGCTAACCAAAGGTACTCGTACAACTCAATCCTAAAATGCAAACCACAAATGGCTGATAATAATTTATGCCTGAAAAGACAAAATTTTCCGCCTTTTTACATCATAAAATTTAAATATTCCTGAAAACTGTTCGTTGCTGGATCTTCGCCATTAACAGGCTTTTTGTTCCATTGTTCATTAGGAACAATACTTAATGATAATAGCGGGGCTGGTGTATATATATATATATATATATATATTTTTTTTTTCGATAACTATATGCGTATGCGTGTGTTCTTTGTTTTCTACTTTGCGTAACTGCGACAACTTTTAGGATACACACTAAGCTCATCACGACACGAACGTGCCTGTAGCGACATTAGCGATGCCGTCATGGTTTCAGACAATTTTTTTTTTAAATGAAAATCATTAAATATCGCGGAAAAGGGGCGATAATGATGGATAGGATAAGTTATCTTGAGTTAGGTTCTAGCTTAGGTTAAATATCGCCATCCACGATTGAAAATGTGGAAATGTCGCGATTTAGGAAGGTAGCCAAACATGTAGGTGTTTTAGTTGGTTTATAGGGTGATTTTAGACCTCAAAACATATATATATATATATATATATATATATATATATATAGTATATTTTTGCTTGTATCTTTTATCCTAGCAGGAACGAGGTCCTAAATATAGGATGATGAATGTTACATACGTAATTTTCGCACGCGAAATTAATTCATATTTCGTAATATAAGATTTAGAAACTAAACAGTAGCGTATCTTCTAAACTCTGCAGTCTCTATACCCAGAATGTATATGCCCATATACAGAGGGTTGACAAAAGTCAATAGATACCACGATGATTGTCCTCAAAAACAAATGGCAAATGGAATACCAGAATCAATGGAATACCAGACCGTGTCAGCTTTACACAATGCTAAAAAAGGGTAAACCAATACCATTCTAAATAGATTGGTTTAATAAATCTATTATTATTTACTAACTTTTATTATCAAATGAAAAACTATGTGGGGAGGGGAACCCGAAGGCGTCTATTTACTTTTGTCAACGCTCTGTATTTACAAATACTAAATACAAACATGCATTCCCATTGTAAGTACAAAGTTAACTAAAAGTTTAACAGAAAAAAACAAAAAAAAAACTGATGAACGTTTTCGATTGTTATTATGAACCCTCATCAAGCTCATTATACGCGAACATTAAATTTAAATGAAAATTGTATAGGTTCCGTGTGTATCCTTATTTATTAAACATTTAGGTATGCAATTATCGTAGGTATAAGGCAACTTTGCGGTTTATTAAACAGGAATAGAGAGAGAGAGAGAGAGAGAGAGAGAGAGAGAGAGAGAGAGAGGAGAGAGAGGAGAGAGGAGAGAGTAGCTTTGTTGAAGTTTACTCTGGTATATAGGCTATGTATATTTTAATTTTTTATTATCGTTTTTGTTATATATATATATATATTATTATATAATATATATATATATATATATATATATATATATATATATATATATATACACACACACACACACACCCAGGTAGCACTCTTGTACCGATATATAATGATGAAGAAATAGCAATGAATCAACCTCCCATTTTTGGACTATGTTACGTATTGTACATTTTAGATGATACACAGACCTATATTATACAAAAAAAGGTATGCATATTATATATTATTATACTGTATGCGTACTTAATTTGATTTAGGGGGATTTAGGTTTATAAAAAGAACCACGGGTTCGATAACAAGTCATTTTGTCAGTTTACAGAATGTACTGTACAGACCTCCGCAGCAGCAGGATTAAAATGAGCACCCGATAGATAGATAGAATTTTACTTTTAATATACAATACACACTAATAGATAAAAGTGTGAATTGAATACGTGCAATGAATACTTTGTAGTCTCTTCATATGTTTCCTGAAGGGTTTCGATACCCTCTGGCATCCATACGATAAGATTTTAGATGAAACTTTGATCCATATTTTGTCGAAGTTCACTCAATATTTCCTTTAGATTTGATACAGGTCTGGGACTTGAGTCTTTTCCGCAAGCAATTGGCGATCAAGATGCTCCTTGACAAGCTTATAGGATTCATATCTGGGCTTCGCGGAGCCCGAGGAAAACTGACCCTTTTTTTTGTCATCAAAGGAAGTGTGACAAGTTGCACTGTCTTCTTGGGACACATGCGTATTGAATTGAAGATATTCCTTTGATGGAACAATGGACTAAGATGATTCTCAAGGATGGATTCATATACCCTGGAATTCAGACGTCCTTCGACGAATACCCAGTCCATCTATCTGTCGAATAGATAGATAGACGGACTGTAATGTAATGTAATATCTTTTAGGCGGTCATTTTATTCCTACAGGGTTCAGAATGTTGCAATATTTTACATCAAAATAAGCGATTGGCTGAATAGATTTGTTTGTGAAAATAAGCGATTGGCTAAACAGACTTGTTTGTCATTAACTGAAAACTAAAAAATTAACTTAATCGTATTCGTAATAGGTTTCATTTCTTACCAAACGATTTTTTTTATTTCATTGCTTTTTCTTTTATATGGTTTCTGAATTTCTACTGGCACTTACACCGTGAGTGCCAGTATTTACAATGCCACATGTAGCAATGCCTAAAAATGCCAGTGCTTAAAAACTAAATGGGGAACCGACTATATGGGATTGTCCAAAGTCTAAACTCTAAACAATATTAATTTTTAAAGTCTAAAAATAGCTGAAACTTTTCGCGTAGAAAGAAAAGGACGTTGAATGAGGGAGTGTTATAGCTCTCTTTACAATATAAGGACTTCAGGAGTATTCGAACCCTCGGCTATTCGACGGGAGGGCGAGAAGTAAATTTCCCCTCGGAGAATAATCTCTAGTTCAAACTCTTTGTTAGTCTCTCTCTCTCTCTCTCTCTCTCTCTCTCTCTCTCTGCGTATGTGTGTGTGTTCTTGTCTTCCCTACAGAATCGCGACAATCTTGAGGACATTATCAGTTTCGCAGTGGTTAATCTTTATAAATACTATCTTTTATCATGAAAAAAGGGAATATAATTAACGTTAGGCTAGGTTAGGTAAGGTTTGGTTAGGTTTAATTAAGTTTATTAGGTTTTTAGATTTAATAAATGTCGCGGTATTGTAAGGTAGCCAAACGTGTGTGTGTGTGTGTGTGTGTTTCAGTTATTTTCTTTATACATACACATACACACACGCACCACTTCCAAAACCACCGCAAATTTATCACACCTTTTATAACATTCTACATTCCCCTTGTCATCCTATCCTCTCACCTTATTCTCGCCTCTCCCTCTCCTTCTCCCCCCCCCCCCTCTCTCTCTCTCTCTCTCTCGCTCTCTCTCTCTCAACGATCTATGCATATCTCTCTCTCTCTCTCTCTCTCTCTCTCTCTCTCTCTCTCTCTCTCTCTCTCTCTCTCTCTACAAAAGGTAATGAATGAGCCGGTTGAAATACCTTTGTCTATCCAAATGATTCTGTCAACTCGAGTGAGTTCATTAAAATATTCTTTGAGATCGTTCTGAATTTATGACAATATAAATTTTGCATTAAGGTTCCTAAGTCGGTTTTAGTTATTAATTTTTGTGTCGTGGGTTTTCTTTCGGGTTTTATTTTTAAAGAATTATTCGCTCATTGTTAGATTTTTCTGATGGAGAGCGGTGGCGTGGAAGGGGGCGGCCGTGCAAAGTGGAGGGAGGTTTTCATGTCGGTAATTTTTAGTTTTGTATTTAAAAAAAAAAACATTAAAAAAAAAAACAGGTATGAAATATTTGAACTCGAAGGTTTTTATAAAAAATAAATTAATTTAAGGGTTTTTCAATATATATATATATATATATATATATATATATATATATATATATATATATGGGATGAATTTCACAATTAAACACGTGAAATGAATGAATGATGCAAACCCACAAGGAAAAAGAAAAATGATTCCAAGGCCTTTCGTGTATTCAGAAGTACACTTCGTCAGGGAATGAAGGGAGAAGGCGAGATGACCAAAATATACAGCGGAACGGAAAAAAAAAGAATAGCACATGATTAACAAGAGTTAATTAGAGGCAAAGAAATTTTAACAGGATATTGTCAATTTTATACATTCCCGCACTGTTATTGAAATTATTTTTAAAATGGATAAATGCACATTCTAGAATATTCCTTTCAATTATATCTCTATTTTTAACGAGCGCGTTTTTCTTTTTCCTTGTAGGTTTGCATCAAATATATATATATATATATATATATTATAATATATATTTAGGGTGACAACTTCTTATAGGGATAAAATTTGAAATTCAAAAAAATTTGCCGGCCATTTGTCCAATGCTGCCACCCTATGAGGAAACACCGTAGACGAAATCTCATGGAATTCGGAAAGCATTTAGGGGTGCCTCGAGTCACATGAATGAAACTGTCGCGCGGAAGAAATTTCAAGAATGAACGAGTTTTGACAACGCTTCAAAAACAAAAATGTTTCGAGAATGCAAGTGTATTATATAATTTAATAGAATTGTTTCCTTTATTTCATACTATAGATTATGCAAATCGATTAATTTATTTCATTAAATTAAAATTTTCATAAATAAATTGTTAAATAATATGATGTATCAATCTTTGGATGATCAGCTTTTGGTGCTTCAAGTTCATTTTGCATACGACTGCCTGACTGAAAACAACGCTTAGAAGTTCTCTCCCGATTCTTTTAAGATATCTAAGGTAATATTTTTTATTTTGATACATTGATTATATTATTATTGGAAATTGTTCTAGAAAAGTTTCATTAATTGTTGGCATAGTTTGATGTTTAAATTATATAAATTTGGAACTGAATTTGATTTCCTATGATAATATATATACGAGTATATAAATATATATACAGGACCGTCGAGATAGGGGGTACATGGAATGCATGGGACCATCATCTGGTCCAGATATCCTCTTATTCTCCCGCTTCAAAGAGACGTGGAATACAATTTGCCAAGATAAGTACAAGACCCTGTTCAAACCTTCCATCGAGTCTGAATGAGAATCGAGAAGAACTGATCGCTTGCTGGAATCTATATCTGACAAAACATCAGCCGAGGGATGATTACCGTGAATTCTTGGAGTTGTCAATTACAATCCTTGGATGTAATTTACCTAACTTTAGGTTTCAGCGACCTGGAGCACTTCACCGAGCACGTTGGATGGCAAAAGTAATTTATTCATTAAAAATCCTGCTGCTTTCCCATCAGTTCAGACTTACAACTCGTGAAATGTCTGGCTTAAAACGATTTGTATTTTTTGCCCTGGAGTTATATGTCAGCGCGTGGTTCACGGCCAGTAGTCCTTCATCTGCTCCCGCGAACGATTTGAAGCTTCTTCAAGACCTAGCAAAGTACCACGATGAAAAGATCTCAGCATCCTGCCTTAGTGTCCTCGGTCGTCACTTATGGTACCTCAGCGAGTACTTGATTGGTCTCGCACTCTTTGATAAAGGTATCAATGCAACGACGAAAAAGAATATCGCTCGATCAATCCTCGAAAAAGAAGCTGGAAGATCCTCCAAAGCGAGCCCCAATACCTGCTGTTTCTTCCATTTCAACAAAGCAGCTCGGACTTTGCCTTGAAAGGATCAAAGCTTCTCTTTGAACTTCTAAAAATTAATGATGGTTTCTTGTCCAAGGAACCAGAGACCTGGCCGGACGACGAAGATTTCAAGCCTGGTTTGACTATAGTTGAAGGACTAAAAGTCGTCAATGACATGGCAGCAGAGAGGGGAATTGCCTTGATCCAGGCCTTCAATACAAAGATTACGAAGAATGAAGAACAGCGCCAACATCTCTTGCAGGTTTGTTGAGGATCATAGGAAGTCTCAGCCTGGTACATTGAAAAAGGGGTATGGCTTGAGGAAAAGCAAGAATTAATGGGTGGTCCACAATGAATGAAAGACACCCTGGAATATATTTAGTAAATATATTATTTACAATTGGAGTACGCCTGCACTTAAACCTTATGAACTAAAAACTAACGTTTATTTACATTAATTAAAAAAAATATTAATTTATTTTTACTAGGTAATGAATAATTAATTTTTGTTATAAGGAGAATTATTTACCTCACTTGAGACACCTTTAAATATTATCTGAATGACCTAATATTTACAGTACATTGTTTTCTCATGTAGTAGCAGCATTGAACAAATGGCCAATAAAAAACTCCAACTTTCGATTTTTATTGTCACCCTAATTATATATATATATATATATAAAAGACATTTAATTTTAAAGTTAATTTTCGAACGGAACTAACTTCATATTACTCCTCTTGATCGACATTCATTTGTTCCCTCCCTAAAAAGGAACCCTAAATCTAGGCAACCCGTAGTTTGGATGCCACGTACAGCTGTAGGTCCTCTCCGTCCTATGAACTTAGATGTTGCGAAGAAGATAAAACGATTCCAAACATCACTATTATTGATTTCAAAACTTGAAACTAGATTCTACTAAACTTGCAACTAGCAGAGAAACTAGTCCGTAGCTCAGTAGGCAAAATCCTTTCCCTATAAGCGAATTGAAGACACTGAGGTCAGGGGTTGGAACGCCGATGATGCTTCACTAATAATAATAATAATAAAAGAGTTAGTTAGAGCAATGTGTCGTATTCGTCTGGCCTGAACGATGTACTAATTCCCGGTCCTCCTTACTCATTACTGATACAGAAACTTTAACTAGTTTACATTAGACTAAACCAGTGCTGTCCAACTTCTATAAAGCGCGGCCAAGATGTTGCCTATAATCATACACTGTTGGTTAATACGACTTAGAAACCCGCTGAATGTTGTTCTCCCTACTAGAAATGACAAAATAGGGAAGAAAATTCAGAAATGAAATTTGGCAAAAGTCGATTCCGCGGACCGCATGCGGCCCGCTGGCCGCAAGTTGGACAGCGCTGGACTAAACTAAAAAATCTAATAATAAACACGAAATCAAATTATTGGTTAGGAAAGTTGTGAAGACGCTCAATTATTGAGATTAGTGATACTTAGTCGCGCGTTTTAAAATAATTAATTTTAGATAAAATTGCTTTTCCTAATCCTAAACTAATAAAATTTAACTAATTTTAGAACTAATTAAAAAGGTGAGCTTAACTTAGATTATTTAGTGAAAGTTATTTTAAAAGTAATTAAAAAGGTGACCTTAACTTAGATTATTTTAGTGAAAGTTATTTTAAAAGTAATTAAAAAGGTTACCTTAACTTAGATTATTTTAGTGAAAGTTATTTTAAAAGTAATTAAAAAGGTGAGGTTAACTTAGATTATTTAGTGAAAATTATTTTAAAAGTAATTAAAAAGGTGACCTTAACTTAGATTATTTTAGTGAAAGTTATTTTAAAAGTAATTAAAAAGGTTACCTTAACTTAGATTATTTTAGTGAAAGTTATTTTAAAAGTAATTAAAAAGGTTACCTTAACTTAGATTATTTTAGTGAAAGTTATTTTAAAAGTAATTAAAAAGGTGAACTTAACTTAGATTATTTAGTGAATGTTAAAATATTTATCATCACATTTTATTTCAGTTTTTGACAGAATCGGAATTAAGATAAATTTTTCATCGTGAATCGAAATCCATTCCACTTCTCAACATCTGAATTAGTTTTTAGGAAATTTTTTGAACTGTAAATACGTAAACAGTTGAATTTAACAGCAAATAACAGCAAATAAATCTTCTAAAGTTTAAAGAACATTTCCAAACACTCAAAGAACAAAACGCCGTCACCTGAACACTATAGTACACAAACTGACAGCTTATTCACTATTACTTGTAAAGGAGTTGCTATAATAATAATAATAATAATAATAATAATAATAATAATAATAATAATAATCCTGTAATGTTTGTTGTTTTCCAACCTCGCTTCTGAAACTGAACTGATGACGTCATTATTAGACTTTTGGAAATTTCAACCGCACTTTTTTGACGCGTTTTGTAAAATTTTGCCTACTTCTATTTTATTTTATGGGGTCACGAGAGGGGGAAGACCACGCCTTCAGGACGGTGGGGTGGGATGGGGGTGCTTGTGTGAACGGGGTGCGCTAATATTTTGAGCCCGTTTGGTTCCCATATGAATACGAATAAATTAAATTAAGTGTATTTAATTTAATGATAAACTTAAATACGTTTATTTTCTTATTAAATATATTAGGGATTTTACACGTACAGTTTGGGGGAAAAAAGTTCCCCTACGAACATGAAATTTCTAAAAGCAAAGAATTATACAGCACTAATGGCTCTTTTTTTATTATTTTATTTTATTACGATCATCAAATAAAATAAATACCCAGTTAGTAACATTTCATCCGTTTAGAAATTTTTATATTTGTAGGCGAACTTATTTCCCAAATTGTACGTTCACGTGTAAATATTTGTCACAAATTAAAATTATATATATATATATATATATATATATATATATATATATATATATATATATATGAAAATTATTTCACGAAAGTAACACATGAATAATATTTATGATGAAAATAACCACGAAGGAAAACGGAAAAACAGAATGGTGCGCGAGCGCTTTCGTCTAATGACATCCTCAGGAACACTCATGTTCCTCAGTGTTCCTGAGGATGTCATTAGACGAAAGCGCTTGAGCATCATTCTGTGCTTCCTTTTCCTTCGTGGTTATTTCATCAAATATATATATATGGTATGAATTTCACAATCAAACACGTGAAATGAATGAATGATGCCAAACCACAAGGAAAAAGAAAAACGATTCCAAGGCCTTTCGTGTATTCAGAGCTATACCTCGCCAGCGAATGAAGAGAGAAGGCAAGATGCCCATAAATATATACAACGTAGCGGAAACCAAAAACAATTAGCACGTACTTAACAAGAGTTAATGAGAGGCAAAAGGAATTTTAGCAGGATATTGTCAATTTTATACATTCCCGCATTGTTATTGAAATTGTTTTTAAAATGGATAAATGCACATTCTAGAATATTTCTTTCAATTATATCTCTGTTTTCAACAAGCGCGTTAGAACTATCCCACTTGATACTATGATTACATCTATACATATGGTTAAACAATGCATTGGAATTATTAGCTGTGCTGCACGCATATTTTTATGCCATATATTTATGGGCATCTTGCCTTCTCTCTTCATTCCCTGACGAGGTGTAGCTCTGAATACACGAAAGGCC
>JAJOZX010006512.1:117500-140000 GCA_023014485.1 Bathynomus jamesi | reverse complement strand
AAATTTTCCCCATAGAACAAATGTGGAACACATCTGCAAAGATGTTTTAATGAGAGAGAGAGAGAGAGAGAGAGAGAGAGAGAGAGAGAGAGAGAGAGAGAGAGATTACTTTCAGTTATTGAAACCTTTTTAATAATAATAATAATAATAAAAATAATGAAGTACCCTTAAAATCAAAAGCAATTATATACGATTTACCTTTAAAATGGTTATAAAATAGTATTATTTTATAGGTAATTAATCTGTTTTGTAGGTCTAATTTTAGAATTAGGGAGGCCTATAGTTTTATTTTTAAATAGCGCCATTGTTCATTCGTGTAAAATAATCGTTTCAGAAATTTCAGCCTCATGACTCATATATAGGCTCTGTTCCCGGAATCGCTGAGGATGTCAGCGGACACAGATCCTAATCTCTCTCTCTCTCTCTCTCTCTCTCTCTCTCTATATATATATATATATATATTATATACATTATAACTGCAAACACGCAGTATAATTAACATAAAGAACGACGCTTTGTATAGGAGAATTATCCGCGCAAGATGAGAGCGAAGAACGAAACAAATGAAAAAATGAGGTAACCACCCGGGAATCGAACCGGGATCTTCCGATTGCCGGTCAGATATGATAACCATTACACCACGGGCCTCACTCAGTCAAACGTCGTAATTCCTCTACATGCACGCAGAAACCAATGCCCCAAAGGGGCACCTTCGCATGCCGTAACATTATATACATTATAACTGCAAACACGCAGTATAATTAAGTAAAGAACGACGCTTTGTATAGGAGAATTACCCGCGCAAGATGAGAGCGAAAGAACGAAACAAATGAAAAAATGAGGTAACCACCTGGAATCGAACCCGGGATCTTCCGATTGCCGGTCAGATATGATAACCATTACACCACGGGCCTCACTCAGTCAAACGTCGTAATTCCTCTACATGCGCGCAGAAACCAATGCCCCAAAGGGGCACCTCCCGCATGCCGTGGTTACCTCATTTTTTCATTTGTTTCGTTCTTTCGCTCTCATCTTGCGCGGATAATTCTCCTATACAAAGCGTCGTTCTTTACGTTAATTATACTGCGTGTTTGCAGTTATAATGTATATAATGTTACGGCATGCGGGAGGTGCCCCTTTGGGGCATTGGTTTCTGCGCGCATGTAGAGGAATTACGACGTTTGACTGAGTGAGGCCCGTGGTGTAATGGTTATCATATCTGACCGGCAATCGGAAGATCCAGGGTTCGATTCCCGGGGGTTACCTCATTTTTTCATTTGTTTCGTTCTTTCGCTCTCATCTTGCGCGGATAATTCTCCTATACAAAGCGTCGTTCTTTACGTTATATATATATATATATATATATATATATATATATATATATATATATATATATATATATATATATATATATATATAAAGGGATTATAAAAGGTTCCACGGAGGAACCTACTCAAACAACGCTATTACACTGCTGCTTTCAACTATAACTACATCGCATCACTTCCTTCCTCTACGGATACGATAGAACAGCATTAAGCAATTACACAGTAAAAAAACAGTAAAATTCTCCTTCAATTACACTATCTTATCTCTGTTTAATTCGAAATTTGTCCCCAGATAGCGCGACAAGAGCCGAAACGCCTCGAGAATGATAAGGGCGCGATTATTCTCCGAAATTCAATAATGAAACATGAGTGATTTTGTCAGACGAAAAATGGCGAAAAGAATCGCGTGACTTCCGCTTAGCAGTTTGCCTCGTTAAGCACGACATTTATGCCGACAATTAAGAGAAACTTTTGTGCAAGGTGTCTGCTATTATAGCCTGTACTTTGCTGCACTGTATACATGTTTGCGTGTGTGTGTGTGTGTGTGTGTGTGTGTGTGTGTTTATGTGTATGTGCGTGTATGTGTATACGTGTAGGTGTAGGTGCTGTGTGTATGTATGAGTGTTTATGAATATGGCGTATTGAGCTCCCCTATATATATATATATATATATATATATATAGAGAGAGAGAGAGAGAGAGAGAGAGAATTACAAAAATGTGTATCTAATAATAATAATAATAATAATAATAATAAGAGTCAGTCTTTATTATACACAATAATAGATTTATATATATATATATATATATATATATATATATAACGTAAAGAACGACGCTTGTATAGGAGAATATTCCGCGCAAGATGAGGAGAGAGAGAACGAAACAAATAAAAAATGAGGTAACCACCCGGGAATCGAACCCGGGATCTTCCGATCGCCGGTCAGATATGATAACCATTACACCATGGGCCTCACTCAATCAAATGCCGTAATTGGTTTCGTTCTCTCTCTCTCATCTTGCGCGGAATATTCTCCTATACAAGCGACGTTCTTTACGTTAATTATACTGCGTGTTTGCAGTTTAAATGTATATAATGTACGGCGTGCGGGAGGTGCCCCCTTGGGGCATTGGTTTCTGCGCGTATGTAGAAGAATTACGGCATTTGATTGAGTGAGGCCCATGGTGTAATGGTTATCATATCTGACCGGCAATCGGAAGATCCCGGGTTCGATTCCAGGGTGGTTACCTCATTTTTTCATTTGTTTCGTTCTCTCTCTCTCATCTTGCGCGGAATATTCTCCTATACAAGCGTCGTTCTTTACGTTAATTATACTGCGTGTTTGCAGTTTAAATGTGTATATATATAATATATATATTTATATATATATATTATAAAGTATAATATTTGAACCCTCTACATCGTAAAAAGCACAAAAGCACTCATTCATTACATGCAAAATTGTGTTGAGATCATTATCCACAATTACTAAAACATACTTCATAAAGCTTTCATGCACAATAACACGCTATATATATATATATATATATTATATATATATATACATATTACAACACACACACACACACACACATATATATATATATATATATATATATATATATATATATATATTATAAAAATTTTATTTAAAAAGAAATTTGAATAATTTTTCTGAAAATCTTAATCTATCGGATTAAAATTGGAATAGGATTATATTAATTATGATAAAAGGTTTTCCGTTAAAGACACAAGAACACAAGTAGACTAACATATAATTAGACTAATATATATACAGAGAGAGAGAGAGAGAGAGAGAATGCGCGTGTGTGTGTGTGTGTGTGTGTGTGTGTGTGTGTGTGTGGTGTGTGTGTGTGTGTGTGTGTACAGGGTCGCGCAAAAGTTAGGAACCATAGGCACATTTTGATAATTTGTGTTTTAATATGTGTTTTGTTCTTTTCAGATTTGTTGTTGAACCTATGGCACAGAAATTGACAATAGATGAACGGGTGGAGATAGTTTTAATGTGTGCAAGGCGTGGTAACACACACCGATCAGTTGCTACTGCTTTTAATGCCAAACACCCTGAGAGGCCGTCAGTTGTTCAGGCATCAGTTGGAAAACTGTTCACTCGCTTCAAAGAAACGGGAAGTGTTCATGATCGGCCGCGTTGTGGCTGGCCAAAAAGTTCAACCGATGCAGCAAATCACTAACGGTACTCAGTCACCTCGAAAACAGTCCACGTTAGTCCTTGAGAAAGTTATTCCAGGAAACGGGTGTCTCCAGAAGATCCATTCAACGAATTCTTACAACAAATCGTTTCCACCCCCTACAAAGTCCAACTCGTTCAAGAACTGCACGGTGACGACACAGACCGTCGTGTAGAGTTCTGCTAGTGGTTTCTACAACATCGACAGCTTCAACGAAAAATCATGTTCAGCGACGAAGCGATATTTCACCTCAGCGGTCGTGTCAATAGACATACTGCACGCTATTGAGTCAGTGAGAACCCCAACTGGATGGAGGAAGGACATGCGCAATTCGACCCACGAATTATGGCGTGGCCTGTGCTCTGGGGGGATCGGTTAATTGGTCCGTACTTTTTCGACGGCAATGTAACAGGTGAAACATATCTGCATATGCTGCAAACATTTCTAATACCCATACTGGACGACATTCCATTGGCAGAACGGGCGGGGATGTGGTTTCAGCAGGATGGTGCACCACCACATTTCGCAACGTCGGAGCTCTTTAGATGAAACATTCCCAAGCAAGTGGATCGGACGGCGAGGGCCCGTCGAATAGCCACCTAGGTCTGCAGACCTCACGCCTCTTGACTCTTTTCTTGTGGAGCCATCTCAAGTCGGTCGTCTATGCTGATCGACCCAGAACCATACGTTCTCTAAAGGATAAAACCACATCTGAGTGTCCCAAAATCAGTACCAATGTGTTAAGGAATATTCAAACATCATGCATTCAACGCGTCAGAAAGCGTCTCCAAGTGGAAGGCCACCAATTCGAACATTTATTATAATTTAATAAAATGTGCCTATGGTTCCTAATTTTTGCGCCACCCTGTATATTAGATTTCATAAGATAATTAAAGAAAAATGATATATTTTAGTTATATTTTTGTATGGCGAGTTCAGTCTATCGTATCTATCATTAAGTTCTGAAAAACGACGTAGAAATAAAGAGATTCGTAAAGTTTAAATGTGAATTAATATTAAATCCCGAAAGTAATAAATAATAATAATAATAATAATAATAATAATAATAATATTACTCAGCCAATATATATATATATATATATATATATATATATATATTATATCACACACACACACACACACTGTGTATATATGTATGTAGTGCATTGTGGCACTATATATAAAGTTATGTGCAGATTTATATGTGGAGTGCCTTTGTGAAACAGTGCCACACAAGTAAAATATAATACGTATATGAAATGCAATGGAGTTGGCACACTCTAAAATGTATCATTATTAAACCAGACATGGAATAATGGCACACCTAAAACCCAAGAAGACAACCAGCCGAAACCTACATCAATTTAAACGCGTGTACGCCACCAATCCACTTCTACATTCTGTGTATATATATACACACACGTATCTCATGTGCGTATCTTCCCTATGTAAACTGAATCGCGTGCACACGTCAAATAAATCATACATAATCATGCGAGGGCTGCTTTTTTCTTGTCATGCAATTTTTGACTGTCTGATGTATGTAATGTGTAGCTGTCCGTGTGCGGTGTGCGCCATTTTAAATATGGGTCTTCTTTGCTCAATACATACTCATGCATACAAGCAGAAATCATTGTTTAGGCTGGCACATTTAATCTGACTCTTATTATTATTATTATTATTATTATTATTATTATTATAATTAATATATTATATATATATTACTTAAGAATTTATTTCTGGAATATTATATTAATATATTATATATATATATATGTGTGTGTGTGTGTGTGTGTGTGTGTGTGTGCGTGCGTTACAGTAAGATTGTCAAACTAGTGATTTCATGAAATCCCTGAATTTTTCAGTAAATTCGCGTAATTTTGCATGATACAAATGTGACAAAAGCGGATAATGATCTGACTTAACCTAAATAGATAGATGGATAAATAGATAGATAGAAATATATGTAAATAAGAATTACCTAACCTAACCTAGGTTAGGTTAGGTCATTATCCACTTTTTGTCAATTTTGTATCATGCTATAAATTACGCAAATTTACTGAAAATTTCAAAGATTTCATAAATTCACTGGTTTTCCAATGTACCTGTAACATATACTGCATATATAGACTGTAAATTCATTGGGGTTGTTGCGACCCCTCTTCCCACCGTTCCCCCGTCAAATCCGGTACACCTCAATTCCGGTTAGCGATGTACGCCTAAAATTCATTGGAACGGGTAAATAAACAAATGCTAGCTTTCAAGCTCAGAATCGAACCGGTCAGTAAGGCACAAGCGGAAATCATCCGACGTATAAACGTGATTCTTCGTCTGTTCCTGCGCCATTCGGCTTTACTCGTGTTCATTCGTGTTTACTCGGATTCATTCGGGTCTATTCGCGAATGTTTACTCGGGTTCGTTCGGATTCATTCGGGTTTTCGCTGTTCTGATAGCGAAAGTTTATTTCTTTCATCTTTATATATATATATATATATAGAATATATATATATATATATATATGGGGTTGTTGTTTTTCATAATTAATGTATTCAAAGCGATGGTATATTTTTTGAAAAGAATTCTGTTATATTTTAAATTGTTTATATTTAGAACAACTTTTAAATAATTTATTTACTTTTTTAATTTTTTAGTTTTCTCGCTTCCATTTTAAAGTTTTTAAAATTTCACACTGATAAAAAATTTAGGATCCCTCTTTTTTTATTATTTTGGATTTTCCATTTTGTGTATATATATATATATATATATATATTTTTTTTTTTGGTATATAATAAAAATACACGAATGGGTATAAAATCCGCATATATTCAGTATATTATATATATATATATTATATATATATATATATATATATATATATATATACACAAGTATGTTGTATGTTGTTCCAAAAATCCTGCCCCATAATATATATAATATCTTTCGTAGAGCTTTTAATAAAAAATATTTTCTCTATTTTCGCAAACCTCTTCAATCTGAGCTGACATTTTTGTCGCAAATTTTCTCTCATTCACTGGATCAAAACTGAGAAAATTTGATGGAGAAAAAAGATGGAAGATAGATGGACGAGCGAAGCGAGCTGATAGACCTTGTTGAATTAAGCGCCAAAATTTATCAACTAAGTATTTTTCAATAGACCAAATTTTATGCATAATAGGGATCATATTAAATATGTTAAAATATTCTGTATATATATATATATATATATATATATATATATATATATATATATATATTAACTTTCGGATATATTCGCTTCATATTAACTCTAATCTCTTAACGGACGTATACAACTCAAAGACAATATTATCGGCAGCCGAAAATAATATTTTCCAGACTGCGGTTCGGCGGTACGTTATGGTATTTCATATCGGATGTTGAGGTCGAAACCTTGCCAATTACCGTATGCGACGCTGCGATGGAATTCCTGTAGGTGTTTTTTCCTGTTTCGATGCCGACGGTAATTGAAAATTGAAGTCGTGAAATTGACAGCAATGGAAAAGCTTATATATAGAATGCTGTTTAAAATTGCGTTTAGGATAATAATAACCTAGATAACAAATAGAGAGAGAGAGAGAGAGAGAGAGAGAGAGAGAGAGAGAGAGGAGAGAAAACATCACATAACGTATTAAACGAGTTTTATTACTCTGTTTAAAATACAAAATAAAATTCACAACTAAAATTTAAGCAATAACATATATATATATATATATTAATATATAATATATATATATTATATATATATATATAGGGTGTCCCAGAAGTCCGGCATCATAGGAAAAATATAAAAAAAGGCAAAACAAAAGCTTTTTTTACAGAACGTGCTCAATATGTCCACCATTGTTTTCAATACACAAATTCAGACGTGATACCCAGTCAGCAAGCACACGGTGAATGATGTCAGGAGTAATGGTGTTACATGCCCCAATAATGCGTTGCCGCAAATGTTCAACACTCCTAATTTTCTCTGCGTATACCAGCGCTATCAAGTGGCCCCAGAGATAAAAATCTAGTGGCGTGAGATCCGGGCTTCTAGCTGGCCATTCCACTGGCCCTCGACGTCCTATCCAATGACCAGGGAATTGTTGGTACAGGTTTCCCTTACTTGGGTGCTGTAATGTGCAGGAGCGCCGTCTTGCTGGAACCATGTTGGGAAATTTCCTTCTTCGTTCAAGACACTGGGAAATGTTCTTCCTTGAGCATACGTAGGTAGGTGCCTCCAGCAACATGTTCATCGAAAAAGAGGGGGCCTATGATGCGATCCTTCCAAATACCACACCATACCATCACCCGAGATGCACCTTGTTCCTTTGAAGAGGTATACCAGTGATGGTTGTTTTGAGACCAGTAGTGGGTGTTCTGTCGATTTACCTCACCATTTCCATAAAAAACAGCCTCGTCACTGAACAGAATGGTGGACGGGAAATTGGCATCCCGAGCATATTGTTCCGTAGCCCATTTACAAAATTCCATCCGCCGGTCGGGATCATCTTCGCTTAATTTCTGTAGGATCTGAAGTTTATATGGATGCCATTTGTGAGCCTGAAGAATGCGATGGATGCTACTTTTCGACACTCCTGTCTCGGCGGACAATCGCCGAAGAGACTTATTGGCACTTCTGTTAAAATGAGCCAGGATAGCAGTCGCTGTATCATCGTCAGTGGACCTCCTTGAAGGTCCACTGCGTGGTTTATCTTCTATGGATCCTGTTTCCTTAAACTTTGCAACAAGTCTGCTAACACAACTTTGTGTTATTGGCTCGCGGTCTGGATGCAGTCTGTTAAATTCAGCAGCGGCCTCTCTTTGACTCCGATTTCCTATGAGTAGAATTATCTGGATTCGTTCTTCCTTGCTCACAAACATTATGGCCTGTAGAAAGAGAAAAATATGAATTATGGTTTGTAGAAATAGAAAAATATGAATTTCTCCTATGATGCCGAATTTATGGGAAACCCTGTATATATTCTGTAAAATATTCTGTATATAATATATATAATATATATTAATGTAAAGAACGACGCTTGTGTAGAAGAGCGTCGTACAAAATGAGGAGAAAGAACGAACAAATGAGGTACCTCCCAGGAAACGAACCTGGGACCATCCAATTGCCGGTCGGACATGCTAACCACTACACCAAGATCCCCGATCAGTCAGTCGTAATTCTCCTACATACGAGCGGAATCGAATGCCCTGAAGGGGCACCTTCTCATGCCGTACATATATACATTTTAACTGCAAACAACACACAGTATAATTAAAGTAAAGAACGACGCTTGTGTAGAAGAGCGTCCGCACAAGATGAGGAGAAAGAACGAACAAATAAAAAAAAATTGTTCGTTCTTTTTCCTCATCTTCTGCGGACACTCTTCTACACAAGCGTCGTTCTTTACATTAATTATACTATGTGTTGTTTGCAGTTAAAAAAAAAAATATATATATATATATATATGTGTGTGTGTGTGTGTGTGTGTGTGTGTATATATATATATATACACCTTTCCTTTCAACCTTTTAGATGTTCTGTGCGATGATTCCTCATTTCACGAAGGTCAGGCTTGTTGCCCTTCCTATTGAGTTAGCCTGGTGAAGTAGAGAGTTGGTTTCTTCTGCTCTCCTTTTCACATAGCCAGCTACTCCTGGCTCATCTGGAATTTTTCTTCTTTTGAAGATATCCGCCGCTACACCACCCGTGTTCCTTAGGTCTTTGGGCAGCTGATTAAATAGTTTTGGTCCTCTCGCAACAAAACTATTTTCTTTCAGGGTTAAGGATGTTCCCTGTCTAGCCTTTAATTTGGGAACACGACAGTCTTCCTTTTCTACCTTCCACTGTTGTTTGAGTGGTTATAGGGTTCAAAGTAAGATTAGGGGCAAGTTCCTCCATTATTTTCCAAGTGTAAATAATGGTGTACCTCTCTCTTCTTCTTCTTTCCAGCGAATATAAATTTAATTCACGTAACTTTTCCCAATAATTTAGTTCTTTGCATCCATTGATCTTGGCTGTGAAGCTTCCATGAATCCCTTCCAGTTGACTAATGTCTTCTGTTTTATATGAGGATGTTAGGATCGAGCAATACTCCAACTTAACTTTCCAAGATTCTGTTCATGTCTGTTTGTAGAGATCGTATATCCTCTGGGTTCCTTATTTTTCTATTAATTTTTGTGTCATCGGCAAAGGATGTTACTCTGCTGTCACTGGTAACTTCCTCATCTATATCAATTTGCATAATTATGAAGAGCAATGGAGCTAATACCCCCTGTGGTACTGAGCTAAGGACCTTTGACTCTGAGGAAGATATTCCTTGAACCGTAACGACTTACTGCCGCTCACGAAGGAAATTACAGGGTGGCCCAAAAGTCTGTTGCCCCGATGTATTCTAAACTTTTTTTTCGGGGCAATAGACTTTTGGGCCACCCTATATATACCCATTTTCTTAAGCTTCCTCTTATTCTCATATATTTTAGTTTATGTGTTATGATTCCATGGTCACACTCGTCGAACGCCTTGGCAAAGTCTATGCATAGTATCATAGTTTTCATTATTTTCAAGTGTTTCAGTAATGTTGTTATAGTGTTCCATTAGTTGTGATAGGCATGATCTTCCTAACCGGAATCCGTTTCAAAAAAGTCATAAATTTTTTCTCTAACTATTCTTTCAAATATTTTGGTGAGATAAGATGTAAACGACACTGACCTATAATTTTTGGCCTCGGATCGATCTCCTCCTTTATATACTGGAAGTCTGGAACTATGTTCGCTCTCTTCAGGATGCTCGGTATTTCTCCCGTGTCTAGTGATCGTCTCCATATCCAATAATAGAGGCTTAGCGATTTCATTCTTGCAGGTTTTGATTAGTGTGGCATTCCATTTGAATGGGCCTACTGCCGAGTGTGTTTTTAGTTTCCCCTATAGCTTGTGTGATACCATCTGTTATTGTGAAGTCAAAGTCCATTATACTTTCTCCTTTTAATTCTTCTTCAAAGAACGCGTTTCTATCTCATATTAGTTTATCAGTTTTTTGGGACACTGAAAGATGATTCATACTGAGCTCTTAATATTTCAGATACTTCTTTTTGATCATCGGTTAAAACATTGTTTTCACTTTTCAAAGGTTCAGTATTTGAGTGATTTTTTGTCTTCCTCTTTGCAAAATTATAGAAGTATTTTGAGTTAACCTTTATCGCTTCTATAGCGTTATCTTCTTCTTTCTCTGTATGGTTGTCAATTAGACCCTGTATGACACAATTTATACTCTCTAGCTTATCATTTAATAGGTTTCTGATGTTGACTTTGCAGTTTCTTAATTTTACAGTCACTCTTTTTCTCTTGCGGAACATTGACCTCTTTTTGTCTCCTGAACCTGCTTCTCTTTCCTCTTTGTTGTTTTTTTTGGGACATGTCTTTCCACAATTTCTACCGTCTTCTTTTCTAGGGTTATTAGCATCTCTTCCGTTGTCTTGTCCTTAAAGATGGTTCTCCAGTCTATTGCTTCCATGCTGGACGCAATACCTAGCCAATTTATAGCTTTGGAGTGAAAATTAAAAATTTCGAATATGCTTCTTTCTATAGTGCGTGTTCTTTCCTTTCCTGTTGCTTTTATATTGGTTGTTATTTCAATGATGTTGTGATTTGATATTATAGTTGGAGATATTTCTGTTATAAATTAGGTTGCTGTTGTTTGTGAATACCAAATGTAGGCAGTTGTTTTTTCTTGTATTTTTCGTTATTTCTTGTATTAACATAAATTTATCGGCTAGAGTTAGGAGCATTTTTGCCTGTTCTTGGTCTTCCTGTGTGCTTCCCTTGTCTTGGTTTATACATATATTTCTTCCTATCCTATACACACACACACACACCACCACACACACACACACACACACACACACACACACACACATATATATATATATATATTATATATATATATATATTATATATATATAAGTAAAGTAACACCGCGTACGACCTGAGGATGAATGAGCTGCAAGGGTCACCTTTAGCCCGAGCATTAACAAAGGAAGCGACCAACTCAACTAACTAAACTCAGGAACCAGCAGGCGGAAACGAACGAGAGCCTCACTGCTCAAAGTCCGCCACCGTAACCAATGAGCATCCGGGCGCGCATATATATATATATATATATATATATATATATATATATATAAAATAATAATTTACAAATGATTTAGTTTCCCCTTAACGAGTGCCAAAAACAGTACAATGAAAAGTTTGGGGAAAAAAAGGAATGTACATAAAAAAGTAATTGCCAAATTAGAAAATGTCGTGACACTCATCCTGGAACCAATTAGCAGTTGGCACTGAGTGCCACAATCCACTGCCACATATATACAAATTTCACCGTATATGCGTACTTTCAACGTTAACTCCTTTCTCTCAAGCAACTGGAAACTGAATAATTTTGCAAAGTACATTTTGTGAAAATAAAATGGAGATTTTAATACAAAATCATGCGCTCAAAATACTCTAAAGTAATATATATATATATATATATATGTCAGTGCCATTTTTCCCCCTCTCGAATGCCACTATTGTGAGGGAGGGGGAACTCCTGTCTTTCGTTGCTGATTAATTTTGCAGGAAGAAGTTTCACGTGATTTCTTCTTTGGGGGAAAATTAATTCTTTTTTTTTTTTATTCTGTTTTTTTTTTTCTAAAAAGTTTCTTCAGAAGTTAATATACGAGAGAATTTTTTTTTTTTACTTATAAAATATGTAAATATCCTCAAAAGGGTTTACATATGGACTATTTTAAATATAATATACGATAATGTGATAAAAACTGTCGTGTATATATATATATATAGTGTGTGTGTGTGTGTGTGTGTGTATTGTGTGTGTGTGTGTGTGAATGAGTAATTTTGCACCCTGCAAGAGTAACTCATTGCAAAGTCCCAATCAACATGGCAACCTAACTAAATTTGTTTGCAGGGGAGAAAAAAAAATTAGCATCCACGATTTTTTTAATTTAATAAAAAAAAAAATGTCGCAAAAATTGTATTAACTTTATTTTTAGTCAAAAAAAATTTTGTCTAAAAATTCTATCAAACTGAATTTATGTTGAGGTAATATTCGCTTACAAACATTATTATCGCGAATATTTAATTATTTTTATCTTACATACAGATTCATAGATATTTTATATACAGTATATATATATATGCAGAAAGGAGGGGCCAATGATTGTATTCGAACTTATGTCGTCCTCACTGTTTGATTCTTCAAATATTTTACCCATGGACATAACAGCTGTTTAAATTCCTTCGTATCAGTAAATGTCACGTGACAAAGGGTACCTACAGCTGTAGTTGGGATCGGAACGAACCACGAGTCGGTACATCATCTGAACGCAGAAGAGGGTCACCCATCCAACTATTGAACAGACCCAACGTCGCTTAATCTCGCTGATCTAATAAGAAGCGATGTTGCGACGTGGTCTTCCTTGTACGATCGTAAATTATCTTTGGAAAAATGTTCATTCATTTCCATAATTTGAAAATTAATAATAATAATAATAATAATAATAATCATTATTATCATTATTATTATTATTATTATTAATAATTAATTAACAAACTGCTTCGTAATTCTGAAGTCATTTATATAAAAATCGAATTTAGTGTTTTTTTTAAATCTTTTTGACGAAATTGTAAAATTCATTTCAGAAAATACAGTAAATATCTTGTAATTACAAAATTTAATTCTATTCTTTTTCTTCATTAATAAATTCAAGACGAATCTTAAAATTTATTTTCAAAGAAAGTATGTATATATATGTATATATATATATATATAGGTGTGTGTGTGTCGGGGGGGGGGTATGTGTGAGGTTGAAGTCGTGTGATCGAATCTAGGCGAGGACTTTGTGGGTCTTCTTTTGCGGGTCGGGTTCGGATGCCATTTTAAACTGCAGATATTAGCTGGGGACAACAAGCTTAACCTTGGTCAAAATAAACAATTCGGTCGGAAGCGTACTAAAATTTTACATATAAAATTACTTGACAGAGAACTGATCCCCCAAAACACTATATTGGAATGACGTTAAGGGTAGTACTCACAAAATGGCATTGTGAGCCTCGGAGACCTTGATTTTGGCTCTATTTCTTCTAAAGTGAGGCATTTCTTCAGGCACACGCCCTTGGCCCCGCCTTTCTACATAAAATAAAACTTTTATAATAATTTAAAAGTAACCGTAAATATTATTGCAAAAATAAGAGAAAAATTTCTTTTTCTTTTTTTTTGGTGTATCAAAAGATATCCCTAATCTGTGTACGATAAATTATTTATTCATATATTTTCATGGAAATAGATAATAGGAAATTTACAAAGGGGACAACAGGAATCAAATGTGAGCCATTTCCGTTTAAAACAAAAAAGAATTTATATTTTAAATCCAATTACACAAACACTATATATATATATATATATATATATATAGAGAGAGAGAGAGAGAGAGAGAGAGAGAGAGAGAGAGAGGAGAGAGAGATTCCTGTTGGTGCGCATCATTTTTTTTCTCATATATTTACTTGTGAATTTCATCCCATATATATATATATATATATATATATTATATATATATATATATGATGAATAAAACCACGAAGGAAAGGAAACACAGAATGGTGCTCAAGCGCTTTCGTCTAATGACATCCTCAGGAACACTGAAGTACATAAAGACGCTTGAGCACCATTGTGTTTCCTTTCCTTCGTGGTTTTATGCATCATAAATATTTTTCACGTGTTACTTTCGTGAAATAATTTTCATATATATATATCGTAAAGAACGACGCTTGTATAGGAGATATTCCGCGCAAGACGAGAGAGAACGAAACAAATGAAAAAATGAGGTAACCACCCGGGAATCGAACCCGGGATCTTCCGATTGCCGGTCAGATGCGATAACCATTACACCATGGGCCTCACTCTTCCAAATGCCGTAATTCTTCTACATACTCGCAGAAACCAATGCCCCAAGGGGGCACCTCCCGCATGCCGTAACATTATATACATTTAACTGCAAACACGCAGTATAATTAACGTAAACGAACGCTTGTATAGGAGATATTCCGCGCAAGACGAGAGAGAGAGAACGAAACAAATGAAAAAATGAGGTAACCACCCGGGAATCGAACCCGGGATCTTCCGATTGCCGGTCAGATGCGATAACCATTACACCATGGGCCTCACTCTTCCAAATGCCGTAATTCTTCTACATACTCGCAGAAACCAATGCCCCAAGGGGGCACCTCCCGCATGCCGTAACATTATATACATTTAACTGCAAACACGCAGTATAATTAACGTAAAGAACGACGTTTGTATAGGAGATATTCCGCGCAAGACGAGAGAGAGAGAACGAAACAAATGAAAAAATGAGGTAACCACCCGGGAATCGAACCCGGGATCTTCCGATTGCCGGTCAGATGCGATAACCATTACACCATGGGCCTCACTCTTCCAAATGCCGTAATTCTTCTACATACTCGCAGAAACCAATGCCCAAGGGGGCACCTCCCGCATGCCGTAACATTATATACATTTAACTGCAAACACGCAGTATAATTAACGTAAAGAACGACGTTTGTATAGGAGATATTCCGCGCAAGACGAGAGAGAGAGAGAACGAAACAAATGAAAAAATGAGGTAACCACCCGGGAATCGAACCCGGGATCTTCCGATTGCCGGTCAGATGCGATAACCATTACACCATGGGCCTCACTCTTCCAAATGCCGTAATTCTTCTACATACTCGCAGAAACCAATGCCCCAAGGGGGCACCTCCCGCATGCCGTAACATTATATACATTTAACTGCAAACACGCAGTATAATTAACGTAAAGAACGACGCTTGTATAGGAGATATTCCGCGCAAGACGAGAGAGAGAGAACGAAACAAATGAAAAAATGAGGAAGAGTGAGGCCCATGGTGTAATGGTTATCGCATCTGACCGGCAATCGGAAGATCCCGGGTTCGATTTCCGGGTGGTTACCTCATTTTTTCATTTGTTTCGTTCTCTCTCTCTCTCGTCTTGCGCGGAATATCTCCTATACAAGCGTCGTTCTTTACGTTAATTATACTGCGTGTTTGCAGTTAAATGTATATAATGTTACGGCATGCGAGAGGTGCCCCCTTGGGGCATTGGTTTCTGCGAGTATGTAGAAGAATTACGGCATTTGGAAGAGTGAGGCCCATGGTGTAATGGTTATCGCATCTGACCGGCAATCGGAAGATCCCGGGTTCGATTCCCGGGTGGTTACCTCATTTTTTCATTTGTTTCGTTCTCTCTCTCTCTCGTCTTGCGCGGAATATCTCCTCTACAAGCGTCGTTCTTTACGTTAATTATACTGCGTGTTTGCAGTTAAATGTATATATATATATATATATATATATACACACACACACACACACACTGTATATATGTATGTATATATGTATGTATGTATGTCACACAAACTACTAGAACCATACGTATAAATACTGTACATAAATGTGTTCGTAAAAAAGTAAACAAAGTTGATAATAATGCAAACATGAAAGAAAATGTAAAATGGTCGTATAAAAGAAGGAGTAACTCTCAAAATCGAATTTATCGTGCAATTTTATCCGAAAATCGAATTTTCAAGTAATTTTTCTTTCTAAATTTAATCCAACGACAGTATGAAAATATCCCTCCTCCTATATATATATATATATATATATATATATATATATATATATATATATATCGATGCTTAAGACATTCGTAATTCTAGTTTAGTTGGAAGTGAGATGAAAAATTTCAGTATTTTCACACAGAGCGTCATTCTGCTCATACCGTACGCCCATTTCAGTCAACATTCAGGACAGGTGTTGTTTAGAGGTTAATTAAGTCTTAAAATTAGAAAACTAAAGGGCTTCGTTGTTTTGCAGATCGCTGTTCCGTCCATACACCCCTTCAGGGTACGAGCAGTTCGCAATATCATTGTCAAGTATGTAGAGCAGTGGTCGGCAACCTCTGACCCGCGGGTCAATTGTACGGGCTCCAATAAACCTTAACCCCCCGCCCATGGCCTAAACCATTAGAGGTACAGTAAAACTAAACATATCTTACAAAAGAGAATTTAATCCTGCATTTAATGAGAAACAATTAAAACTTGGTGTTCCCGCCACTGGCTTCCAAGACAGCCTGAATTCGCTTTGGCTAGCTTGCCAAAAGTGACGTGAATAGATCTTGATCGTTACGCAAATTTGCTAAAACAGTTTCAATGTGTTGTGTCATTGTATCCTTTGAAAATCGATTTGCTGGAGGTTCTTGAAACAAGAGACATTCAACCTTGTCCTTTATAACTGATCCAATGTGTTCACAGACGTTCAGGTCAGGAGAATTTCCTGGCCATTCTTCATTTCCAAAGAAATCGATCTCATGGTTCCGCAACTGTTGAGTGGCTAATGTCTTAAAGCAGGGGGCCTTATCGTGCAGAAGTGTGACCTGATCGACATCCATAACATTGTTTGGGTTTCTTAGAAAAGGAATGACATGCTGGGATAGAATAATATCACGAAAATACTGTCTACCCCAACTCTGACCATTTGGCTTCAGCACCCACATGAGCTTCTTTGCAGTGAACAAAACAAACACACCAACACAGTCTGGACTTTTTAATAATTCGCGATAATGTTCATTGTCATTGATTTCATCTGGTGTTGTGGCTCACACTCGATCATTTTGGTAGTGAGGCCGACGTGTTACGTAAACAAAAAATTCATCGGAGATAGTTAAATGCATGAAATCATCCACATCCCAATCTTCAAGATAATGGGCAAACCACATTCTGTCATCGATGTTAAGTTGAGTTTTTCTTGGCTTTGGAAGTTCATGCCAAGACTTTAAACCTTGCGTATGACGGTACAGTCGAATGATCTCACCACTAACGATCTTTCCTCTCAACACTTCGATCTCTCTAGAAAGTTTAGCATAGCTGTTTTTCCGCTTACGCGTACCGCTTTCAATGATGTCCTTTGTTTCCTGAGAGAGTGGCAAGTTTGGGCGCCCAGATTTGGTTGTATCCATTTCACATTCATCCAAAGTTTTATTCCAATTTCTTTTGACGAAGTCCTCACTTCTTCGCAACTTTTTGGCAACCCTGAACGTGTTATAAAGGTGGCTCCAGCATCACGAGCTTCCCGAAATGTTATTGCTCGTACGCGATCTATCACACGTTGCCTCTCCGAATCACCAATTAATTGAGAAGCCATTATATTATCATTTTATCAGCTAGAGTAATTTTAATACCTGCAATAAATAAAGAATTTTATATATTTTTATAATCACTAAAAACTATTTCGATATAAGTAAACATGTAAGCTGCAAATGGGGGGGGGGGGGCTAAGGTTTTTTGGAACCCTTTAGTATATAGTATACTCGTATATAAAATAATTATTATTACGTGAAGAATGTTTTTTATTTTAAAATGTCACGAAAATAATGTATTTTGATTTAAATTTTGAACGTTGATCCATTATCAAATTACCAATAAATCAAATTGACCCAGTTTCAAAAAAGGATGCCTCCCACTGATGTAGAGGGTGAAGGTACTAACAAGACGAAGCTTTTACGTGGTTCATCACTATCATTGCAAGCATCATTGCTTTGATTTATCGGTCTAATGCGGTGTTTCTACTCGTAAACAGCCGGTCCGCGGAAGGAAAGCTACCGGTCCTGACAAAAACAGAGCTTCGTATGGACAAACTTGTGAGAAAGATGCAAGCACACGTTTCTCACTGCAAACATAAATTTTGCATTCAAAATAAAACATTGAATTTGCCTTTGTAAAAATATATTCCTTTCTTCAAATGTATACCTTCCGTGAAGGCCTATTGATTGTTTTTTTAAGTTTGTGCATGCTATTATCAATAACAATTATGCTTTCTTTATGTTTTGACTCTTTGTGTATTATATGTCTTTGTCTGTGAAGCTGTGTAAAGTTGTGTGTGCGCGTATGTATGATATATTAAGTTGAATTCATACGTGTACGTGTGTTATTATCATTGTTTTGGTTATGATTTGCCAATACTGTAATGTCTCTTTATTTTCCATGTTATTATACAATTATGAGCACATAATTAAAATGTATTTTAACTTATTAAAATGTATTCCTTAACTAATATTGTTCAAGTTATCGTCAATCTTTGTTTTTACTAAAATATTACTGTGTAAAGCTATTGGAGATCATGTATGATGAAGCGAGGGATAGACACTGAATGAAATGGTTTCCAGTTGCCTATCTTCGGTATTCTATAGCTGATTTTTGCCGGTCCGTGTTGTGTGTAAAAGTTTAAGAACTACTTGTCTAATGGGTAATCTAATCCAGAATTCCTTCATGTGTGCGTGTCGTTAGTTTGCTTTGTAGAATGCTCCGCGTGCATGGTTCCGCAGGAGTAGAATACCTCGAAGTTTGTTTTCTCTCCTTGAGGCAATTCTCAGAAAACTTTGTAAGATATTTCATCCACAGAATTTACGTAATACAGGTTCATTGCTTAAGGAAAAAACCTGTCATACATTCCTACATATTCTTCATTTATTCTTTAAAAAAGTGCCTTCATTATTTTGTCTTATTCGCCAAGCAGCTGAAACTCTTATTGTTTGAAATCGAAGGTAATACAAAATAAAAATGTGTTTATAATTACAGTTAATCGCCAAACATAAGCATCCAAATATATTTACATTTACTATACAGTATTTTAATTATATTTTTATAATATGATATAGGATGCGTAACATGCATTGTGCAAGTTACGCAATTTTATAGATTATATTTATATATATGGAACGATCCATCATTCATTGTGCTTAAAAATTACGCCTAAGTTACGCAATTAAGAGGAATAAAAACCAAACACGAAAACTTACGAAGCGAAATAAAGAAAGGGGGGGGTGGGGGAGGGGTTCACTTTTGTTAAAACTGAAAAAGTTACATTCATGCAACATATTAATTTCACTGTTACATAAAGATTACGTTAAAATGTGTAAAATGTGAAGAGCAGTTACTAGGTAAAAAAATTTTTAGGAGTGTATACAGGCGTGCGTATATTGTTTGCGCATTTAAGTTATTTGCGTATAATACTAAATTGATTAAATTTTAATAAAAAATGGATAAGAAGTAAAAAAAAATTCGCAAAACAATAAACTTAAATGATTTATATCATATAAAGAAAAGCCTCAATTTCGTTGGGTTTTGAGAGAGAGAGAGAGAGAGAGAGAGAGAGAGAGAGAGAGAGAGAGAGTTACAAGGAGTTACAAGGAAAAGAAGTACCTCAAAAGGCCTTGCGGCCCATACCGAGGAGGTACCAATGGCAACGGGTGCCAGGGAAAATTTTCTCTTTCAACTATGCTAGCAGTAGTAGAAAACTGGATAGAAAAGTATATAAATAGCTCTATATTTACCTTGCTCACAGAGACACCGTGCAAGCGAACTCCTGCAGAGTTTTTCTTATGTTTTAATCTTAAACTATCAACGTGTTAAAGTAATTCCCACATATACTAGTCCTAAATCGTTTCAAATCCAACTTCTAACCATTGTTGCGAGTTGGGTTATCATTTGAACTAAACATGCTTCTAAAATCGACATCTTTGAACCCGCGTCACGTAAGCGTCGATTGTAGCGCATATGCCTAACGAAAGGGATTAACTTTGTGGCATTTTTCGCCAGTTTCCAATCCACCTACCTACTTCCCCACCAATACCCAGCGCGCGCACTTCGGCCATTAGCCGGCGGTGAGGTACCTTATCAAAGGCCTTCTAATCAATCGCCCTACTCTTATCATACTCACTCAACATGACGTAGAAAAACTCGAGCATGATGGTGAGACACGACCTATGCCATCTAAACCCATGTTGGAGTCCCCAAGTAGCTTGTAAGAATCCAAATGGTCAACAATCCTACTCGCTATTATCCCCTCTAAATATTTACCTACAACTGAAGTTAAATGGTGTTATTTATAGAGGTTCCAAGCCTCTCTTCCCACGCATGAGATAGCAGTAGCGTCCTAATCGTAACAGTAGAGAAAAAGACAATACTAAAAGTTTTTTCTTTTTTTCCTGCAGTCAGAGGAGAACATCCCTAACCTAAGCTAAAAGGACAGAGTGGGATAAAGGGGGGTAACTATTGTATTTTTAGCCAAAAAACAAAACTTAAACCTGAACCGGGATTTTGAGCGTCCACTTTTCAAGGCACATAACACGTCCGTTTAATATACACAAAACTCAGAATGGTCCCCTGAGAAACTTATATGTTAAACACGGACCGTGCATGGAACAAGGAATAGGCTGCTGTAAATTTCTCAGGGACCATTCTGAGTTTGTGTATATATATATATGTATATATATATATATATATATATATATATAGAGAGAGAGAGAGAGAGAGAGAGAGAGAGAGAGAGAGAGAGAGAGAGAGTTGACAAAAGTAAATGATTGCCCTCAAGTCCAAATAGCAAAGCTCATCAATGGAATGGCACGACGTGTATCAGTTTTACATGATGCAAAAAAGGGGAAAACAACACGATTCTAAATATATTAATGAAACAAACTTATTATTTATTGACTTTTATTATTAAATAAAAAACTATGGGAAAAAAGAAGGTGTCTATTTACTTTTGTCACGCTTCCCTCTCTCTCTCTCTCTCTCTCTCTCTCTCTCTCTCTCTCTATATATATATATTATATATATATATACATATATATATATACACAAACTCAGAATGGTCCCCTGAGAAATTTACAGCAGCCTATTCCTTGTTCCATGCACGGTCCGTGTTTAACATATAAGTTTCTCAGGGGACCATTCTGAGTTTTGTGTATATTAAACGGACGTGTTATGTGCCTTGAAAAGTGGACGCTCAAAATCCCGGTTCAGGTTTAAGTTTTGTTTTTTGGCTAAAAATACAATAGTTACCCCCCTTTTTCTTTGATGTATTCACTCTGACGTGAATGCAACGAGTCTTTTGCTTATATTGAGGTTCTAAATGTAGTGGGGCTAGGCTGCTGTAAACCCTAGATCTTGTCCCAAAGTTGGATCCTATCTGCTTTGCAGATAGCTGGTGAGGGAAGCTATATTTTCGGGACCTCTTTGCGAGTGACCCGTTGCCCACGTCGGGCTAACATCATGAAAAAGAAAAAACTATAGTATTTGTCATTTATCATTACTTATTCGAACTATAGTGGATGTAATTTCCCAGAAGAGTTCCTTGTTCTATGCACGGTCTGTGTTTAACATATATATGATGTAAAATAACGCACTGTCGCGACGAAGTATTAAGAAGGAAACTACTCTTCAGGAAGACGTAAATTTTTATTTCTTAACACCAATACAATTTCAGCTCCTTACCAATTGAGAAGGGCTCGCGAGGAGCCGAAACTGTATTGGTCTTCCTGAAGAGTGGTTTCCTTCATATATATATATATACAGGGTGTCCCATAAGTCCGGCATCATAGGAGAAATTCATATTTTTCTATTTCTACAAACCATAATTCATATTTTTCTCTTTCTACATGTCTGTGAGCAAGGAAGAACGAATCCAGATAATTCTACTCATAGGAAATCGGAGTCAAAGAGACTTTGCAACAAGTCTGCTAACACAACTCTGTGTTATTGGCTCGCGGTCTGGATGCAGTATGTTAATTTCAGCAGTGGCTTCTCTTTGACTCCGATTTCCTATGAGTAGAATTATCTGGATTCGTTCTTCCTTGCTCGCAGACATTATGGCCTGTAGAAAGAGAAAAATATGAATTATGGTTTGTAGAAATAAAAAAATATGAATTTCTCCTATGATGCCGGACTTATGGGACACCCTGTATATAATATATATATATATATATATATTATATATATATATATATATATTAGGGTGTCTCTTATTTTCGAAGTGTTGACTTCTTTAGGTTGCGCCCC